>WEIT01019485.1:159736-212164 GCA_013389985.1 Dryoscopus gambensis | reverse complement strand
TGCTTTGGACAAAGTAGAGCAGATGCAGCCCCTCTGAATTCCCACAACAGATGGAATAAGCAGTTCTGTTGCAGAATATTCTGGGAATGTTGCGCTATGACACATTTGGCTTTAAATCCCTACTTTCAGGTAGGCAGAAAGAAGCTTAAAAGTCATTTTCCAATCATCTAGAAGTAGCTTTTTGACCCTTAGTGTTACAAGGTGAGATGCATGCACCCTAGTGTTTGATAGATTGCTGTTTGTACAAGATATATAATACTTGCTAATGAGAAAAAAAAAAAAACTTATTGTGACACTTTACACTCTGATGGTTAGAACATAAACTTCTGGAATATGAGAAAACAGATAAAAAACCATTGAGGTCAGAATGTGATGACCTTTCTTTACCTTTGGAAACAAGTTGTTTGAAACTCCAAGGTGTGTGGGACTGTCATTTCCTATGTTTATTATTCCATGCCTAACATTTGAAGTTCATGTTTTTGGGGTTTTTTTTGAATTTCTTTTTTCTAATGATTCTAAAATTTAATATAGTAGTCTGATAGCTCCTGTAACACCATCTATCATATCCAGAAGTTAGTTAAAAGGAAAAGCTACACAAATGGCTATGGAAAGGAATGATTAATATCTTATCCAAGATAGCTTAAGCTGCAGTTTCGAAGTCAGCATGGACCATTCTGGGTCTGTGCTGCAGTCAGAGTGGCAGCTTTGATTTCCTCACCTTTGACCCCCTATCCTTCTTCCTACTTACATGGGTAATTGCAAGGGTGCAGTAGCCCAGTCAGGGGAGGAAAACAGAACACCACTAAAACCCCCAAATGGCTCCCCCGCCTCTTCTGAAGACAACTCGGTCCTTCAGAAACCATAAGCACATTTTTCCTGTAGGAGCAGGTTTGAGGAGATGTTGCTGTGCAGTTCTGCAGCTGGAATTGTCAGTGCAAGGGGGAGCAGCACGTGAGCAGTAGCTTTGGGTACTCTGAGATCCACTGGAGCCTGCAGGGGAACTGCTTCTGAAAATGCTCAAGGCAGCAAAATCCAGAGAACTTATACATGAGTTAGAATAAATTTTAAATTACGGTATAAGTGTTAGTTCACAAGCTTCTATGATTCACCTTCATATAAGATAAAATTTTAGTTTTATCTTTGACCAGCAGTACATACTGTCATAAATGGTGATCTCCCTTTGGTGAGTGGCACTAAGTGATGCAGATATCATAAGGTGCAATTTCTCCCAATCAGTCATTTCTTAAAGTAAGTCAGTGTCATAATCGTGGCTTGAGGTTTCTAGAAATCTTCACATTTACTGTTTGCAAGCAGAAATGAAAAGGTACAGTTCAGATACTTTATTAGCACTTCAAATTTGACTTGCACTTTGGGCGTTTGTATGTCTGATACTTATGTTTAAATATATTTGCATAAAAGGAAATTTAGTATTTGTGATACTGCTACAAATGCTTTTTCTGAAGAAATCCAGAAGCAGCACAAAGCTTCAAGAGCTATTTAAAAATAAATACACAAGGCAATGATTACAAACTACAGATTGGTGCCTAGCAGGGAAAAGTTTGCAATCCAGAAAATGCGCAGAACCGTTTGTGTTATTCAAGGTCATCACCGGAAAGATAGAAAGTAAATTTCAGAGTTATCTTTAAGATTATTAGGACTGCTGGAAAATCAAGCCCTGACATTATCTATGTAAGGAATAAATATGAGTCTAGACAGGTTTGTGACAGATAGCTCTTATTTAAAATAGTTTTTTCATTAAATAACTCTTCTGTTGATCCATGAATCAAAGATAAATATGGGAGAAAGAAATGTATATACATGTATATTACAAAGTATTTGCTGTCACTTCATTTCATGAAAAGTAGAAATCTTAAAAAGAAACATTCTGGGAATTAAAGATAAACTTTCTAGCAATTATCTGCCTTATAAGTGACCATAGTCTAAAGGAGTAGAAGACGTAATTTAAAATTAAAGGAGGAAAAAAGAAATACAAAAGCTTTTAAATATAAATCCTATTTTGTAAACACCTCTTATTGTGTTTTGGATTTTTTTCAGTATAGTCAATGGCAAAATGCACATATTAATGTACAATTTATTTATTTTAATAATTAGTTGGTAAGATCCACTAAACTTCTGAGGTGTTCTGTGGCCAAGAATTTTTAATTACAAGATCCACAGTTGTTTACAGCTGAATCATTCACAATGTAGATCAATCAAGTTTTAATAAAATAGTGGTTACAAAATTTCATACTGAAAGAAAAGAGTATTTCAGCTTAAAATATGTATTAGAGTAACCTAAATAAGGTATAAAATTAATGCAACCCACATCCCAGGTAACTCTTGTGATGAATGTGAGTAGAATGGTTACATTGTGTGATGTCATGCATCACAGTAATAAATGCATGGAAAAGCTTTTGGATTTCCAGTTTCCAACTAATGGTCTAACTGATAAACTTCAGATTTAGAAGCTTTAAATGCACAGGAATATTTGACATACCTAAGATAATTGAAATAACTTACTATCCACTCTTGACTTAAAAACCTTAAAAACTCTGTCATATCAGGAATTTTTTTCCAATAGCTGTATTCACACATACTGCTAGAAATTAATTTTTCTGTGCAAAAGTCAGAGTGAGGCATGGAGGACAAAAAGGAAAATTAGCTTTAAGGAAAAAGGATGGTATCCTAGCCAACCACATCATGCGTGACAAGGGCATGATAGCTCATCATGACAAGGAGCTGGAGAAAAGTGGAGTAATTTAGTGTAATCATATGTTTAGACAAACATAATAAGTAAAAGGACTAATGAATTCAGGTAACATGGGTTTGTCTCCTGTGCTTGTCAGGGTCCTGTAACTGAGTAAATGTCATTTTGCTATGTGATAATAATACATCTTCTCTTTTATGCTTTCTGTCTTAACTATTTTAAACTACATGCTCATCAGGTCAAAAGCTAATGCATATTGTGTGTGTGAGCAGTAACCTATTACAATAAGGGTATTTATCTTAGTTGCTTAAATAGCTCCAGTGCCATATCCTCCTAATCATCGCTGGTGACTTCTGGCACTTGTAGTGTAACCACTGCATAATAACAGCCATGGAATTTGGTGTATGTATAACCTAACCATGTCTTCTGTACATCCGATAGCTCTCTGGGATTAATAGTGTGCTTTCCTTGGAAATAGTTTTGCTGAAACTATACTATCATTTGGACACTATATTTTCATACATATTATTTTCTATAATCTAAATAATTTTTATAGGAAAGGGGCATGGGGGTGCGTGTTTTCAACTACATTGAGTAACATATTGTTGAGAAATTCTCTCAGTCAAAAATGACTTTTTACATTAGGTCTAACAGTCAAAATGGAATATTTTTGAATTTTTTTTAATGAAGAACAAATACTGGCAAACTCAGTCTATCAGCTAAATAAGCCTATATAACATATTAATTAAAAATGTAAATGTTACTTTAGAGTTTGGAGTATGACCTCAAGATTCAGATTCTCCAGTTAAGGACATGGTTTCTCTCAAAATAATTCTTTTCTCACAAGCCTCTTCAAAACAATTCTAATGCTTTGTGCCTGGCAACAAATGTAATGAACAGCTACCTAGGCTGTATTTGAAATTTTCTCCTCCAAACCTGAACAAAACAAAGGAAGTATAGTCAAATGGAACTGTATTTTTTTAAACTTTTTTCTTGTTCTGTTAGTGCAATCTCAGAATGTCTGAGAGAATACAAACATGCTTCATCTCCAGTTTCATTCAGTCTGTTTTCACTTTTTTGACAATTCAATATGGGTCTTTGAGAATTTAACGTCAGTTCTTTCTTTTTTAACTCTCCCTTTCTTTCCAACTGTGCTCACTTATTTTATATATGTATAATTTCACACTTGAATTTTTCACCTTCTCCACTGGGAAAAGTAGGCTAGTAAGACTGATGTTCACTTTCTGAAACTTGTTTTTCTTTCAGTTCTGTTTTCCTAAGGAGGTTAAAAGAAGGGAAATGTAAAATGATAAATTCATAAATTTAGGATTTTTACTACATAAAAAATGCTTGGAAGGGATGGGGGAAATCCAGTTTCCATTTTTCTGAAAAAAACAAAATTGTCACCAAATCTCTATTTTGGAAAAAAAAAATCAATCCTCTTTTTCTTAGAAGAGAATTTTTAATAATAAGGACTGCTTGTCTCCATGATGTCAGTGTGTAAAAAGTAGATGGACGCATGTTGTGATTCCTTTAGTGTGAAAAATCAGCTCTTAAAACTCAACTTATACCTCTGCATTTAAACTACATCCATTATGATTCTGTACTGCATCCTCTGAGGTAACATAGGCTGCAGCTACTAGTTTATATTGAATGGATTTAATCTTCACACTGTTGATCTAATTGTTTGCTCTGAAAAGTAAAATCCAAACTAATTCTTAGAGCTTGGTGACTGAACTGGTGTTTACATGAGTTGTGTGCTCAGTGCTGCTGGTAGAGGGTAGACTTCAAGCAAACGCTTGTACAGCAAATTTCAGCCTTTTTGGTTTGTCATTGCTGTTGATGATTTCAAGATGCTCAGCAGACACGAGTAACTCACTGAGCTGTTCCCTCATTCCTCTGCAAACATTCCTCTGCAGCAGCCCCTGATCCAGTGCCCACGCTGGCATCAGAGGCCAAGGCACAAGATGGCATTTCAGACACGCAGGGTCACAGGCTGGGTCACGGAGGAATGGCAAACCACCGTGCCCTGCCTTCCTAAACAGCTCATCACCTTTGGGCAGGCCCCTCTCCTTGGCCAGTTCACGGTTTCCCAAGTTCTATTTGGTATTTATTTAATATCAGCATAGGACTATTAGCATGTGATTTCCCTCCCTTTTGGTTTATTCCCTCTAATCAGCTTGCTCCAGCAACACACAGGATTTCTCTAGATAGTGTGTTACCTCCTTCAGGCTGTCTTACATGGTCTGATTGCACGTCTCTCTCCTGCCCACAGTGCGTTCCTGGTCCTCACCATCCATAATACATTGTAACCATAGATACCGTGCACAATTCAAACACGAATCTTCAAGGCTCCACATTTGCTCTTGTAAATATTTTGATGAAAAGAATGATTATATTTCAGATCAAGGCTTCAACAAGAATATTAGTTAAAAATATTGATTAGGAGAAGTAAAAGTATGTGCTCAGTAGTGCGTATCACTAAGAGTATAGGATGAAGTTGAATCTGAGATTCACAAGTATTGCATGTTAGCATGAAGTGCTACTGAAAGGTAATTTATTTTTATATTAGTGATCTCTCAAGGCTTGATCCAAAGTCGCTTGCAATGAAGATAAGACTTTCCATTGATTTTAATTTGCTTTGGAACATAGATCTTTTATAGTTTTAATTAATAGCTTCAAAATTGTGTATTATGCAATTTGTAAAGTGCTCAGGATGAATTCAAATGTAAAATATTATTATTATATTCCATTCCTTCCAGGCAATGTCCACATCAACTACTCTGAGGGTATTAAACTACAGAAGTAGTTGAACTGGGTTTTTTTGAAAGAGGGGGGGAATCCCATACTTATTATGACAATATTTTTGACTTAATGTTGTCCTTAACCTCATTAGGGAAATTTTTTATAAGCATTTTTTTAAAAGCAGAAGTTCTGTCTTTGTATATGGCTATTAAAATCATTATACATTTTTAGGAGTAAATAAATTTAGGAGAACAGAAATGCATAATGCAGCACCCTTTTATCAAGGGCATATACCACGCACCAGATGGAAAACAAACTGTGTTTACAACATTACCACTATCGCCACTGACACTACGAGATCTACAATATGTTATAGCAGCAGCTCCATTAACCTTGCTAGTTCTGTTAGAGTTGTCTGGTACTTTGCCCAATCTGTGTTTGTTGTCAGCAAATGGATCAAATTAGGAGATTTTCATTCTGTTTATTGACCTTTTTCCTCCTTTCTCAATTTAGGCCGTAGTGCATTCAAAATTGTTCTACTATTGCTCTGTAAAATACTGCAAATAGATGGCTCTGGATCTGTCTGCTACTCCACATGTAAATTATACCATCTTACCTCAGAGGTGAAACTTTAGAACAACCATTGGTAGGAAATGTGCTGTAAAAACACCAATTCCTACCTAGGTGATGGTTGGTCATGTGCCTCGCTGAGGCGGTTGACCTTTAGGAACAGCATTATGACACGCTGCTGTCCTCCAGTGCAGGCTTGCCTGAACGCTTTCCGGGTTTTTCCCTGGCGGAGCTCACAAGGCAGAGGCAGCGCGGTGGCGTCTCCAAAGCGTCCTCGCCGCTCAGCCGGCAGCAGAGGAAACGCAGCGGAGAATCTCAGAGCCGGGTGAGAGAGATGCGCTTTTTTCCCTCTTCAGGCGGCTTGGCCAGCTAGCCTGATTTTAAGGCAAAAGCGTTCCCCAAGAACAAAGGAGGCGGAAATGACTCAGTTCAAGAAGCTGTTTATCTGAAGGAATCAGGAACTAGACTGGTCGTGAGATGGGCGGGCAGCCCGTTTTTCAAGGGGGGTGGTAACATAAGGGGAACCAATGATGGACAGGGAGAGGGGAGGACACAACTGGGATACAATCCAATGAGGGGGTTTGGGAGGCGGAGTTGTAACGCAGAACCAATGCAGCTGAGGCGGGGAAATCCACCCACTGTCTGGCCAGGCTTTGGCTGGCAATGCGGGGCTGCAGCCTAAGAATAGGCTGAGCCACCCCTACACTTGCCCATGGGATCTTTCACTTTTCAAATTAGAGCAATCCTTACCACTCCTATTTATGTTTTTAATGTGGTCATACTTATTTGTTTGACAACTTGGGAAGCAGGTGGGAATGTTTTATTATGTTAAAATGAGTTAACTAGAAGAGTGATTCTGTTGGCCTTGCCTCGATGCCTTCAGTCCAGAGCCGTGAAAGCATGCTTAGTTTGTAACCTGTGTGTGTCTCATAGAGGTACTTCACTCCACCATTCCATTATCAGCTCAGTTCAGCAGGAACCACTGCAGGCCCATATGTTCCCACCCTGTGTTTGTGCTACAGAGATTCACACGCAGCCACATGACAACCCAAGTCTGTGAACTGATCCAGCCCAAACAGAACTGCTTGCTGCTGCTGTGAGTTTTGGCTGGATACATTTCCCACCTCGCTGTGTGGCTACAAGAGCACTTCCACCACGAGGGCGAACAGAAACAAGTGTCTTTGTGTGAGGAGAAGAGCACAGTCACTCTCCTCCCAGTGATGCTTACCAGAGTAAACTGATTGTGGACTAAGATGTTATGTTAGCTAGAAAATTAGAATGCCTCAGGAAGCCATTTTCAATTAGATTATTATTTGGAATAAGGTGATGTCCTCCATATACCTACTGGCAGACACCTAAGCCCTTTCTTAGCATTCTTTATTTTTTTTTTCTCCCCTTTGCAGTTCAGTTCCTTAAAATCATAAAGGAAACAAAGCTGTGGGGGTAAGAAAATTATTTCAAAGACTGAGGCAGAAGTAACCTGATATTAGCTTTGTGCAACCTCCCTTCCAATTCTTCCTGTTGTGTAAGCAGTGCTGAGCAGGCAGTTGTGATTTAGATCAACACTACTTGCCACAGCAAGCTGAATAACCTCCTGACCTTCAGCTCTATTGTGATACACAGGTTTCATTTTCTCTCAGCTAAAAGCAGCTTATACTGAAGGGAAAATAAGGCCTGCTTCTCAGTTTGGACAAGATTTAAGACATTGCATCAGCAGTCAGGCAGACTGAAATGGTTACTGTATAAAATATGGCAAATTTAGAACAAACAAACCAAAAAGTTGGTTGTTTTTTTGGAGCCCTTATATTGACCTACATCTTTCATGGGGAAAAAAAAGGTTATTATATGAGAAATAATGAAGGAAAAAAAAATTAAGAAATTTAAGTTTTCTGCATACATTGTTGCTGCACCCCATTCTGATTAAAGCCTCTGCCAACAAATCATGGTCTACATAAGGCCAGCCAGAGCAACACTTATGATTCTGAACATTTACCCCCAATTCTTTCAAATTTAAATAATATACAAAACAAGTTTTAGAATCCATCAGTCATTATAGCAACGATAGGCAGGGGTTATTTTCTTTGTCCCTGAGTACTATATTTGCATCTTAATGCAAATCTTGTCTTGCCTTGGATCTGGAGTTTTGTTGCATAGGCTGAAGCCATTTGGTGAAAGTCTTTTGTTAGTTCCAGTGTTCCTTGGCAAAGCAGCTTGATGTTTTCCCATGAGGGGTGATCTAATCACTTTGGAAAAGAAAATTCTTGATAATCATCATTGTTGGTAGGGGCAGGAAGGTCTTAGACGTAAATGAAAATATATTGATTTACAAAATCCTCAGTTTATCATTGTAATTGCAGTTATTTACGTTATCAGCATTGGTACTACTAACACATAAGTTGTGACTATATGCTTCCCTGGTTTTAGCGAGGGAGAGAATTTGGCATATAGCTTATTCCAGAAGGAAATGATGCATAACTTATGGGCATATATAAACGTGGTTTGAGTGATATGTCTTCGACTGTGGAACACAGACACCTAAACTGACTTGTAGGCATTCTTTATAAAGCCTGTAGGCCACTCACGGTTTTTGTACAATATCTACCTACACAAGAAAGCAAAAGCATCCTTTATTTTTAGTCAGGTTTAGTTCATAGGTGTACTACTAGTAGTGGAATGTAGGTGCACCAATAAAGTAGGAACAGCCTGTGCAAATTCTGTTTGAGATTAAACTTGGGGTCAGAAATAAAATAATTGCAGTTTTGCCTTTCTGGCATTTGCTGGAAAGACTTCTAAAGAATGCACCATGTTGGGAGAAAACTTATCCTTCCATAGCTGCATTAATTAATCATTAAACTGTGTATTCCTAATGAAAGAAGGTGTATTCTTTGCCAAGTAAAGGTGACTGCCTGAGTTTGATCTGCTCTTGAGAATTAGGGAAGACAAAGGGATGGGGTTTTTTTCAAGACTGTCTTAAATAAAATATTTAATAAGAACAATGTAGTATGCACCTTTCTTCTTCATGGTTATTCTCAAAATATTTACAATAATTTATTTACTGTAGCATTTATTTTAATATATTGGTATTATGCACATTGTCTTCCCTATTTGCTTTCAAGATCAGAAGTAATATTTCTGCCCATATAAGCTATTTTCCTTCCTAATTTATCACAACTATTTTCAAAAATATGTTTCTACCTGAAAATATTATGCATAGGCACAGTGTATCTGTTGTCTGAGATTTCTTTGGTGTTTACTACTGAAGTTGGCTTCTCTGCAGAACTGTCAAAGCAGATGAAGCCAAACAGTCATGGAACAGTTTTGGAAGCCTCCATGAGATATGTCATATTTACCTTTAACAGACTGCAGTATGAGGCTGAAACATGGAATCTCCTGTCACAGCAGTGTTGAAATAGTGCTTTTCTGGGTACCTGATAATAGAAGGGGTCACTTTTTAGAGCATCTCACCTTCTAGTAAATGGTTTAAGAGAAGCCCTAGTGAGCCATCATTCATTCCAGCCTGCTATAGACAGCTCCTTGTCAGTAACAAGACAAGAGGGAAGCCCAAACTAATAACTGAGTTCTACCAATAGCACTTGTGTATTCATTCCTTCATGTACTTTGCCTTTATCTTCCAGTGTTTCTGAAAGATAAAATAGTGCTTAGGTTGATGAGAAGAAGCAGATAGGAAGAACTGTTTGGACATAATGAGAAATAAGATATCTTAAAGTAGAATCTATTTGTTTCTCTTTTTCACTAACACTCCTGACGTGATTTTTTTTTTTAGAGGCTTTATTATGAGCATGCTTTTATCTATAATGCATTTGGGCAGATATGTAAAGGAGCAAGAGAAGGGAAGGAATAAAAAAAAGAGAAGGAAACTAACAGCCACAGAGTAGATACCAAGCTTCTGTGAAAGCATCAGTCAGGATAGGAAATGATAATCTTTCCTAATAAAGAGAAAAATCTGAGCAAGAATGTCCATGGACAAATAAAGAGTGACCCTGGTTGCTCCAGTGCTGTTTGGTGTTGTATCTTTGTGAGTCTCCTGTGCTTTTGGCCACTCCTTAGTGCAGTAAGTTTCTGTGCAGAGTACTTGGTTTTACTCAGATGTTAATTGCAGTTCTGTTTGTGGGCATAGATCCAGAATCATGCAAAAAGGGCAGCAGTGTATAGACTTCATTGTTGTCCTCTCCTGGACTGCAGCATGAGTAGAAGTTGTAATATCAAATAAGCAGGGAAATGCATTATATATGGTCACCTAAAACCTGCAGCCATTTTTCTTTACCATGCACTGAGACCTTGCTCTTGTTCTTTATGCTTTTATAAGATCTTCATTCCATTATTGGAACCCTGTCTTTATAGACATGCAGCTTAAATCTATTCACTGCTTAGTAGCCTAAAGAATAAGTTCAACCTGTTCTTCAAAAGATTCCTTGGCTCCCAGAGTGTTATGGATACACTATTGCTTCACAGTTCAGGGTGGTTTGGGCCTCAGGGTACACTAATTTCTGCCAGATCTGTTACAACTTCTTATTCGTTATCTTTACCAATCGTCTGAGTGTTTAAATGCTAATCAAGGTTGTAGCTGGCAGGGGTGAATAGCAACAGGGATGAGTACAGACATGGACACAAGGCTGTAGTGTGACTTAACTCATCCAAATGTAGTTATTTATCTCTCTCACTAAAGTATGTCATAATCAGGAATCCTCATAAACCATAGATCAAATGTATTGTAGAAGGTAAATTGTATAGGGCTGTCTCATTTCTATTGAATACTGTTTTGCAGCTGAAAGTCTAAAGAAATTCCTGCAAGGCATTAACTGACTGAAATACAGAGCCTTGCACAGAGGAATGTAACCTGTTGCTAGAGGTTCTGGGCACTTCCTCAAAAGAAATAATACTAATGAGAAAGAATAAAATATCCATGTTGCTTCTTCTGATTTGTTTGTTTTTAAAAGTTCTATCTCAAAATTTATAGAGAAAAAAGTATTTAGTCTCACTGAAATACAACTGGAGAGGTGCAGCAGTACTTACAGGACCTGGCTAATGACAGCAACGGCTTTTCATGACATCTGCTTGGTAGGCTTCAGAATGACCTTGTCAAAGTTAAAAGCTCATAACATTCATATTTTGTTTTTATAGCATTATGATTCTGCATAACAGTGCTAAAAACAAAACCACAGTATAATTATCCTGTCAATCAAGCTGCCAGAAAAGGCATTTTCCACTAGCTTTGCACCTACTAAACTGTAAATAATTTATAAAATTAGAAGTCAAGACTAAGTGGAGGCATTTTGGGGCTAGTTAAGCACTTGTCACAGCTCTGTGGTTTAAGCGCCCCCACACACTGAGCTCTGGGTGCTTAGTGCTATCCTGTGAGTGTGAAAATGGTCATTTGTCCTTGTATTGCTGTGCGTGGACCTAATAAAAATATCAAGCTGTTAGTAGAGCTGTGAACAGGTGTACAGTGGATGTTGTAATGATGTTTTATTCAGTTGAATTTCCAGCCCATTTAGTCTCATCCAATGAACAACGAAAATATTTTCTTCATTATCTCCTATTAATGTAAATGTCAAATATTTGAATATATTATCACACCAATAATTCAGTACGTTGGTTGATTTGTGGAGTATTTGCATTAAAGTGACAATTAAAACAAGGGGAAAAGTAATCCAGAATGCATGTTCTTATCTGCTGTCATGTTCTTACAGAGATGTTGTACTTGCTTCTCTGAGAACTTTTGACTGTGGTAAACAAGTTGCTTAAAGCCTTTGCGCTTACCATTGTTTGTGTCTGGTCTTTTAAAAATGATAGTAATTGATTTGTATTCAATTCAAAACAAGGTTTATGGGCTATTCATTTTCGGGTCTGTTCAGCTTGGAGAGGGTTAATTTCCTTCCCTACTAGGAACACCCTACTGGTGTGCAGTGCTCTGTTTTGGATTTCGTGTGAGAATCAGATTGATAACACAGGGATGTTTGAGCCGCTGCTGGGCAGTGCTTGCACAGTCAGGGACTCCTCTGCTGCTCGGCTGCCTTGCCCGGGAGCAGGCACAGGGAGCTGGGAGGGACACAGCTGGGGCAGCTGATCCCAGGGATGTCCCAGACACCTTCCAGAGTGTCCTGCTGAGCAATAAAACTGGGGAGAGTTGGCCGGGGGTGGTGACCCACTGATCAGGGACTGGCTGTGCATCTCGCAGCAGGTGGTGAGCAGTCCCATTGTGCATCAGTTGGTTTGTCTATTCTTTAATCATTATTACTGTTTTCCCTTCCTTTTCTGTCCTGTTAAACTGTCTTTATCTTGACCCACAAGTTTTGCCTTTTTTCTGATTCTCTCCTCCTTCCCACTGCAAGGGAGGGAGTGAATGGCTCTGTGGTGCTCTGTCTGCCTGCCAGCTTAAACCACAGCACAGTTTAAAATTTAGTTGACAGATACTAATCTCTCACAACAGAGATGTTCTGAGGGCAGAAGTCTGCTTTATGGATATATAAAAACAAATGTGTTCTGACAGGATGGAGGCAATAAAATAATTATCATGTGTTTATCTTTCAATAGATCTCTCTCCTTTAACTTTTTTGGTGCTCATTTGTGACTTACTCTGTGCCTGCCCACTCGATTCTGGTGGGGAAGTGTGTGTCCCACTGCAGCACTGGGCTAGGAGTGGGGCAGGTGGGCAGCTGAAACTGTGCCTGCATGAGTAGGACTCTGCTGCTTTCAGGATAACACTGCTGGGATGCTCTGCACGTACCCAGAGAGCACGCTTGGGACATTAAAACAAGAAAAAAATTATTGCACTCTCATGCGTAATTACTTGGCACCTCTAAAACTTCTGTTACTTGGTATGATTGGTAGATTGCTTGTTGAGATCCTTACCAATATTTGGGGCCTAATTTCTTTACTTTTTTCCCTTCACTTTTTTTCTGTTGTAGAGCTAAATTTTATATGAACTCCATAAATGCAGATAGTCATTTCAAATAGCCCTTTCTCACATGGAGAAAATATGAAGCAAAAATAACCCAGGAATCCTCACAAACTATAGCTCATCATCACACACACTGCATGGAAGGAGTCACGTGGTCATTACACATTTTCCTCCAAGTTTTGCACATGACCAAAATCTGCTGTGCCAAGAATATTGGACATGCTTAGTTTATTATTACTAACACTTGTGCAAGTTTCCATGGAAAGTGTTTAATTGTTGACGAACCACAGAAACACTCAATAGCATTTCCTACCCATCCTTCCTTCCCTCCACTTGTAAGAACTAAGTATTTGTGGTGTTTCACAAAAAAAAAGAAGTTGCCCTTTGTTCTGCTCAGCTGTGTTTTTAGTACTAAGTGTTAAGTGCTGCATATCAAGATTGTGGCAATCCCATCCAGTTGTGTTTCATGTCTAAGAATTTAATTTTGGGAGTAGGAGATGGATGATTGTGGAGCAGGAGGGTGGCTATGGGAAAGGCAGGACTCTGCTGTTTTGTAGTCATTTATTTATGCCCACACCACATGCTGAGACTTTATACCTTTTTAGACTGGTGAGGCTGAAAGAGCTGCAGGTAGGATATGCTGCTTTTATTTTTTTTTCTCTTACAAACCAAAATTAGTTACTATTTTACAGTAACTGGAATTCCAGATTTTTGCAAAAAATGTCAGCCTCTTAATTGTCTACTCTCTTTTTCTGGCGATCCTCCTCTGATGCTGGGCTGTATACTCTCCTCTGAGATGATCATATTAGAGTTTTAGGAGCAACAAAATTTTACATTCCCCCAGCTTCATGGGAACAAAATAATTAGGGAAGATGAGAGAGTTCCAAGAGAACTGGATGGTCTGGAGTGCAGTGGATGTTGCAAGAGCATCAGGACCATAGTTAGTTTAGTTTGTAATAAATGAAACGAGATAGTAAGTTGGGGCATAAATTCTAGATCTTGGATTCAGAAGATGGCAAAAGTGGTTTAGTACCTCTGATTTAAAAGATAAAATAAAATTGAAATACTAGATATGGAGAAATAGTGATAGAAATGTAGATGGGAAGATATTTAGCCTTTTTGCATACTTCTTGTATGAGTTGCTCATGACAAATAATAAAAGGTTAATATTTCTCTTTTTCTAAAGAAATTCCGCATCACTGTGATCTGACTGTAAAGCTGCTTTTGTTATGCCTACAGTGGTTCAAATCAAACTTCTGAATTTTTAGAGGTTGCTTTGATTTTCTTCTGTTACCTTTGCAACATCATCAACATTCAGAGAACCAACTAATGATCCAGCAAGGTGTAAAGTAGTTGGCATTATTAATAAAAGTAAGAGAGAAGGGACCTGAAGGGGAGCAGAGAGAGAGAGGATTCCTAGGAAGAGCATGCTTAAAGTTACTCCATTTCTGTAGCTGAGGTCACAGGGGACTGTCTTGTGTGGTAGAGCTTTCATGCTTTATGATCACACAGAAAATTTAATCCCGCTCTGGTTAAAAATGCCAGCTTCACGCCACTGCAGAGGGAAACATGCAGCTTATGAATTTGTAGAATAAATACAGGGAGAAAATATTGCAAAATGTGTTCAAGCAAGCTAACATATTTTTAGTATAAGTTCGTAGTAAAAATGTTAATAACAGCTGAAACTGACTGTGCAAAACTGTGCAAATAAAGAAATGGGTAAAAACTGTGAGAAGATCAAGTAATCTATTGTATTACTTATTGATCAGTTCTCATCAAAAGAGCTTTATACAATCCTACATAGCCTCATTATGGGTGTAAGATAAGGAAGACAATATACTCTAGTAGAATAGGAAAGAAATTTAGATGCAGTAGGCAAAATCAGAGGTAGCACAAACAGGAAATAATAAAGGAATCTGTACGTGTGAGCAAAGCTTTGTGGGACAGTGTATTTTCAGTTACAGAGAAGCTTTATCTAACAGCTTCCTCAAAATTTGTATCATGGTAAATTAAAAGCATAATGAATATTAATTTTGTATCTGCAGACTATCCTGAATTACAGAGGAGGGAAGGAAGGCAGGAAAAAACCCAATGCCTTAATTCTACAGGAAACTGGAGGGGAAGGGAAAGGGGAGGTCCAGGGGTTATTTTAACCTGGAAGTTTCACTTAATTGCTTTCACTTTGGTTTTGCTGAAGTCTTGGCATTTATAACTCCTAAAGTCACTTCTGTGTCGGGCACTGCCACCGCCTGTGCTTGTCTTCACTGCTGGGGAGGTGGGGGCACAAATCCATGTAAGCTGCTGCCCTGCTCCCCTTTCCTGTCACTATCTCTTGAGATGCTTTATGAAATAAGAGTTATTTTATGACAGTAAAAGCAAAAATGCTTCCATTTCATGGTTGTTTTGAGTCAGTCTTTTTATGTTCAATCCCTTTTATCCACGCTGTTCTGTGTCACTATCTTGGCAGTTGTTCGGCTTTGGGTCAGGCAAGCATCTCAAGAGACTACAGTTCAAGTGTGCCCAAAAAGGAGAGGAAGTGGGTTTTTTAATATCGCGAAAACCCTTTTTTCTTTATTTTTGCCTGACTTAATATAAACTTTAAATCCAGGACATTACATGATTCAATTTCAAATTTCAGTAGGAGGGTTTTTTTCCCTTAAAACAAAGTAATTGACCTCTCTCTAGTTGAAAGTTATTTGTTATTCCCAAACTCTTTATTGGTTCTAAATGTCCAAATGATTTTCTCAGATTTCTTGGCAGTTAGGGATATGTGTAAATACTTGGTCATAAAAGGAAGAGATTGCAGTGGGTAAAAGGAATTAAATATCTTCCCATTTAATTCAGGAAATATATAATAAAAAAGACACTTAACCAGAGTTTTTAGAGTACTCCTATATACATCCAACAAGTTGATCTAATTTCGCTGCAGTCATTATAACTAACTTTTATCAATGAATTGAGTGATTAGTGATTACATCATAGCTGACAAGTCTTCCCAAGCATAATAATGTAAATTTTGGCAATTCATGGTTCAGCATTCACCTGGTGTAATTCAAATATGATGAGTGTCAAAATTTCAACACATAGCAATTTGTTGTAATTATGGACTATCATTTAAATTATATTTTTACATCTAATCAATGAATAGTGTTGGTTATTCCTGATCATCTGTAGTGCAACACAGAGATACAGATAAGGGGACAATGAAGACTGTATTTGAAAATAATCTAACAAAATGTCAGTGTTCAAATTGTAATTTACCGATGAGTATCCGAAAAAACCCCCAAACCCTGAACATGAGCAGGAAAAAGCAAAGATGCTTTACAAATCTCTTTCCCTTTGTAGTTTTTCTAGAAGAAATAGCAAGGAGTGTTCAACTCCAATGTATTTTAAGTAATTGATGAAGAACAATTTTCCTGGCAATTACTTTTAATGTCTGTATCTCAAAGGATAATAATATTTGAGCCTCAGGCCGTGCAACTGTATCTTCTGCTATCTGCATTAGAAATAATGCTTAGATTCATGTGCTTAATTCTCTAGTCCTTGCTCTCTTTGTAGCATTCTGCATCATAGCAAAATATATTTGAATAAGTATGTTCTATTTTTTTCTAAAGTTATTTTAGAGTAACTATGCTGTAGTATGTGTAGGGAGATAAACTAATCATAACATTGTGTGTGGTGCTAAAGGGCAGCAGAAGTGTGCCTGAGTGGAGACAGATAAGCTTATGCAGCTCTGAGAATTTTTAAAGCCACCATGTTTTGGACATTTTTTAAAAAATGTTAGGAAATTATTTCTGGCTTGCTCCTGAAAATGCTGCATTAATGTGATCACATGCAGCAGGAAGCTCAGATCTGAGTTGAGAAGCAAAAAGATGGTATGATTTGCTCAAAATTCTTTTAACATCTTTTTTGCGCTAATGATAGAATGACTTCTGAGAGAAAGGAGCCTCGGTGCATTTCTACAGCTCTGTGCTCAATAGCAAGGCCAACTAGAAGTCTACTCAGTGATCCTTGCAAATTAGGACTGCTTTAGGGATGGGAAGTGTCCCAGCGGGCAGCCCAGCAGATGAGAGCAGTTGGGAAGTAATAAGCCTCTGCCATTCAGGATCAGTAATTTATGACCCTAGAAATAATGCAAAGAGTAACTGAAATCAGCCTTTCTAGATACCACAATAACAATAAAATGGACCCTTTTCTTAATATCAGTAGGTGTGCTTCTGGTTTCTGCAACAGCTTCCAGGAGATGCAAGCCCAGGTTTACAGACAGACAATCAGCCTCTTGGGTTTTGAGGGCTTATTTCTGCAGGAGAATTTCCTTTTTCAGTTTACACAAATGAGGCGGCTGCAGGCGCACGTGGCTGTGCACGTAGACATGGATAATCTTGATAGATGTGCTATCTGCTTGTAAAAACCTTCAGCCAGGGTTCTGATTACAAAGCTGACAAACTACTGCGAGGTAAAAGATGTGCAACGTGTAACCATGGTCTGTTAGAGAAGCTTCACCTATTGTACTGTGTGCGTGCTCACATCAGAAAAAAACTTCATGGATTAACAGAACCAACAGTGTTCGTGTTCATTGGGGAATTCTTGTGCTTTGGGAAGACTATAAAGGAAGAGTTAATTGAACAACAACAAAATAAGTATCAAGACAATCACACAACCTATTTTTTGATAATTGTTTCTTCTCTTAAGAGAACATTACCTCTCACAGATGGTCAGAGTGATGCATTTGGGGAAATCAGCCAAACTTGGCTTTTTTCCTGGTCGCTCTGCTTAGTAACTGCAGCATTTAACCCCAGAAGTATTATTTAACTTTGCTCTAGATACCATTTTAATCAAAAGTACTCAACTTCACAGTTGGAAAACTCTTCTTAAGGTCTCTGAACACATTTTTGTTTTTTAGTGTTTTGGACTTACAGAAACAAACTCTGTCAAAGAAAAGTTTGCTTACTTTCAAATCACTTGAAAAGAGATTCCTGAAATATGACTTGTAGAAGGGTTTAACGAATCAGGTTTATGTCACATTGGTAGGACAATACAACAGTCTTCAGTGATGTGAAGAAAAAAAATATTTATTTCTACGTCATACCTTGACATGCACAGGAAGATTAAATAGTTGGAACACTCATGTGAAGCTGGGTGATTTGACTGCTAGGATGAGTACATTCTCTGAGACTAAAATGCAGGACTTAGCCTCTCTTTTCTCTAGCACCTTATGCTTATAACAATGTTTTCAAGTGGTTTTGGTGTAAACTTGAATGTGCGAAGATGGTGAGGCGCTCAAGTGCCAGTAGGTGGGATTAGGTGCGGCTACGTGTCCGTGTGGGTGCCGTGGGCAGGCAGAGGTTGTTCCTGACTCGGGGGGCCTGGTCCTCTCTGCTCTCAGGCAGGGGGACCCCCTTCAGTCAGGAGCAGCCCAGGGGTCAGCAGGGGAGGAGAAGGGAGCCAGGCAGAAGGAAGGAGCTGGATGTCTCACCTGTCCTTTTCCCTCTATCATTTATGAAGGCTCAGATCTTCCACAAAGGTTGTACAAATACCACTTTTAGACATGAAACTGCAAGTGAAACAATGATGTTTGACTATGACAGCTCATTCACTGCAAGCTGAGCTCTTGTGAGATGCGTGGAAAATCACCCTGTCATTATTCTTGGAAAGAGCTCCTATGATATTTCAGATGACCTGTAGTTTTGGTTTCATCCCCATTCCTGTTCTGTACCTTGAAGGCAGAATTTCTTCACAGAGCAGTTTGATCTTTTGCCAGTCACTGCATTTATGGAGATTATTCCCCTTCTCACTGTTCCTAGGTGAGCTGGGCTTCCATGATGCAGGATGCTTTGGGTTTGGCTCCAAGCCCAGCATCTCAGTACATTCTTCTTAATGGACCTAATTTTTTTTCTATTTTTTTTTTTTGAACTCTATCTACTTTTCTCTTTGCTGTCTGTCTTTTAGGCCAAGCAAAATTTTATTTGTATGATGAACATGAGTGGGCCAGCCCACTTCTTGCACAGCTAGAAATTTCATTTATTTCCAGCTCTGCTTTGCTTCCCCTCCATGGAGCTGAGATTAGGCTGGTTCCAACACTGTCAGTCTGCAACACAGGCAGGGATAGGGGGTCTAGAAAGGCAGAAAATATTGAGCAATAATTGAGCCAGAAATTATTTTTAAGAAATACTTTGTTCAGATAAAACTGTATTTACTTTTTTGAAAGAGTGTATAAAGATTATGTTTTTTAAAATGCTAAAAATTGGCTGTTTAAGAAATCTCTTGCCAAGAAAAAGAATTTTAAAAAGAAACAAACAAAAACCTCACACTAACTAACTCCTCATAGTCATCTACCAGGTGCAGTTAGGGCTGCTTGTGTTAACTTTTCAAGTACCTTTGTACACACCCATCACTCTTCCAGAAAATGAAAAATTCTGCTTCCTCAGAGATCTGCGTTCCTTTCTGAACACTTCACACTGTGGACAGGTCTCCTTTACCAGGATAGGTTGAAACCACCTTTCCTACATGGCACATGTTATCACTCTCTGACAGTTGACAGCAGAGCTAATCTATTTGAGTACAAAGATCTGGTTTAGTGCAAGTGAGCTCTTTTTAAACTGCTTAAAATAACCTGCGTGTTACAGCTTAAGAGGTTATGGAACACACAGATGAGCAGCTCTCTGGCAAATGCAAAGGAGTGTTACTCTGATTTGGAGTGGCAAGGCAAGTGTCTGTCCCACTGGAAAAGCCACGTGTGTGGCTGCTCATCTGTTAACACCTCTCCTGGCAATTATCCAGGACTTACTGGGGAAAGAGATTGTTTGTTTACTTAGTGTTATGAAAAAGGATCTTAGGTATAACTGTCCAGCAGCTGAAGAAATCAAATCTCTTTAGATATTCTAGAGAGGAAGTTTCTGCAGAATGCAAATGTAAATATTGCTAAGGCATCCAAATGTTAAAAGGAAATGGCCTGGTTTAATAGATTAAGAATAAATGCTTCATTGTAGAGGTGTTCCTTAATGTTAAATTGCTTAGTTTATTTCAGAGTAGCTGTAATATATTAATGCATGATAGTTTGTGATTTGTTCATAATGAACAATTCTCTTAACTTCTAATTTTCAGATCTCTAAAAAAAGAACACAGAAACAAATCAGTTCTATTAATTGCTTTTATTCAATTCCAATTATAATGATAGTGTTTAATGCCAGCTTACTAAAGGCCAGTATGAGTTACTCATTACCTATTTAGAGGACTTGCTCAGCTTATTGTTTGATGTTAAGCACAAACGGTGTCTGTTTGAACAAGAAAGATTATTTCTGTCTCTTACCATGTGGACATCATTCACAAATATCTCTAAATCCCATGGAAATGTTTACAGTTTAGTCAGTAATGTGCTGGAGAGTAACTGTTGTAAGTAGTCAAATGGTGCCCAGCCTTAAAATGACAACTGTGCGTCCCTGAGGCCCGGCGTGGGGCTGGCCAGGATTGAAAGCCTTCCGACCTGGGAGAGAGAGTTGCGAGTGGCGGTGAGTGGTTTGTTCTGAGGCAATGACTGAGTTACCGGGGTGGTTCCTGCGGGATAGGGGATCGTGGAAATGCTAACTGGCGCCGGTGGCACCAACAGCATTCCTAAACTGGGAATCAAGGGGGTGTGTCCAGCTGGTATTGGAAGCCTGCGGTGGTTTAGTGACTGTTTAATGACTGTTAAGTACTATCTTTGACAAACAGCAAGGAACTGGCAGAATGATCCGGCCCTGGATCATTCAGCATGGAAACAAGGAGCCTCGTTCCCCTGTGTTCTTGTGAGTTTGATGTGTTGGTTCTCTTACCTCTTCCCCAGGTGCAGCTCTCCCATTTTGCCTCTGTATCACTCAAACTCTTTGAAGTCCTTCCTCTGCCTCGGGAGTCTTTCAGGCTTCTGCCACAAGCCATAGTTGCTTCTGCTTCCAGTCTCTAGTGCTTTTAAAAGACAAGAAGAAACTCTTCCTGCGGTAAGCTGGAAAAACTAGGACCTCCATAATCAGAAACAATTTTGTTTGGCTAAAGGTTTTAACTGAAAAGTCCCAGGGCTTAACAAATCTGAAGACAGGCAGCTCTGTAAGAATTATTTTGTTTATTGTGCTTCTTAGTGAAATGACTTAAATAGTTTCACTGCATCAGAGTGGCTTGTTGCTTCAAGAAGGTTTTAGAAGCTTGTTCACATCCTCTGATCACTTTATTTTGGAAAACACATTTATGTTTTGTCAAAGGAAGAAAACTAAACTAATGAAATAAATACTACTTAATAACGTGTATTAAGCTTCTTTTCAGTTAGGGATCTTCTTCATTTTCAAACTAGGGACAGTTGATCTCTCTTATATTGAAGTCATCATTTTTCAAAGAAACCGAGGCAGCTCTTGTAATGTCTCAAGGTTGAACATGGAGAAGAAATAAATGTGAAATGTGAAATTCTCTTATCTTTTTTACACATTTTTCTTTTTTACAAAAATGATAGAGAATTCATAAAGAAATTTAAATCTCTACAAACTGCATAGTAAAGCGATTTGGCGTGAATATAATAACAAAAGTATGGAAGAATACTTTTTCTTCTAAACACAGATTTTAATTAGGAAGAAGGTCTGAGCCAGAGTGTTATTTTCCAGTCTGCACCAAACTAAGAGTTTTAATTAGTCCAGAAAGAATCAAGAACTTGACATGATCTATCAGGATTAAAGAGGGTGGGGGAAAGGCAGGGGGAATAGTCAGACACATAGAAAGCAGTTTTTTGTCAGCTAGGGAAATACTATTAATCCATTTGTCAGATAGAATACATATATTGCTCTCCAGGGTATTAACTAATTGTTCCTATATTAAACCTATTTTTCTGTATGAATTACGAATAAAAGGAACTTTTTTTATTCTCCTTCAGCTGCCTTTTTTATTTTTTACTATCACAGTTTATTCAGTTGTGTTTTTACGTGTGTATTTAGCAGGTCAGTTGGACTCCAGATGATCTTCAGAGGTCCCTTGCAACCCCAACTGTTCTGTGATCTACTTTGTCAACTATTTATGCCAGATTTTGGCAGATTGCTTTCACTAATAACATTAATTTACTATGTCATGTAACATACTTTGTTTACTATTCCATGTCTTCGGAAAAAAACTGTCATGCAGTTTTATTTTCTTCAGTAGTTGTCAGAAAATAGTAACTGAAATGAGTTTGTAATCAGTCCTCATTGGGAGGCTGAGCTGAATACTGGAGTGGTCCATATGCCTTAGAGGTTTAGGTTGCAGTTTTCTTAATTAATTGCTGCTCAGCTTTTAAAGCATAGCGTCTCTAATATAGAATAAAAATTAGTGTGCTCTGATTTTCACACTGTACTCCTTTATCTTGTGGCTTTGTTTTGGGTTCTTTAAGTTTGTTTTTAAATATGATGAGTTACCATTTTAAATCAGCGTAGGCACTGGATGCCTTGCCATTGTGGTAGATGTTTAATTTAGAAAGTGGAAGTTGCCTGCTCAGTCTTTAAGAAAATAGGAAACCTTTTTCCTTAAGAAAAAGGAAACTTTTGCAAGCATAGCATTTTCTTCTGCATCTGTCCAATATATTAATTCCCATCAGCATAATAAAAACCCTCCCATAATCTGTCTGATGCCTGCACTGATGGAGGTGTTCTCCAGCCCTTTGCAGTGCAGTGTCAGGCCAGGGAGCTGGAACAGTTTCCTTATATTTGAAGTCTGTCATTTGACTGATGAAGAAGTCTTGCACTCCCATGACTGGTTTGGCTGGATTGCAGCTCTAATGATTGGCAGGAGTGAGATAACAAGGACGATGTTTGCTGAAACATCTTCAGCCCCTCCTGACACTGGAAATAGAATGTTTCCTTCCCGTGCTCCAGCCTAGCCAGTGGTACTTGTATTGAATGGATGGTATCTTTGTCCTGACACCAACAAAGAGTACAAATTATTGGAGACAACAAGGGGGCTAAATATAGGTTACAGACCCAATGTAACTGCATCATCTCTCATCACCATTGAAAGTACACAAGTTCAGGATGTGATTTTTTGGGGGGTAGGAAATGCCCATGTTCTGTAGAGTTTTTTAATAAAGTTTTATTCTACACCCTTTTACTTTAAAAGGAGCAGACTTTACATATAAAGTCAGAGAATTAACTAACATCATTGTGACTTGCAGTCAGAGATCAAATAATTTCTTAGCAAATATGAGTAATATTAATTACAGAGTTCAAAGGTTCACCCAGTATAGAGTAGATGGCAGGGTGAAGTATTGAAAATTAATAAAGTTCTTTGGTTACTGAATGTGTAATGAGAAATGGTAGGAACCAGCCTTATAGTTTGTACATGCAGGGAAAGGTAGAAAAATATTCATATGGCTGCATGTTTGCAACATGGTGGTTTAGAAATAGGTCCAGAAATGGCAGATATATATTTATCTGGGCAGATTCAGGATAAAAGAGGAAGTTTTGTCTCCAGAAAAGGATGTCTTAATTTATCACATTTTGCTTCTTGGAAGGGCCAATAATTGCATATCTGTTGTCTTAGGTATATGTATGTACAACTGCAATCTGAAATGCTGCAGCTTTTAATAATAAAAAGATAAAGAAACAAACTGTACTTATTTTTTATAAATAAGCAGGAAAAAAAGTCCTTTAAACCACATACCTGGCACTGGTTTTTCTAGGAACTTTTTTGTATATGTTTTATGTGAGAACATTCAACGGACAGCTCCTCAATAAACCACATCATTTCACATTTTGGCCTGAAGAGGTAGTGAATTATGGCACTAAGATTTAGCATATTTTTGTCCTATGGACTGATCCAGGGAGGAGGATTTCAACATGTCACATAAAACTAGCATTTCTCCTTAGTTCTTGCTGCTAAATGGAGTTAGAAATGTAGTGCAGGCTGGATAATCGGTTTACATGCCAGAAGAGGTAGGAAAGCTATAGGTGGCAGCAGGAGATGTTTGACATTCCTTTCTGCTGATCCAAACATATGATACCTGAGAATCTAAAACTTGTTGGAGAAAGCTTTGTGCCACCTCCAAGTTCAGTTGCAGAGTGCAGGACCTCGAGGGACAGTACTGAATGTCCTGTTGTACACGGGGCCTCTGGGAGTGTTCGTGGGGTGGAGCAGCAGATATGCTTTGCATCCTGCTTCTGGTGCTACAGCAAAACATATTCAGTAATTGTATTTTTACTGGGAGCCACTCGATAAATTGTAGTAGACTGCTTGTCTTGTCTCAATTCCTTTGGCAGTATTTTCTTCACTACACATCCATCTAGTTGTGTTTAAGAACTAGCTTCTACTTTATCTCCATTTGGTCCAGGATGACAAACTATTAATTCACTGGGTAAGCTGCTATTGGGTACAAAGAAATTGCTGCTAGTTCCTCGTGTGCACTATGGCACAGAATTCCAGCACTGTGAAAGGGTTCAGAGTTTCCTGTGTGCAGGTACTCTGGGATTAACAACAATTCCTCCATTATGTCCAAAATTATTTGAAGAATTTGCCCAGCGATTCTGTGTCTGAGCTGTGATTGAGAAGAGCTGTGCTGCTGTGGAAAGAAGCTGCAGATCCCTGATGCAGGCTGTTTATTCCCTGCTGCCCGGCCAGGGCAGTGAGTTTGGGCTTGGGGCAAGTCAGCTGTCAGAGGGGATAGAAGCTTTTGGGATGATGATGTCTGGCATATTTACTGGTGGTGAACTTCAAGTGTGTCTGATCTAGCCACACTGAGGCCACTGCTGCCTGAAACCTGTGGCGCCAGTTGGAGAGAATTTCTGTAGGCAGATTTTAATGTTGAGTGTTTCTTTTCCATGCATCTTGAATTACACCTACTTGAGAGGAGCAAGGCGTGCAAAGAGACCAGAAATTCTGTCAGCTTTATGTGCCATAACCAAACTAAGCACAATACAGATGTAGGAACTGCCTGTAAATACTGTCAGATACATTTTTTTTTTTTTTCTTTTAAGGAGCTAATATACCTGCTAGTGAGGTTTAAGAGCTCCTGAAGAAGGTCCATGCAGTTTGGAAAAGAAGGACCAGGATTTTTAACAGAATAGCAGGGGGCTTTGGCAGTTTCCTGTTGTAATATTTTTCATTCTAAAGATGAAGTATCCGTTTCTTTGTCAATAGCCAAGTGCCCTTGCCTCATACCAGAGAGGCAGAGTTTGACTTGAGATATCTATAATTTGAAGGCACCCTATCATAAAGATGAAAACATTCTCAATTTCATGTTACTTCCCAGTTGTCCTAAGAGCTTGACAAAGTCATGTAGCTCTGACCTTGCTACTTAGAAGTAACTAAACAATTCTGTAGGGTATTTCATAACAAAAAATCTCACAAGGTGTTTGTATTTTCACCTTGTATTAATTTTTTTTTTCCTTTCTCCCAGTGTTCTCTAAGTGATGTGCCTCTCTGCACTTTCAAATTTATGTCAGTAAGGAAAAGCACACTGGAGTTTAACTGTTCTCCTGCTTACTGCTCTGTTCTGAAGGAAGAGCAAAAGTGATGATGCCAACTGTCTGGGCAGGCATTTCTCATCCAGGTGTGATTACATGTGGATGTACATTTTCTTTTTGGAAGAATGTATCTGCCCAATATTAAATTGAAGTAGGAGATACTAAATCATATGGAACATTTCAGCCACTTCTGTTTTGATACAGTGATGTGCAAGACGAAAATGACATACCTTTTGAAAGAAACAGTAACTACTCTGTTTTAAAATTCAATTACCTTTCCAAATATATGTAAAGTAGAATATACTTATGGGAAACAAATCTGAAGCTAGTATGCTTGATTATTATACCACCACCACCTCTCATGGCTTTTTATACCTGGCTCCCAAAGTGTAACATTTTGATTTTTAAATGAGCTAACCAGATATACATGCAAGACAGGCAACTTCTCTGTAAATTATCATATCATATGAATCCTTATCCCATCTGCTGTCCATTTCCTTGCAGCTGTCCTTTGTTTCGTGCTATTCCTGTCACAGTCCTGGAGAACCCACCATTCACATGGTCCCTACTCTTCTGAGTAATCCACTTGGAGGCTTAGGTATATTTTTGAAGGATTTAGCTTTTAAATCTTGACTGCTGGGAAGAACAGCTTTTGGGGTTTGCTTTTTTTTTTTTTCCTTTTTTTTTTTTTACTTTGTCTAATGAGTACACTATTGATATTATTAAGAGCAGTGCATAAAGGGTTGCTCTGAATAAGGCTTTTTTACTTCAAGCATGTTGTCTTTGTGGTGTCTCACGTAAATTATAAGGATTTCCTTTGCTTCTTCTCTTTTTATAGCACATAGTGCGATTAAGGACTCAGTACAAATAAAGAGGTTGCGGCATGTTTTAGAATTTATTGCATTTATTAAAGTATTCCAAACTCGAACTTTTAAATATAGTGATATCAATTTCAGATATTTAAGGGGATAAGTACCTATTGAGGATTTAGGGTAAGGTTGATTGAGGAAGTAAATCTACTTTCCAAATGTCTACAAAGAAAAATCAAACGAGAAATTCAGTATCAAAAACATCAAAGACAATAATGCAGTTTCTTTCATCTCCAGTGTGTGCTTGCACTTCAAAGAAAAGCAAAATGCTCACCCTTCCGCCAGTACCCCCGAAGGAGGATGAGCCTATAGCTGAAGATAAGTCTCCATCACTTCTTTGAGAGAACAGGGGAAATAGAAGTAAAATTTTGCACAGAAAAATAACATCTTTATAGTATTTCTTTCACTGTAGTGGTTGTATCATAGGACATTTCTCGTAGTCAAGAATCCTCTTGTTTCATTAAGGTGTGCAAGTAATGCAGTACCCTTAAAACCCTGCTCTTCACTCAAAAACTTTATTTTCTTTATCTCCCAAATGTAAGGATAAGGTGGTGTTCTCTGAGGTAATGTTCTTCATCCTAATTATCACTTCTGCAAAATGTGCTGATTGCATACATTTGCTCACTCACAGCCTCCCATACTTTTTATCGTGGAATTGATGATGCTAGATTTAATTCTGTAAAGTCACTTTATATTAACTATTGTGTGAGGGACATGTTCAGTAACTCTGGCAATGTGAGGAGAGAGAGGGAGGTGAATCAAACTGTAATGCTTGTCTAAACAGTTTGCTGTGAAACCAGCAAATTTTAGGTCTGGCCATGGTCTAGAAAATCATGAATGTAATGATTCCCCAAGTTCAGATATGTGATTCAGCACTCTTGATTGTCAGCGAAAATGAGGTCCCAAAACAATTCCCAGAAATTAAAGAAGAAGAAAATCAGGACATTTTCCTTCTGTACTCACTTTGGAGATTTTTATTTTTCAGGCAGACGTTATTGCTAAAGATATGCAGTAAACTGAAAGCATGAAAATATCATAACTTTTATTTCTTTGAGTGAGAACAGCTTTAAAATGGTTGTTGAAATGAGACTAAATCCACTTTTGGCTTTTTCTCCATGCTGCTTTAGTTCAGTTTCAAAGCTATCACTGATCAGGAAGCTTGACAAGGCACAGTGTTTGCAAATCCTCGCCAATGAGCAGTAACAAGATTTAAAAGTGAAACCTCTGAAGAGAGCCATTTTGCTCAGTCAGCTTTATAAATTCAGTTATTTAACCATCTGCAAGCTAGACTTATTTCATTTTTGTCTATCAGATATAAATCCTACCCAAACAGGAGTGTCAGAGCCTAGTGAATATCATCACACAAAATAATTGTCCACACATTCACAGTTGTTTCAGAACTTGCCAATCAGCTGCAAAGGAATCCACAGTGCAGTAAACTGAACAGGTTTGCTTTTAAATGAGGATACATAAAACCAGAAAAATTTGGAAGTCACTTTAATAGGGAAATGTGTCTTTGACATTTTTTCCTTGTATTTCTGTGGCAATGAATAGAAGTTTAATCATTAAGCACAACCATTCTCCTTGCAGAATGTACATGGCCTGAACTGAAACCCTGTGATCTGGTTGCCAGACCACTGAGTCCAGTGGCAATTTTCAGGACTTATTGTCAGTAAGAAAAAGGCCTTGAAGCACAGTAGGGATCCTATGTTATATTCAAGTCACGGGTAGATTTTAGTATTTTGTCAAAGAATAACATATTTAATTTTTTTTTTTTTCCCCCCAGAGAGCATTCCTCAGTTAGGGATCCAGGAAATTTTCTAACAGTTAAGTATCAATCTCCAACTGTGGTGCCATTTGTGGGAAAAGAGACAATGGGATACAGATGAGAATTGATACAAACTGTCATAATGATGCTGCTGTGTTTTGCTGGGCGCTCTTGCTGTTGTGTGAATGCACGGATATGCACATACATTTAATAATAATCAGTATTTCTCACAAGATTAATCATAATGTCCAACTGTCATGGTGGCATCATTTCAAGCAGCAGCTTGAAATGTTATTTCTGTGACTGTTTGGACCTGCTCGTTTTGCAAGAGAGGGAATCTGTTGTTTCCTTTTCCACAAACTTGCTGCTTATGGGCATTTGGTCTGTGAATTTTTCTAGTCTCCACTGTAAAGGTGAGATGATGGAATAACTGAGTTTGAATACTGTAGCTTTATATTACAATTAACAATACATTCTAGTTGGGGTAGTAGGGGGTTGTGCAGCACCAATCCGTATGGTAAATGTGTAATTAGCTGGCAAATTACCATAAGAGTGAGGTATTTGGAAAAAGCAAACAGGTCATCAAGAATGGCATTGAATGATGGAACAGTAAAAAAAATTTTACGTCACTTTTGTAACCAGTTCAAATGTGAATGTTTACCAATAGATTTTTCTGAAGCTATGATAGAGATCTGTTAGGTTATTTGCCTGAAATTTTCTGATGTAGAGTTATGGATTTCTGAATGTGTCGAAAGCAAGAAGGAGAATGCTGTTTATGTCCTTACACAATGGTCTGAATTCTTTTCACACCCTATGAGCCAGTTCTTATTTATTGAATTATATTGTTAAGAATCAGAATTTCTATGCTTTGAAAATGACCTTTTAAGTCAAGTCTGATCTCATTGCTGTTCAGGTATTTATACATATGTGTATTTCTCTGTGTATGTGTGTATATGTATGAGATATGGATAGTAGCTATGCATATATCCAAGTATTTCATACATGTGTCACGAAATATCAGATAGGTATATGAAGATATTTTATCCTAGAGCAAGTGTGCCTGTGTTGGTTACAGTTTGAGCCTGCTGTAAGGGTAGGTAAAATTGCTGAGTTTTTCCTTGTGTCTTCCTTTGTTGCATGAATGTACTTTTTTTGGATATGCTTTCAGAAAAATAATGACATAGTTATGGCATTCTTCCTTCATGTCTGGAGCAAATTGATGACAGTCTGTCAAGTCTATCCTCAGTACTTTAAACTTCCAAAAATTGAAGGTTTGGTTTTGGTTTTTCTTTTGTGACAGGAATACATAATCACTCTCATCTGTCAGAAATGTTTTTATTTTTCAAGAACAGTCATAATCTGCTGATTTTTCTCTTCAAAAGAAGAGAAATTTTGATACTTGTTACCATGTATGCTCAGCGAATGAGCAAGTGTGTTTGAAAACATGTGAGCACCATGCAAAGTTCTGCTCTTTCCTACAAGGTACTATAACGCTTGGGCATCCTGTCCAGGAGCAAGGACCTTTCAACCAGTCCAGCACAGATAATGAAGGCTTGGTGGGGAAAGGCACCCGTGGGTGGGTGCAGGATGGGTGTGTGGCCCCAGGGGCTCGGAAGTGTCGGGTCCCGGGCCGGGCTGTTCCCAACCCTCTGGCTCTGTGGAGTGCAGGTCCGGAATGCTGTTCAGCTCTTTGGATCTCTAGAAAGAGAGGAAAGCAGATAAACAGCCCTCAGTCTCAGGAAATCCTGGCTTCCTTGGAGAAGTGATGAAAGAGATGAAATATAATTCTGTTTTCTGAAAACAGATTTCCACAGAAAATTTATATCTTTTTTAATTAAAATAAAGCTGTCTCTGCACCAGCCATGAGACATTTTTCTTTCTTGAATATCTGAACGAACTACATTTATAGAACATGATGGTAGAGGTAATATTAAAGACATTAGAGTTCCCATTTTTATTTGTTGTTAAAGTACTTTAGAGGAACATAATGATTTGTAGCTTATCAGTGTGCAAAAGAAATTACTACAGTTCACATATAAATTTATTGCTTTTCACTGAGCAGTTTGTGCATGCAGTGAGTAAAAAAAAAAATCTAGTAGATACTTCACAGAATGCAAAAATCTTGCCATTGTAGTTTCAAAAGCAAATGTGGAATTTGACTCAGTGTCACAATCATCACATTATTTAAACATTTTATTTTTGCCTGTGAATACTGAGTTGCTCTGGCATTTTAGTAATGCAAAACAGCTGAAACCCTTTAAGGAGTTGCTGGCTGACAAAAGCTTTTATTGTTTAAAAAAAAAAAGTTAATCTCTTCAAAATGTTATATTATTGACAAAGTTGCTTGCAATAATTAAGAAATTTAAATGAGTCACTCCCAGCACTGTAACAATTGGGCATTATGGTTTCATAAGAAATAAGTGTATCACATATTAAATGTTCATATTGTGGCATGAAAAATGCTTTGAGTCTTAAGAGTAGCTTATCTTTCAGTGGAATTAGCTCAAAACAATATGCAGTGACTCTGATGATGCCTGGTTCCTCATTATCATTCGGAGATAGAAGTCGCTGGGGCTTTCTGCCCTGGCTGAGAGACAGCGCCTGTGCCAGATCTCTGAGACAATCAGGTCCCTTGCTCTGATGAGGTATTTCTTTTAGCTCTGTGGCAAATTGAGTCTCCAGCCTATTTCAGGAGCATCAGAGACTTTTCTTTGAAATATTGTGCACTAAAAGCCAAGTCCGTGTCTAAAACAAATAAAGATAAAAATGCCTGTTGCTTCCATCTATGCTTGATCATTATGTTGCTTCCATTTTAGGGATTTTTCTGTTGCTCTCACGGAGACCAGAGCTAGTCCCTTGGCAATTTTGCCTTATGATTAAGTCAAAAGGTTTAAGCTATTACAACTTCATTATGAATTTTTACAGAAATATTTGATTGCTTGAAATAGGAGGGTAAATTCAGAATAAAACTACAGTGGCTCACCTTATTTGCTTCTTGTTTCCTTTTTAGTAAAGTCCAATATCATTGATTAATCTTTTTTTTTCTTGTCTGCTACATTTGTTGCATGTAACACCTGTGATATGAGCCATGGTGTCTGCTGTAACAAATGGGCCTATAGAGCATGAGATTAAATTAAATTCTTCTAGTGATTTTTGTCAGACTAATTGGAAAGGTCATGATTTTCCTTTGTCAGGGAGCCCCAGCTAAGAATGTGTTTGTTCTGAGCCCTTCGAAATGCCCCATACACATCCCTTTAGTCTTTATTAATGTTGTCTCAAGGCAATGCCTTGCCACACAGCAGACAGTCAGACTTGGGCACTGTATGGGAAAATATCTTGTAATTTGGACAGAAAAGATTGATTATTAGTTAGAAGGAAAGTTTGAGAATGATTTCTTAATATTCGCATAAGAGGATCAGGGGTTAAGAAAATACACTAAGGCCCAATATAAGCTGGCACAGCATTTTATTTTTAATTTTACAGGTTTGTATCGTGAAAGAGCAAGTATTTTCTAACTCATGTCCTACAAGCTAAGAAGGCAAACTAAAAAAATGTAATTTAAAATTAACTGTATTAGATTTTCTACAAGAGTTTTAAAGGTGCTCTGCTATGGGCAGATTAAATTTGCAACGTTAAATTTGAAATTATTCACCTTTTGAATGTACATATACTACAGCTATAAAAACCTAGTATGAAAATGTATTACATATGTAAAGTTGATTAAGTCAGATTGTCCTTTGCAGGGGGACAGCAAATATTTTATTTGTCTCTAAAACTGTGTTCCTTCCTGTTTAAATAATCCCCTGTCTCTGCATGAATGCCTGCACATTAATGTTTAAATGTGTTTAAATGTCAGTTATCTGGCATTAGAAAAAACATCATTAATGCCAGATATTAAGCAATTATCATGGCAGGGGAACTAAGGTTTACAAACACATTTCTGCATTCATTTATGATTTGAGATCTTGATTTTATGCATATTAAAGCATGAATTAAAATAGTTGACAAATTCTCACCATCAGTTTGTTACAGGACAGAGAAAATAGACCTATCACTTATTTTTAAAATCGATAATTACAGTACCTGACAAGATTCTTGGGAAGCTGAGAGACTAATACTTTGATTCTACTCTGGAGCAGACTTACCCTGTTGGACCTGAGCTTTCTTTCTGCACTGCAGCTCTCCATTGGCTATTCTGCTCTCATCCTGCGATCCAGCAAATGGAGCTAATAGATATGATGTGCATAGACTGAGCAATAGGTGTGGAGGCTATGGCCAAGAGCTCTGCTGCAGAGATCTGTTCTCTGGTGCAGGCAGACATTGGGAGAGATTCACCCTGCAGCTTTTTGTCCTCAGCCACGTGTCATTTTTGCTGCTTATATGTTTCAGCCTTTTGGACAATAAATGCTTTGGGCACAGTGAAATAAAGTGTGATGTAAATAAACATGTGCTCAGGAGAATGTAAAACTAATTACATTTTTGACATTAGCCAGAGCTTTTTGTTCATATTTGTTCAATTTGTTGTCGTATTAGAAGATGGCAAACCAAGAGTTGGGTAAAAGACAATGGTGATGTTAACTTCCCTTTTAATGTCAGTTACTCAAGTGATGCAACAGCTTTTATCAAGCCCGGGAAGGTTTTTTCATTTGCTGGTATTTTCCAGGGAGTTCAGCTTCCCCTGAAACCATTTGTTTTGGTGCCTGAGTGAGAACTAAGAGCTTCTGGAAACTGGAACCACAGCTTTGTGCAGCAAGCAGTTGCCCTGTGGTCGAGTCCTGGTGTGAGTAGGCAGAGGCAAAGCTGTGCTTTTATCCTGGAATATCCACCTGCATTCCCCAAAGCACCTCACAAGAGGGGTCATGTCCCCATCCTGAGGGAACAAGCAGGCACTCTAATTGTGCAGGCAGCTGAGCCAACCTTGCAGCCCTGCTCCCTTGTGCCAGGGGGAGCAGGAGGAGTTGGAAATTGCCCTTTTGATATCAAGGTGAAGTGATTTGACTCCAGCTTGTGGAAGAACAGGGAACGCTCAGTACTGGGGGCTCTGGAAGGGCAAAGCTGGAGTATGAGGACAGAGTTTGACATCAGTAAAATGCCTGGAGCTTACCTAACAATATTAAATTATCTAAAATATGTAGTAACTATTTCCAGGTTAGAGTCTGCATACCTATACAATAACTAAATTTTGTAGTTACTTGTTGTCTGGAATTATTTTCATAAGAAGTAATCTTGTTTAGAAATGATGTATTTCTTTGCAGTTTGTGCCTGTCTTAGGAGCTAAAGTGGTTGGTAATGTTTGATCATTCTTTTTACAGAGGCGCTAGAAACAAGTCATACAAGAAAACTGCTAAGCACAAAAGGTCTCTAATTCTGGTATTCCCAGATACTTTTAGTAAGTTTGCCTTAGCTGAGGTTTTAATTTAGCATTAACAAAGGATTTTGTGATGTTTTATATGCTGTAATCTAATATTCAGCCTGTGATTTCATTCAGAACTACTGTACATTTAAATCTCAGTTTGGAAACTAAATACCACTGGAGAATAGTCCTGGAAAAATCTAAATTATCAGTTAAGAGCTGATCTAAAACTTACAGTATTGAAATATCTTTTGAAATATGCATTAGAGAACCTTTAAAGAGATCATACAAAATTCATCAAAACCCACTTTTCAGAAGCAGCTACTTTTTCATCAGGGTTTTTACATGTCACTGGTTGTAGTTCCAAATTTTTTCAGGCATTTACATATAAACAAAAGTCCGTGTACACACACACACAGAGCTCATCTCGCTGAGCTGTACGTCAGAAAGGAGAAAGCAGCTGGGCTGCTCCTGAGATAAGGAAAACTTGGTAACACATCTAAACTCATAGTATCTGGAGTTTAGGGATTGTGCAGGAAACTATTTCTGCTATACCTTGTCAGTGTTTCAGTAGCAAATGGGGCAAATACGGCAAAGAATTTTGCTAATGGCCCTCCATACTTGAGAGGTACAAATGTACTTTTCTACCTTCCATATGTTTTTAATGTTTTTGCCTCTTCCCTTACTGGGACTCCTGTACAGGATCAGGCTCCTTCAGTCAAACCCTTGAGTATGTAATAGCACCTGACCTTACCCAGGGTGTTCACAATTTTGAGGCATTTGTGCATCTATTTTGCTGAATGTATTACTTTGCTGCCTCCATGTTTCCCTAGATTTCACCCATCTCTACCCTGCTTAGCAATTCATCTCTGCTGAGACCGTGTTACTTCTGCACATTGGGCCTGGCTGTGGCCCTTTGGCTGTGCATTTGTAATAAATCCAACGTCTGCTTTAAAAAAAAAGACCAGAGAGGGAAGTATGGTACAAAAATAATTTTTAAATTCTCTCTTAAATGTACCCGTGCAAATTATGTGTTAGTTTTACATTGTTAGCTAACATAAAATATCAAAAGTTTAACTGCCCAAGACTTGACAGGCACTTGTCCAGGAGACAGAGTGCCCAGATATATATTAACTGAAACATCTATCAGAACTTAAACATCCTCAACTAATTCATTATCAGAAAGCAACCTCTGCTGCAGCCACACCAAACAGATCTACCTTGCAGCATGCCTCGAAGGTAAACAGAAAAGGAAAATTTTGACCAGTTTCTTTTTTCCAAATCATTATAAAACTATTTTGACTCCTCTTTTTCTTCCCCAAGGTATTTAAATAATTATCTAGGTGGTAATTACTCTATTTAATGTAATAAATCCCTTTCCACGTGTAGATTTGTATTTCTTTGCACAGAATATGATTTCTAGGTGAATCATATTTTGAGAGCATCATGTCTAGCTTAGAATTAAAGGAAGAGTTTAATCTTGGGTCAGTTCTGTACAGTATCAAGCACAGACAGCTGATATTTAAAACTAACAACCAGGAAGATGCCCAAAAATTCCTCAGTCTTGGTTTGATAAAGTCTCTGTGGATTCATTTGTATTGCCCTTTTCCTGAGGCAATAAAGAGAGAGGGTGTTTTCAGACAGAGGGTCTTATTAACACAAACATTCCGTGGATGCTGGAGAGAGTTGATTGCCCCCTTCCTGACTTGCCTTAGGAAGGATAAATGATTATTTTAGCACTGGCATCATTCTGAAGGACTGCAACATATTTTAGTTTGTTAACCTTTCTTATTCCATTGCATTATTTGGTTGGAGTCAAGAGACGTACGCTGATGGTTTTTACTTCTATGATTTGCCAACCCTTATAACTGGTGTGGTGCCAGGTTCACTCTGAGCTGTCACTGGGCAAGTGTGTTCCAGCTACATCCACCTGTTTGTGCTCTGGCTGCCAGGAGAGTGATTGGTTGTCAATTTGGCATCTTTGCCAGCACTAAATTCACTTTTTTTTTCCTTTTTTTCCTTTTTTTTTTTTTTTTGAAGGAAGAAGATAATCAGCGTTGGTAGCTTCACAATAGTGTTTTATGGATTCTCACCAATATCAGGACAGGCACACTTTACACAATGGCTTGTTGAATTATCTTTTCCTGCGTGTTTTAGTGAACACATGGATATTTCAGGTGGTACTGTAAATCAGCAGATCACAGCTGAAGGCACTCTGTCTTTTGTAAACTGGCTAAAGCTGTTAAAGGTAATCAATTCCTGTCTTCAGTTTGTCCTAATCTATGCCATTGCTTAGCTCACCACAAAAACATTTGATCACATGTAGAGGTCTTTCGTTGGTTTGTTTTACCCAAACAATAGTGTTAACTGAAAGAAATAAAATCAGTAGCTGATCAAGACAAGTTTATCTGTCACCTTTGTCATTAATGAATTCATATGAAGTGAGTTGAGTGGTTTGTTTTTTTCCTTGATAGTGTAAACCTGAGACAGAATAAACTCAATGAAATAAAAAACTTCATCTAAGGCATGTCAGCCTCCCACTGTGTCTCCTTCAGCAATGTGATTTGATGTGTGCCTTAGTACTAGTTTTGTTTGGATTTTCTATTCTAAAAAACTTGATGGCCTTGTCAAGTTAGCTTTCAGATTGTTGTGGATTATCTCTATGCCCAGTTTCTGGGGAGTTTCACTTGTCACAAGTACACTTAGCACTAGAAAGCAAAGGAATTGCACTTTGTACAGGCTGTAGGTCTTGATAACAGGTAGAGTATGAATTTCCCTGGCACAGTACACCTCTGTGTGCTCTTTCATCGCAGGTGAAGTCAGGCAGCAGACAGAGCAGGGGTCTTCTCTTCTGCCTTCATGTTATCAGTTCTGGGAAAGAGAAAAAGAGATGGGACTGAAGTGAGGGAATCATCTCAAACGGAATTTTCTGTGTGTACAGGTTCTTCAAATGGACAGTTATTTAACAAACAGCTGAGTAGGTTAGAGTTACATGACATGGACAGTTAATTTCTTGTCCTAATTGCAATCCTGGAGAGATTTTCCTTTCCACAGACTTTCTCAAGCATCCCACTGTAGTCCCTTTCCAAACAAGAAAGAGGATTCAGTAAGGAGCATTGGGACTAAGCAATGGATATGTCCCCGTTCTCAGGGGACATATTTCCCCAGTGAACAGCAAAATGTGTGTGTTACTTGTCAAGCTATAAAAGTAGGCAAGCCTTATAAATTGAGACTCTTCTGATACAAAACAATTTCTAATTCAGTCTCCAAAATGTTTTTTACAGTAACCGGTACTCTCTAGGTTTGATGCAAAGTGAGGAATTCCAACAAATTTTAATCTTTCAAATACATTTTTTTTTCATCTAGTAGATAAAACACTACAAAGTTGCACTTTTTTCATAATTGAGCAAAACAGACGGTGGAGTTAAGGGCTGTAGTAAGTGTTATACAAAGGCTAAGAAGGGGGCAAAGCAATATTGTGTGGCAGCAGACACAGGCTGCACCTCTTAGCACCCAAATCTAAATAATAATCTTCCAGAAGACTTCAGGATTTTATTCTTAAATTCCCTTTGAGAGAGGAGGACTTTTGGGAGTTCTAGAAGTTGTTCCTCTCAATACCTGCCAGCTTTTTTAATACTGAAAAAAGAAATAATGTGTGTCCTTACCAGCAATACATTGGCTAATTTCAGGGAGTTAGTTCTCTGAACCTGCCCTGGAGCTTGCTGGGTAGTTTGTACTGGGACAAAGAAAGAAATACAGAAAGGACTTGCATGGGAGGTTTTTTCAAGCTCTTCTTATGTTCATGATCCCCTTCTGCTGCCTTTATAATGAATTTGTCCCTCCACTCCAGTTCCCAGTGCTGGGCGGGTCCGTGCTGCAGGAGGTGCGCTATGGATGCGGCCTGAGGGCTCAGCTCCTCGTGAAGTGACACATCCGAACACACCACTCTGCTCATCCCTCTCAAAAAACAGAGGTGCAAGGCAAGCTTGGAAAAGAGAAATCACTAATGCAGTGCAGTCATTGAGACCTTGTGGTGTTAAACCCAGCCCCTATAGTGCCTCTGTAGGAGCACCCCGAGGAAAATGTGTCCCTGGGATGTGGAGCCAGAAGGCCTAGTCAGTCTCCTAAGGCGTTTGGCTTGTCTGCTTTCAAGTGCAGGCAAGTATTAAACTTTCATTGCCATGATACTGTTTTCAGCTAGAATGCTTTCTGAGCACATCAAAAAAGGACAGGCTGCCATGATTCGAGGCCAGAATTGGTAGCTGGGATAGAGAAGTGAGGGCTAGAAATCTTACATCTGCTCAGAGCAACGGCATCCACCTTCTTATCCGACTGAAATAAATATCATGTTCAATTTGTAATTATTACTACCAAGAAAACCACCTACTGAGCTAGGGGATAAATGCCAGAAAGAAACAGCGCCCTTCCAGCATGACCTTAGAGCAGAAGAGTGAGGTACATGAATATGTGCACATTTGTTCTAGAGAAACACAAAGCCCAGTGAGAACTGGGGGGAACAGCACATGCTACATGCCCAAATCAATATCAGGATGCATTAACTTAGTGCACTATTAATTTAGTGTATTTTGAAATAATAGTATAAAATAAACATAATTTCATCTTCTACATGAACTCTGAATTATGTTGTGTGGGTCATTCCAAAGGACAGAAGTGATCTTAGTCGTAACTACCACCACTAAATATTATAAATATGCCTAATGTCTGGTGTAATTACCACACTGCTATTTCTGTTCTCTGCTGAAATCAGTTTTGCCCTTCAGCTTTTGCTCTGCCAATTATCAAAATAAAATATGAAGTTGAATAATGTAACAGTGGAATATTGCAAATAAAATAATAGTAAGAATCCAGTTCATGTGGGGTCATTGTATGTATAGTGAACAGTGCAGCTTGCTCAAATGTTTGGAATTCATGGTGACAACACCTGAAATTAGGAAGGTTAATGACTAAACTGATTAGCAACAGAGAAGGCATTTGCAAACAAGTGAGTTATAGTCATTGTGGCAGTAAAACCTCTGAAAGACATTTTAAATCATGACAGAACTTTTTCCTGAAAAAGTATTTTGACAGATCATGACAAGGAGCTCTGTCATGATGTTTCTCCTTGTGGAGCCTTCGGAAATGGATCCAGATGGATGGGCATGAAAGATGTTGATCTGGTCACTTCATACAAGCTGGTATAGCAGCATTTGAGCAAATATCAAAAGTAATTTTGAATGAACACTGGTAGTGCAATTCAAGTCATATTTGGCTACCATCTTTGAAAGCCGAATGACCTGCTGCTTTATTTACTCACTCTTGGACACAAAAATATAAAGTCAAAGTCTGACCCATTAACCTTATGCAAACTACATCCTGGCAGCTGTTACTTATGAGCAGGGCATGTGAAAATAGAGACAAATTCTCAGGCTGGACTGAACAGGCCTTTGTAGATGTAAAATATAGTAATGCTTTACTGAGGTAACTTTACCTCTGCCTGGAGGACAGCGATCCCTATCCCTTGCTAGGGATTGTAGCATGTATTAGTTCTTTTCTGTCTGGATGCATTGACCTGCTGCAGTTTTTAATTCATTCTTATGTACAAAGCCTAGTGCCAATTGTAAGCACTACCAGCAAAAGAAGAAAAAAGAAAAATCTCCCGAGTTGTCAGTCTTTGAAACTTAAAGGAATTAAATTTAAAGCAGTGCAGTCTCATTATTGCATCTAAATTTTTGAAATGCCTCTATGTATGCCTTTCTGAGCCAAGATTTTTGTGTGTCTCATGCCTAATGATATTCAGAATTTATAGCAATATTTTCTGCTTCAGCCCTGGCATTTGTTGTGAGTTTGCTGTTTCTCTCAAGGAGGTACTGCCTTGCTGCTGTGCGGAGTCAGAACACTGCACCATGCTGTTCTGCAGGAATCCAGCCAGCAGTGTCATGCACACACAGGTACCCTACCTGCAAACTTGGATATTTGCATTGTTCCTGTTCACTACAGTCAGTTTAGTTCAGGTACTTCTGTAAAATAAGACCTAGAAGCTAATCAGAAACTTCAGAGGGTATTTCCAAGACGCGTTCTCCATCTGCATACCTGTCTTCATATCACATGGAAATAGAGATAGAGGAGCACTGCAGCACAGCTACACTATATAATGATGGGGGTTTGCAGAGTATCATGCTGAGGAAGTTGGAATTGGCAACTATTGTATCATGTTGCAAAGCAACTGAGGGAAGATTTGCTGTGGAAATTTCTTGTAAAGAAATGAAACTCTTTTTTTGAGCCAGTATGTTTTATATCTTCTCAATTTTCTTATGTGGGATCACTGTCACAGGTTTCAAAATCTTTATGTTAATTTATCCGTAGACATATTAAAAATGCATTCATCCACATGATTTAGTTAGTTCAAAAAGAAAAGTAAGTGAAGACAAATACCTGGCTGTAGATACAGTGTAACATTTAGATTGATTGTAGCCGATTAAAGCTCATTTGTTCATCAAGGGTGAAAAAAGTATTAACAACTGAACTAGTGCTCATTCTCCTAGTCCTGATTTATGTTCATAAGCATGAATACAGATAAATGGAATTAGGAGCAACACTCTTTTCAAAGGATTTTAAATAATATTCAAGTTGTGATTTCAACCTTAAATTTACAAAAACGTCTTTGGGGTAACAGTGGTTTGGCTGATACTAGAGCCAATATTTTGTGGTGGGTTTTTTTTTTTTAAATAACTCTTACCTGTTTAAAATAACACTTACCTATCATCCGATTGATTGGAAACTGATTTTCAAAAGGTGTTTTCAAAAATGTACGTTAGAGAATTGTAGTTTCATATAATTATATTTAATGCATATAAGTTAACTTTCATGATACAGCTGGAGTTACTTCAGTAGAATTCAGTGTGGAACCAGTTGTTAAAAGAGCAGCCCATTTCATACCCAGGTGTGTTCTGCTCCCTCTCATCGCTCTCCTGTCTCCCTGCATCTGTGCTGCCCAGGCTGCATCCCCTTGGCTGTACCTCCTTCACCAGCTTCTCTTTTTTCTTATTGACAATTCCACATATATTTCCTGCCTATTTTTAGCTGCTATTTATTTGGCAGAGAACTTGGACAGAAGTCTTCTTCATCTTCATCAGTGCGTGTGTTAGTTCAGAACAGCAGCAGGTTTTGTGTGTGTGCCCTGACTGCTCTCACTTGTGCCACCTTGACCCCACTCACTGCTCCACATCCAGAAAGTGTTGAGAAGAGTAAAGTAGTTTTTTTTCAAAGGAAAAAAATTCTGAAAATTCTTTCTATGGGGGCACTAAATGCATCCCAGCCCATAAAAGAAAAGTCCAAACAAATAACTGGCCCTTGTGTACTTCTCAGATGTTTATTTAGGGATGGTAGCAGGGTACAAGGCTGAACATATCTCAGAAGAACACGTGGGAAGTACATACAGTGCACATGCAGGAACCCCAGCTACTGGCTGCTGCAACAATTGATTGCACCAAATGACTTGTTAACATGGATTAAAGCCTTAGTTACTCACAGTGGGGGATATTTAAAAATCCATCATTCCAAATCACATTGATGGCCAAGGACCATTTGCCTTGCAGACCTGGGTTAAGGAAGTTAGCTCTCAATTACAGCACTAGAGAAGGCAGAGTCTGCCTGGCTGTAATGGCTTGTCACTGTTCTGTTGTAGAACAAGTCATGGCTTCCTCAAACAAAAGATATTTCTTCTGCTCTTCTAGATTCCATAATTACAATAGTTCTAAACTGGAAGCAGAAATAAAGAGATCACTTTTATTATTCATACTATTTTACAGTATAGGGATTTTGCTCATACTTGGTCACTCTGTTTTGCAAATATAAGAAGATTGTCGTTTTCCTCCCCCAGACATTAAAGAGTCTGTTCCCATTTTCTGATTCCTTGCTCCATCCTTGTATCCTTGTGACAACTAGACAGAGTACATTGTTTGGATTTTTACTAGAGAGAGGCTGGAGGTGGGCTGGACAGCAATGAAGCATTGCCAGCATCTACAGACCATTAGCATAAATTCTAGAAAATAGCTCAGTTCCAAGCCTGAGTCTGAGAAAATTGATGTGCATGAATCCAAGTACTATTTTCACACAGAAATACAAATTTTGAATATGCATGAGCGAGAGAAAGATTTTACTTATTCCAGAAATCTGGCTAAGACATTATTCCCACCAGGACATATGATCATTGAAAGAAAATGGAAAAGCATGGAAGCACCAGCTGTTTGTGAATGAATCAGATTTGGCCCGGTTAACATCTGAGATGAATCAAATATGGTTTTGTTAGGATGATAAAGATTGATGAATTGAAGAACATTTAGAAACCCTCTAAGGATTTCTCTGAAGACAGTTTCTGGCTAGTAAAAGTACCTAGGCTGTTACATAAATATGGAATCATTATTGGGCTATTTACTTGTTCACCTTCAAGTCAAAGACTTCTTATCAGTTTCCTGCTGCCATCATCCTACAGCATCCCAACAAAATCAAATACCTTGAGCCTCCCTATTCCAGACAGGAGGTCAGCAGGAGGTCTGTGTGTGACTGTGAGACCATGTGCAATGCCTATGGATAATGCAGCCTGTGTTTACTGAAGTAAATTGTCTGCTGGTTTGCTCAACTTAGTTCTCAAGAGGAATTTGAGTTTCTTAAGTATGTGTTATACAAACTCAAAAAATATTTTATGTAGGAGAAGGTTGCTTCACTGGCACAAGAGCTACTGAGTGAATTGTGTGCAAGCTGATTTGGTTGAATTTTCCAAGTAAATGTTTATGGCTGGTTTTAAAATGGGGAAAGGTCCAGTTTATAACAACGGTGCTACTCTAAAATGCTTGTTTTAGCATTGGATAAACAGCAGTGCATGATGGCTGGTGAGAAAAATAGCTGGAATATTCTGCCTTTGTACTGTCACCTGCAAGAAGGTTCAAGTGAAGAAGGAAGGTCCTGTAATGTGACTTCAAGTTTACAAATAGATGAAAAAACCCCAGTTTTACAACCTGAAATTTTATCAACTATGAAATGAATGGTTCAGGATATACTTGGTGCCCATTTTTAATTTACATGGGCGCATATTAGCAAGCATAGGTAAATATCTACGTGTAGATTTAGAGTATCATGGGAATATGATATGATATATTATATGATGTGCTTTGCAGTACCACTGACACTTGGCATTTGCTGTTTTCAGCAGAAGTATTTCTAGTGTTCCAAAAATTTGGGATAATTCTGGCAGTGGGGAAACACTGTCGCTTCCAGTGATTTTTGTGTCATACATTCAGAAAAGAATAACCCAGAAGCTCAAAAGTAGAAGCTTACAGTTAACAAAAAAATCCCCAATATGAAACTTTTAAAGAGCCCATCTGAGGGCATCCACATTATACCTCTGCCTCAAAGTAAAATTGCACTTGGGTTGACTTTCTGCAAATCAAAGATGCCTTCTATGTAATTTCATTCAAATATTTAGCTATGCTTCATTGTTACCACATTAGACAGCAAACACAAATCCAATAAAATGTAAACCTTGTTTCATTAAGTTGAAAGCAACTTGCCTGTTCAAAGTCTTTGAGATTGACTCTTTTGGAAAATAGTTTATTCTCAAAGGTAAGCAACCTTGATCAACATGAAGCTCTACTTAATCCCAAGAGAGTGATATTTTTTTTTTTATTTTTTTTTTTTTTTTTGCTTAGCCCACTGTCCTGCAAATCATTAATTTACTTGATTCTGAATTCATTTACTTAGACTAAAGACAAAAGGTTGCTGCTAGCAGTTCTCTGTTTTCAAGGAAAAAATCTCTACCACCGTAGTGCACCTAATGTTGCAATTTTGTTCTTATGTTAAATGATGCTTTTACATAGGAGTGATTGATAGATTGTGTTCTTCCAAGTATGTACTCACTAAAAACTGCCATTATCATTTGAGAAGTAGGACAGTGCAGATGATTTAGGTCACAACACCTAACACCAGTATGTTTAGGTAAATTTAGAATATTTCAAAATATTAAGGGCAAGGTTGAGCATGACATTGTCTAATACAGGCCTGGAAGAGTTGCTTGATCATTACCGGAATTCTTTCCAGTGACAAAACACTGTGATTTTATTTAATGAGGGAGGCTGTTAGAATAATGGGGCTTTGCATCTGTCTGTGCTGATCAAAGTCCTCTAGTCCTGAGGTACTCCAAAGTCTGTTGACTTTGATACAACAAAGCATCCAAGGAAAGCTTCTGGACTTGGTTGGGTATTAATGACTGAGCAGGTCTCAGACCTTACCCTGCCATGCAGCACTGAGGGCGTGAGGGCCAAAGTGTGCCAGGTGTGAGTGTGGAGAAGCCCAGGATGGTGTCTGTAGCCCATCTTAGGCTTCCCTGTAACCTGCTGCTTATATCTTATCTTGTACAGATTTGGGCAGTTCAGGATTTTGAGTATCTTGTCTGTTGAGTTTGTGGGGCTGTGCTTGCATTTACCTTTATTTCGCTGTCACAGGGTAGAGTATAAAGTCCCTCCTCAGTCCTATGGAATTTTCCATTTAAAGCCTGGTTACAATGGTAGACTTTTCATTGTCCAAACTGGTACAATGTGATGTATTTTAAAGTCTATTTTACTGGTAACTATAAGAGTTTTGTTTCCATGTTCCTTCAAATGTTTACACATTTAGCTTTCCTTATACAAAGAAAGTTCAATAGTTTTACTTGCATTAAATAGAAAAAAATGAAGCAAGAACATAAAATTCTCTGCTCTGTTGGCCTGGGGGAGTCTTATGAACTACTAGGGAATTTACAGGAGGTGATTGATAAAGGCAAGCTATTTACATCTCTAACCTCACTCACTCTCTCCCCCTCTCTCTCTGAGCCTGTACCTGCACTGGAAACTTCTCGTTTCCATAAAATGTAAAGATTGATTCATCCAGGCCAAGAATTGCCTATCTATTACAGGTTGCATGTGCATAAACCATACAGGAATTCATCAGGAGTAAATTGTTGGTGGTATTTCCTGTGCATATGTTTGGAGGAACAGGGAATAGGGAAAAGCTGAAAAAAAATATGTATATATATTTTAATGTGTGTATACATATATATATATGCAGCAAAACAAAATGGGCAAAATGTTTTAGTCAAATGGGGTCTACCTGATTTTTTTTTTAGAATTATGTTGTGACGATGGCCAAACTTTGCTTTAGCCTCTGAAGAAAGTTTTACCTTTGGGCTTTTCACCTGTCCCACAAAAGGGGCACTTCTTCTGGGGGTCAGAAATATTAGAAAAAAATTAGGAACTAAAATCTTTTACTGTCAGGTTAATAATGCCTTTTGACTGTAACATGAAAAACAAGCTTTTTGTTCTACCAGTCATTCATAATAGTCTTTTATTAGGTTTACTAGAGGAGTTCTATCATTTTTTTTCTGAAAAATGGACAGCCACTCTGACATAAATCAAAATCTTTTTGCTACTGCTTTCCAAATGGATTATTTCAAATGCTCTGATACAATACAAAGCATTTTAGAAAATGTGAATCACGTTATTTACAATGATAAGCACAAAAAAATAAAAGGGTAGTATCAACTAGTGGGTTTTGTATTACCAATTTTTATTTTATTTTTGAATTATTAATGGAAAACAGGGTTACTGATTAGTGTTATATAATAAATGCTTATTAAAGTAATTTCCATGAAAGAATACATAGTTCTATATAGCAATATGGAGAAGACACATAGTAATTATTGAATTGAAAGAGGTTTTGATTTTTGTTTGTTTTTTTTTTCTAGTGAATGCCTTGAAAGAGTATAATTTTCAGGCTGGCTGAAGTGTTTTAACTGGTATGAACTGGCTTGAGCTGTCTCAAACAATAACAGGTGACATTGCTAGAAGGCAACCATGGTAAATTGTTTGCTGCCCTGCTATGCAGGTTACTGTTCTTTTTTTTCCCCCCCATGATCTCAATACAAATGACAGTAAGGGAATAAATGAAACAATTTCTCCAGAGTATGTCTAATTATGTTGGATTTTATGTCCAGAAAAATTAAGATATAATAGTACATCAGCAGAACTAAACCTGATACCACAAAGACAGTTTTGTTAGTATTGATCTCAGACTTGTTTGCAGTGGATTGGGGTGAAGGGAGAAATTGAATGAGTAAGTCCAGATTAGCACTGCATAGTACTTTGTATTTATTAGAGGGGTAGACCACTGGAGTTGTAATTACTGGTCTGCATTACAAATTGCATCATTTTTACTCCTTGGGACTCGCATGTTTCAGTGAGAAGTCTGGGAATTATTTTTTTAATGTGCTTGTTAGCACAGCTGTCTGAATGCTTGGCTTACGTTAACGGTGACATCAGAGACTGTGCCCTTATCCAGGAGTATTGGGCAGTGCATTTACAAGAGGTGAATTCCCTCCTCTGGGGGACTCAGTGGATGTCTTTGAGAACATAAATGTATTTCACTTATATCCTCCTTCCTGAATTTTGAGAAAGTTCCAAATATATTCTTACCCAGCCTTGTACTTACAGTTAACTAGAAGTCAGTGGGATTCACTGTCCTTCATGCACTGATAACTTCTATTTTAAAAGCATTTATGTAAAACTGGTAGAGATAAATTTGAGAACCCAGAATCTAGCATGCTCCATCAAAAAAACAGGATGATAACTGACAGCTTTAGAAACTGTCTAAATTTAGACATCTGACAATTGTGACATAATACTTTTTTTCCCACCTCTGACAACCCAGTATTAAAGTGCTTAAACTTGCAGCCCCAGCTACCAGTCAGTTCTCACCTGCACCAGGCTTCCTGAAAGCAGAGTCCTCTAACGCACAGAGTTTTGAAGAACACTGCTTTTTGTTTCTTTTTTCTTTTTTTTTTTAAAGCAAATTACTCATTGTTTATTTATAAGAAAAGCACTTTTATTTTTAAGAAAATTACTTATTTATTTTAGTTTCTTCATACATTTCTGTATTTTCTCATCTTCTTATTCCGATGCTACTGCCATAGAATAACTTTTTTAGCAGAGCATTTGTTCATAGCAAAAAACCTAATTTCTTGTAACACCAATCATCTTTCTGTATCATCTTTCAGTCTAGGACTAGGGTCACGTGGTTATATTCTGTGGCTCTGAAGAACAGATGTTCACTAAAAGAGCACTCTTATGATGAAGTAGCAGAAACTGTGACTTTAGCACAACACTTAATTGTATTTCTTCAGCTATTATTTAGAGACAAGAATAGCATAGTCATGCCTGCAGACATGCACACCTCACCAACAGTCATGGGTTTGATTCCTTTCATTTGAAGCAGAAACCCTGCTATCTTTTCACGTTACAATGTAGGATGTCTGTCAGTTTCCTGCAGTGTGAGAGCAGTTGACTTCCTTATGTTGGGCTTGTAAGATCTTTGGAACCATATTTTACAATGTGTGTAGACATGACAATAAAGTTTTTTCTTATAAGTGAACAGAGCTCAAATAGGGAGAGAAGGGAATAGTGTGTTTCTGTGTACTATTCCCTTAATTAGGCTTTCAGCCACAAGTGGGAGTCAGCAGAGGTCATTACATTAGTTTTACTTTCCCAAGTTTTTTTCATACAAGTAGATGGGTGAAGAATTATTTCTTAAGAAAAGATGAAATCCAAGATGCTCAAAACTAAGGGGTAGGTTCTGATAACAGTCAGGCAAGCTACTCCATTGAAAATCTGGTCTCAAGCCTTGCCTCCTTCTGAATTCAGGACATTTCAAAGTATCTGTATAAACTTTCAAATAGTCCGTGTCATATCAGCCGCTTCTTGATCGGGACAAAGTGACTGCATTTTTGATAAGTTAAGAAGCAACCCAAGAATTCTTCATGTTTTGTTTTTCTGAAGTGTGGAGAAGTTCAGTTGTTTTCTATCATACCAGAACTCATAGAACCCTGGATCCCCCCCAGGCTGGAAAGGCCTCATGGGGCCTCATGTCCCATGTTCTGCTCAAAGCAAAGTCAGTGCTGGATTCAGAGCAGGTTGCTCGGGACTCTGTCAAGTTGACAATACCTTCAGGGACAGGGATTCCACAGTTTTGCCTTTAAACCTGCTCCAGTGCTTTATTACCCTCACAGTGAGCACTTTTATTGTGTCCTGCTGGAATCTCCCCTGATTCATATTATAGCTATTGTCTCATGGTGCAGCTCAGTACAGAGCCTGGCTTGGGCTACTCCCCGTGGGGGCTGGAAGATGGCTCTCCAGTCCTCCCAAAACCTTCTCTTCTCCTGGCTAAACCAGCCCTCTTCCCTCAGCCTCTCAGTCTAGGTCTTGTATTCCTACTGTCTCAAAAAACTTGGGAGATTATTTTTAGCCTTATTATTATTTTAGTTAGTTTCTAAATTGCAAAAACTCCCATCAGCTCTTTTTCCAGAAGGCTCATAATGAGTGTAGTTCAGAAAGAAACTACACAAAATAAAGATGATCTTGTCCTTGTAAGTCACTTGAAATCTCCCAGCTGGGTTACCCTGCCGGAGTGTGATGATGGGTTGTGGTATTTAAATAGCAGAAGTGGAGCAGAAAGCTCAGACAGTGGCACAGCTGCCTCTCCTCTGCTCCATGTCCTGGAAGTGCACTGCCAGCTATCCGGGGCTGATGGAGGACTCTGGTCGAGTTTTTAAACCCATTTTCCTTCTGCCATTCAGCAGAGAGAAGGGAAAAAAGGAAACAAGAGTTCTGGACTGGGCAACAGCAGAAAGGTTTGAACGAGCAGAGCCAGGCGTGCGCACCGCTCATCCTTGGCTTGGAAGGTTTGGATCCAGCCCTGGAGCTTGGCCTTGCCTCTGTGCTCTGAGGGCCCTGGTGCTCATACTCCTGAGTGTCTGGGTCTCTCTTTCTTGCTGCAGAGAATCAAGACTTCATTTTCATCTATGTAGGCTGAGAAAGGGAGAAGTGCAGGACAGACAGAATATTTAAGAACATTGAAATTAAAAAATAAAAACAAACAACTTTTTGGGAAAAAAAGCTAATTTTAAAACTCTAGGTCTTTATTTCCATGAAAGAGCATCCTGTCCTCTCTAAATTCTATTTTATAATGGAATAGTTAAATAATGGTGGAATCAGAAATTGAAAAAAAAGAACCTTTAATATTTTTTAAGGTATTAGAAGATTCTTCAGTATTTTTCAAGCTTTTTATGGTGAATTTGAAATGATCTCACAATATGACTTTATTTTGAAGTAACCAGATTTTTCAGTGAAAATTTGTTGTCATTTTCTGACAGGCTTGATTCAGGGGAACAATTAAAATATAAATCTACTGTTTTCATTGTATTTCATACAGAATTTCTAATAGTTCCATAATATATTGCAAAATTGTTACCATGTAATCTCTGTAGGAATCGGGCAAGCAATATTCCTCCAGGTACAGCACTTTATAGGCAGGTTGTCAGCCGCTGAAAAATAACAAGTTGACAACAGTTTGAAAAAGAATACCAAGCTAATGGAGCAGTGGCAAAAAACTTGGGTTGTTAAAAGCATGATACATGAGAGAAGGAAAGAATGGGCAGAAAAGTGTAACATGAAAAATGAATAGGCATTTCATTATAGAGGACTTCCCTCTTGTTTTCAAACACGTTGCTGCTTGCAGAACCCTGTGTGAATATTGAAAGTGGTTTGTTGGCAGCAGCCAGCCGTGTCAGATGCTTATACCTTCTCTTAGCAAGAAATTTTTATTGATGTGTCTTCTGTAAATTTTCAAATTGCAGAGCCACGGTAAATAAAATGTCATTTCCTGAATAAATTAGAATTTTTTGCTGTCATCTGAATTACTAATGTTACCCTGTGTAATATAATGTTTCTGCTTCTCTTGGAGCAGCCTCTTCAATTTTGCTTACACCTGTGGCTTAATATAGGACAGAAGGTCTTCCAAAGACCATGTTCCCAGTGGAACACTGCTGATTTTCAAGAAAAGGCTTGAAAATTATTTTAGTGTTTCTAGGTAAACCTCCAGGTCCTGTAGTTTTTAATTTGAACAGGCTTGAACACATTTTGATGTGCAGGTATCAGCTCTCACTGGGAGCAGCTTTTGTTTTATAGCTCATACTCTTCACCTTGTAACCTCAAAGAAGACAACTGAAATTGGTTTAATTTTCTTTGTTCAGCTTGCGTGACTGCTCCGGTGTTCACAAGTGGTTTGATGTATAGTTACCTACCCCCTCTCTTGCTGGAATGAGATAAGTTCTATATCACGTAGAGATCAATGGAATATAGGAACATGATAATGAATGATTTGGTTAAATAGTTGCAAGAGAGCTTTTTAAGGGTTGAAGTTGTATTTTTCACCTGGTGTATTTCATCTCACCACAATTAGTAAGTTTATATGGAGCTTGTTCAGAACTATTCAGAATTGCTTCTTGAGGCCATACTGATATTTTCTTGTGACCACCATTTCTTCATCTGGGTGGGATCCAAACTCTCTATTTATGTCTAAAAATACCTTAAATGCACCAGTCAACTGGTGTGCAAAACATTTTAAGCAAATGACTAATAATTATCAATTATTCACTTAAGCACCATGCAGTCCTATTTTAAACCAGAGAAAAGCTGAACAGTGACATAGAAGCACACTGGATGTGTGCTTAAGAACTGCAGCTTTGCACAGAAACATTCATCTATCAATAAGTTAAGAAATACACTAAATATTAACACAGCGTAATCATGCAGCAGATCAAACCCTTGAATTTCATGGAACGAATTTTAAAGTAGACATTTCTTTGAGAAAAGTAGTGAGAGTGAGATTCTGAGAAATTCTTTGTTACACAAAATCAATTAAAACGGTGTTAAATTTTCCAAGGAGTCTGCTACTTGCCCAAAAGGTAGAGTTTCAACTTTTCCATTACTATAAAAGTTAGGTTTCATATACTGTATTACATTTTTTGCCTGAAAAATGAACACAAAACTCTCTGCAAAACTAAACATTTTCTAGATTAAAACTTACAGGTTTTCATAACCTTTCCTTTTTTTTCCCCCTTAAATTATAAATTTAACTTTCTAAGGGAAATCTTTGACAATAAAAGCATTTTGTCTGGAATAAAAATAGCCACTTCTTACCAAGCCAAAATACTTTCATGGCCATTTTGCTGAGTAGAAATGTGGGGAAAATAATTTTGGTTTTATCCATGATAAAAACCCAACCAAATTAAAAGAAACCAAAAAGCTCTACCTTTTACAGAATCCAGAAAAAGCCCTGTTTGCACAGCTCTCAGGGTGATCAGGAGTCTCAGCATTTCAGAGGAACTCAGTGTAATGCAGTGCATCTGGGCAGGCAATCACTCTGAGTACAGGTTGGATTTTAAAGCTCACAGAGTTAATGCCTACAGACCAAGGTAAATCCTGTTTATCCTCTCAGGTGACGAGGTAGATCAGACAGATTGTATATAGAGATCTTTCCTGAGTCTTGCATTTAACTGGTTGGCAAAAATTGCCTTCTTGGAAAGACTCCTGGTAATTGTAGGAGTTCTAAAACAAAGCAAAATGAAGTGATTAGAAAAACACTTCAGAGTAAGATGATGATTGAAATTAAGTTCAGTCACACAAATCTCTGCAGTAAGATAGTTGTTTGTGTTGAATTATGTAATCAAATATATTTAAATTAGTGTTTTATATTACAGCTGACTTCTATTGGTAGAGTTGTGTCAGTATTACCAGCTTTTTAATTTGGTTTTTTTAATATGGAAATATTGACATGCCCATGAACTCCTAAAGAAATGTTGCTGTTTTCAGTGGGCATGTAAAGGAATGAGCTTTATAAACTCACATACTCCAAGAAACCCATGTACTGCTTTAAGCACATGGAGAATGCTGGTAGTTTTATTTGATGGTCAGTATTGCACCCAGGATAAACTACGCCATTAGAGTCCTTGTGTATCAGCTTTTGCTGGGAATGCTGTTGAATGAATCCAATTGCAGTTCAAGGGTGTCTGTGGTTGGTATCACTGGGAAAAGGGTCTGTACTGGATAAAATGCAGTTGAACATTCAGATCTTTTTGATTTGGTTCCTAACTTTGTTATTTGGGCACCCTCTTCTCTTGGGTTTCCATGTTCCATGATAGGAATACTGGCATTTGTCATGTGCTTTGAGATTTTAAGCTAGAAAATGCTACCCAGGAGGAAGGTGTCATTCAAAGGCTGACACACTCGATATATAGTTTTGGTCTTCATTGCAGACTTGGACATTGATTGTGGCATTAGAGAAATAAAGCCAGAGTAAGAACATTTGTACCAACATTCTGCTTAGCATAATGTTGCATTAAGGAGTTTAGCCGATTTCCAAATTTGCAACATGTTTATTTCTAAAAGATTTTGACAAAATGAGATGTTTATCTCCTTGCATCTTTTTTTATCCACATCTCCGGCCAACTGCAATATCAAGAAAAGAAACAACATAAAAATATTTAACACTGAAGCTTCCAATGAAATAATTTTTACAATTTTAAAAAATATACTACAAAGATTAGTTTAAATTTAAAAAATGGCAAATGTTTCCTCACTTGTTTTAAGAAAGCCATAGCAAAGCAGTCTATATCATCTTTCTGAATGTTTGCCCATTCTTTTTGCTTTCACCTGTCTCCAAGCAAAAAGTGAGATGTGACCACATTTTTTTATAAAAGCTGTTAAAGAGCTTTTTACATAGTTTCATCTCTTGGAGAATTTTGATTGAGCATCTGTCATGGGTTAGCACGGCTTGGAGTTTTGGCTGAGGAAAAAAAAACTTTCCACCAGTCAAGGAAGTGATGTTTTTGGCAAGGAGCTGTTGTAACTTCCTCCAAACTTAACAGAACCAATTAAGTAGCTAATTTGAATATCGACAGCTCTATTAAACCATTTAAAAAGTGGAACGCCTCTGTGAAATACCCCATTTAAAGACGCCTAAGCCCGGCCTGCTCTCTCTTCCTTCCTGTCTGCGGGACAGGTAACTTGAGGCCCGGGCCCCCTCAGCCCGCTGGGGCCGGCCCGGGCCCGGCCATGCAGCCTGGTGGGGCTGGGGCCGGGCCATGGCCCAGCCTCGTCCCAGCCCGGTGAGGGCCCGCTGCGCCATCCCA
>WEIT01019485.1:145229-159583 GCA_013389985.1 Dryoscopus gambensis | reverse complement strand
AGACTCTCTTGTTATTCATGATAGACACTGCGGGGTAGAGCTTCTGCTATGGGCAAAGTGCCTGTGGTGAAATAAGCAAATGTTGATGTTGCTGTGATGAAATGAGAAACCTGAACAGAGAGGCTACCTGCAGAAGGACTTTACTTTTTTCCCAGGTTTTCTCTCTATAGTGAGGGGGTTTATTGCTTAATATTTACTCCCAGGGAAGGAGAAGACTTCTGTTCTTAAAGATGAAGATAATTCCAGAGAGAGATGAAGAGAACCTTTGCTCTCGAACAGCTCAACCTTAAAAATAATACCCCAGTAGCTAGGATTGAACCCTCGAACAGTTGTAGGGAAAGCTGCTATCGAGGGAAGGGACTCACAGAACCAACAGAGATCCATTCTGGGTGGCCGTTTGTGCTGTGACATCGAAGCCATGAGAATATTGCTTCTTGTGTGGAAACTCCGTAACATGAGCATAAGAGACTCTTCTCCCTAAGTGAACTGATAAAAGACTATTATAGAGGGTGTAAACTGACTGAAATAATACCAAATTTGTGTCTTTATGTTGTAAATGGAAGGAGGGAGGAGGATGGGGGGAGGAAAGTGGTCTGAAGGTTTATTGTAACCCTTATTGGGTTTTTTTCCCCCCTTCTTTTAGTTCTAGTAATAAATTTCTTTGTATTCTTTGAAGTATGGAGCCTGCTTTGCATTCCTCCTAATTCTTATCTCACAGAAGGTAAAAATGCAAACCAAACCACTACAGCATCTTTGAACGTTTACTCTTGCAAATTAGACCTTGAAAACTTACTGAGATTTGGAGTCATTTGATGGAATTTTTCCACTGGGTTGAAAATATCACTTGCTAGACTCTTGGTCTAAGAGAAGAAAACTTTCTCATGATCATCAAAATGAATAGACTTCCTTGTAAACTTCATTAAAGGAATAATTTTGTTACCTTTTTGTTGTTTGCTTTTTACCAGCACTAGACTCTATCCTACCTTTGATTGGTCTCAGTAGCTAATGTATTAAAAATGGCTTTCACTTAAATATTATAAAAAACTATCCATTTCACAATTGCAATGTAACTTACATCCATTTTTTCCCCTAAGAATTGTTAGAAGTCATCATAAGACTCTCAATTCCTCAATCAGTAATGTCCAATTCTGTGCATGTTGTTTTCTTTCACAGTTCTTTTATTTTTAGCAGTACAGCCCTGAGGACTTTTGATTATAAGATCTTCTGACTACAACTTATGAGCTTAATAGCCATCATGCTATATTTATGATCCTATATCACACTTCAGGGAAAGCTTCTGTGGCTTGATTCCTGGCTTTGTTTGCAGTAATCAAAGCCCTGGAGACGTCAGCATTTAGCTGTGCTCTGAAACTGCTGAAGTATGTTGTTCCATCAGACTGGGTGGCCTACACAGCAACTCTAATAACAAATGGCTCTGGATTTTTTGTGGGGAAGTAACAGCACTGGCATTGTGCTAAGGTTGCCTTCTGACTATTAGGCAGTAATTTCTGAAGAAAAGAGCCTGCTGTTCTCTCACTTCTGAAGTGAAACATGAGTATAACCTGGAATGAACCCGTGTCTTATGTTTTTATTCATTGTTTGTTGACCCTGTGGTCAACCCTCTGTCACTATGATTAATCATTCAGACTCCAGTTGTCCAAATCCAAGCCTTTTCTGCAAGAGAAAATGGGAAGTGGAAGGAAATAAAACAAAGTATTAATGAAAGAAAATGGGTTAATCTTTGACGTGATAATTTATACTTGGGCTAGCAAACCAACAGGAGTGCTCTTGTATGTGAGTGATTAATAGCTGCAGTTGTTGCATCTGTGACAAGTGATTAATAAAGTTTGTGATTAAAAAAAGTACTTCCTTTTCTTTTCCTTAAGTGTGCAAATCTTGGAACTCCACTTCTGCCTGCACAGTGGTTCAATTACAATGCAAGACCTATTTGTAATTCAGATGTCCCTCTCCATTACTCATGCAAAAGTCTTCAAAACAGAGTTCACTTGATCTGTTAAGTACTGAAGAACTGGGAAATCGAGCATGTCCCCAAAAGACTTTCTAGTCTGTGGAGAAAAAAATGTTTGGGATGCAGCAGTTGCTTCATGTAACCTATCAACATAGAACTTATTACATAAAAACCAGTATTCTGTTACTGTACAAACTAGGTACTAGATGCAAATTAAAGTTCTTGAATTGAATCTGTACTTTATAGTTAGAGCAATAACTTGGATTACATCTCAAACTTACCCAGATACAGCTGTGGTTTTAATTTTTTTTTTTTTCCCAGAAGTTAGATCAGGCTATGAAGAGGTACATAATCTGACTGGAAATAATTCACCGAGCTGTGAACATGACAGCTTCAAACAAGTGCTGCTTATTAAATCCGTACTTTCCCTTCTCCAAAAGTTAGTAGTATTAGATAAAAATTTGCAAAAAATTTGTTTACAACACCCCCTGCTAAATGACGTCTTTCAGAGCTCACTTGCAAATGCATCACATACCAGGCCCTAGACTCTTCAAATTGTCACAGAATAATTAAATGGGTGTTATTTATTAATAACTCATATTAATAACTCAGTTAATTATATAGGAAGGTAAGAATGGCAGTAGTGATTCAGACTAAAGGTTCAGTTTGCTCTGTAGCCACTCTCCCAGCAGTGGGTGGATGGGAGCAGATGCCTGGGGAAACAAAATTGAGGAGGAAATGGTGCTTTGTGTGTTATACTCCCCTGGTTTCTGGTAATCTGTAGCTTCTAGAGCTGGAATTTGAATTTACACCATCATGTTTGATAGCTATCAATATATCAAGAAGTCATATAAGCACTTTTTTTAACCCACTTTTATTTTGTCCCCTGTGACATTCTGTGGCAGTTCCCTTCACAATTTCAAATATGAATTGCATGTTTTACCATTTTAAACTTGCTGTGTGAGCATTTCTTTGCCGTTCTTCTAGTTCCTATTTCATGAGGAATGGTGAATAACCTTTTTTTATGTTCTGTTTACTGTGCATGATTTTGTAGACCTGTTTCATATTTCCCTTAGGTCATCTATTTCAAGATGAAAACTTTTAGTCACTTCATCTTTTCTCCCATGAAATCTGTGGCACACATTCTAAGTATCTTATTTGAGAAGGGGATCAGTATCTGAGATAGATCCATCATGGACTTACACTGCAGTGTAATGATGCTTTTAGGGTTCATTCCAAATTTGTTTCTTAATAATTCCAGACATTCTTTTTGGCTGCCCCCGAGCCCAGAACTGTCATTTTCAAAGCAACATCTACAGTGACTGCAAATCACTTTCTTTAGTAGTAATAGCTAGTATATAAAATCTGAGAGGATTGCCTTATTGGTTTTTTTTTTTAATGGTTTATACTTATTTAATAATTTTCAGCATTTTCATCTCCTAGTATTTTACACAGATGTCAGTAAAATGGGGGTTAATAATTTTATGCGTCCTCAGTTATGGGTAGCATACTTATTTTCCTTCTCTACAGATATACACTGCTTATCAGGAAAAAGAAAATTTAATCTAAGGCTCCTCACAGTGCCCCCTTTGGCTTGTGTAATCTGCAATTTAGAGCTGCAGATTTACAGGCTTTACACTTTTCTAGAAGTCTAATAAGGTTGGACTGATGGATTGGCACAAAAACAATATTAAAGGCCCTTTTCTGGAAATACCACCCCAGCTTATCATAATTTGTTGCAGTGACATAAAGTGAGATTTGTCTTTCATGCTCTTACAGATTAAAGTGCACAGAGAAAACAACACTTGCTCTAAAGTGACAAAGTAAGTGTTGTAGAAAAATTTGTATGAAAGCTACCAAATTTTATTCCTTTATAGGGATGAATGTAATATGGGAGAAAAAAGCATTGTCTCCCTGAATGATGGTAATGTAATTGCTAGTTTTAGTTAGAGGTTTTGGAACAATATTTGTTTGTTCATAGATACATGTTTGTTGCCCTGAAACATTTCTTCAAATTGTTTTTGACCAGCAAAAATTACCTTTGGTAGGACAAGACACTTGGGTTGACAGGAGGACACAATATTTTGTTTACTTCCTTTATCATTTCAGAAGCGTGAAATTATTAAATTGAGAAATTGAACACTAGGAAGAGGAGGCTGGCATTGTTCTCAGTGTTCCCTGCTGGCTCAGGTCATTGTCTCTCTGGGGAAGTGAATAGCAGTCTATAATTGGAAACATCTATCAGAAAAAAGGGAAGGACACAAGTTTGAGTCAGTATTTCAGTACGTAGTTAACTAAATATGAGTTTCAGCAAAGGCATTTGAGAGAAGCACGTCCTCTAACATTTGAGAGTGTGTGTGCTCATTTGATATTTCATCAATAAATTTCTAGTATTTGTCTGTGTTTTTTTTTTCTTCTTCAAACCAGTTTCTTTCCTAAAACGTGATTTCCAAAACACAGACTCGCGTACTTTGCAGAATGAAGTAGAAGTTTTTGATGCTTTGACCATTAAAATATTATTTGATATTTCTTGTTCAATGTCCTACTAAGCTTGGAAGAAAAAGGCCAGTACTCAGACAGAGAATGCAGACTCCAGAGGGCCTTTGGGCTTGTAGGTTGAAAACTCCACAAAAGTTGATACAATCATGTCTCTAGATTCAGAGCTCCCTTCTGCCAGGAGCACCCCGGCTCATTATTTTTTCAGAAAGGTATCTCCTAACAAGATGTGAGGTGGTATTAAACCCTGTATGGGTCTCTAAGTTGTGGGCTCTTTAAGATGTGTTACCACTGACAGTGATTACTGGAGAAACAGAGAGACAAGGGTCCCTTCCTTTCCCTGCAGTTGCATCTTTTGATTTATGGCATTTCTTTAAAACAGAAAATTGCTGGGACTATTTCTTTCTAAATAAGTAAACATGTGTCAGTGTACTTACAGAGACCATAGTATTTACATTTAGCTGTTGATATTTTAATTAACAATTTAAACGTGTTGTTTGCCCTGCAAGTTCAGTGGGAAAAACTCTACAAATAAACAGCAGCTCCCTCTTGGACAATCACTCTGTAAATTAGCTTACTTTGTCAATAAAGCGCATGCCTATCAGCCCCTTCACGGCAGCAGGGGGCAAGGATGTTCATTTACTTAAGCAGTAGGTTATACTATTAGTGTGTGTGATTGCTGTTAATTAGAATATGTGTAGATGTCTCAGAGCTGCACAGTTTGTAATATAAAACCTTTAAGCATTTAGGCTATTAATGAAGTCAATAAACGGTTCTATTAGGAGACTTTTTTTGTTGTTTCTATTACTTCCTCTCTGTTTTGCTGTTATTTATTATAATAATAGTATGGTAGTCAAAATATAACCAAGGGTTATAGAGAAACAGTAAAGCAGGGTTTTTACCTTGGGGAAGGGAGTGTATGTACCAATGTTTATCCTGTAAGTTTGAAACAGAAATGCATGTATAGTCCAGCTAGGAATTCTAACTGATTTCCATCATTTCCATTTGATATTTGGTTAAAATAGGCTTTTCATATCCCTTTGACTTGAAATAATTTAAGTATTTGCTTAGTTTTCTAAATCCATCATAAATGTCCTCACACTTCTTTGTAAACAAGGTTACATGAGTATATGTATTTGAAAGATCAGGCTGTATGAATATGCATTTATAATTTTAATTTTAAAACCAAATATCTGTAGCAAATCCTGAATTAATATCTTGGCTGTGCTATACTATTAGCTATATATAACCTCTCCCTGACATCAGCAGCAGGGTCAATTCAAACTCTTGTCACAGTGAACATGTCTTTCAAATGTCTAATCTAAAGGCAAATTTCTATTTACATGGAAAAGATTGGTTGATGGGAAATACTGTTCCACAAAGATAAATAATAGAGTTTTATATGAAAATCCATACATTACCTGAAAGCAAAGTCAGCATTAGAAGTCTTACATCTTAATCATAAGAAGTCTTAATCTTAACCATAATGTCAGCTAGCATTTTGTCTGTCTAATGCCCACACAGAAGGAAAGCCAGGCAGTGCGATTGGTATCTGGACTAGCAAAAGGGAGACACTTCTAAGTGGTTCAGAATGTCTAAATGAGCTTGGAGGTACCTGCCCACACAGCCAGCCTGCCTGTGACCGAGGGGGAGTGGGACGTTGCCCAGTTTGCTGAGGCTGCACTTGATCCCCTTGCCTGTGTCGTTGATGAAGAAATTAAATAGCACTGGTCCCAGTACAGGCCCCTGAGGGACACCACTTGGCACTGATCCCCATCTGGACACTGAGCCTTTGACCAGTGGCTCCAGCTGTGCCTCGGCCTTCCTCACCCCATCCCTTCATAACCAAACAGCATCCCTATATTCTTTCCAGGATACCTGTCGCTGCTCCCACTGCCTGTGAATTTGCTTCTTGCCCTTTAGTTTCTTGCCTTCCTTGCACCATTTCTTGTGCTCTGTGGAAAGTATCATTAAAGCTCTGCCAGCTCATTTCTGCTCCTTCTCCCTGGGAGCAGTGTCCCAAGGCCTTCTCCTGACTTAACTCCTCCAAGAGCTGGACATTTGCTTCCCTGAAATTCAGGGTCCTGACTTAACTCTTTGCGCAGCCTGCGTCCCTCAGGATTGCAAACTCCACCAGTGTGGATCACTGCAGCCCAGGATGCCTTGAGTGGACTTTATGGTCAACTTGGCAGTGCTGGGTTAACAGCTGGATGCAATGATCTTTTCCAATCTATGAAATTCTATGAAATGTCTCCTAGAAGCTGCTTTTACCAGAATCCTTTTGGAATTTTCAGCCAGTGCCAGGCACAGCAGCAGATGTGTTTGTAGAGGAAGTTCTCCAGCCATCAGTAGATTTGATGAGCTTGTACTTTGGCTGAGCTGCTACAAAAAAATGCTGGGCAGGGCTTCAAAGCCATATTGTGGAATTTGCAAGAGAAACAGAGCCTTGTTGAGCTCACGAAAGATGGCTAAATTTAAGAAGATGATGATCATTAAACATTCCTGCAGCTAGGGTTGAAAGTCCCTCCCTCAGACCTTGTCTTGAGACACAGTGCTCAGAAATTGAAAAACATGACCTGTGTGAGACAAAGAAAGAAGATGACATACTGTAAGTCGTCAGTGCTCTGGAATGACTTTTTTTTTTTTTTAATCTATACTGATGGCCATTTTTCATTTCAACAAAAACAAAAGAACGTTTTTCAAGACCCATATTCTGAAAAATATTCACTCACCTTTTGATAGACACTTTTCAGGCATTGAGTTAATTTAGTTACAAACTTCACATCAAATTAAACTGAATTGTTGGTGACATGCAGAATGGCAAAATTTAGGTAGTTTCTGAAAATACTTTTCATTATACATATTTTGCTTTCTAACTTATTGAGTCAATATGTTTTGCAAAGTTTTTAGGTTAGGCATTGTAGCTAATCCAGCTATACCTGCACATGTCATTATAGCACTGATCATGATGTCTTAAGAAGAGATGGGTTTATACTTTCTAGGATGAGTGGAGAAAGGATTTTTGCATGGATCAGTGCAGATCTCAGTAACTGCCATAAGGTTTTTTCTGCTTTATGCAGCAGATGCAGGGACACTTCTGACAACATAAGAAAAAAACTGATTATTTGAAACTCCTTTAGCAAATCTTTTCAGAACAAATTTCCTGTTACGTTGTCTTTGTCAAAAAATCTGAACACATGGGAGATGATACAGAGACTGCAGAAATTAGGGACAAAAGTCTACTGTACCTGTTAGAACAAGTGCAGATTGCTTGACTGCGACAATAAGTGATATAGTATTTTATGGGTTTCAGCGTATTATTGATAGTTTAAAATCATAGGAAAAGCAGCTTTGCGAATTTGCATAACAAATTCATTCTGTTTTAAATTTGAGAGAAGAATGATATTCTGTTTGAAAAGTAATTTTTTGTATGGTTTCTCTGTTGGCATGCATGCTCCATGAGCAGTGGTTCCATGGAAACAGTGATGTGCATGGAGAAACCACTAAAACAACAAAACAAAAAAGGAGTGCCCAGGCTGTGAAATACTCCTCCCAATACTTGTACAGCATTATTAAATGGATGAGAAGTGGTCCATTGTCTACTTAATTATTTTCAATACAGCAATGTAACTCTATTTGAAATGTTTGTACTAAACACAAATTGCTTGAACTTTGACAGTGTACTAGCAGCTTATAATTTTATCTTTGAAAAACTGCCATCTCTGCAAATTTAAGGAAAATGCAGATGCTTGCTCCTATCCAGTTCTGTAACTCAGTTCATGCATTTTGCAAGGAAGTAAACTGTAGATGAGAGAGCTTTGAAGACCAAATGAGATGTAGCCAATTTTTCACTCACTTCCTGACAGAATAATTTCAAAACTACAGAAGACACTTGATTTTATCAATCCTGAATATGTAGGAATGTTGAAGCAAGTTCTCATGGAATGGATATATGTGTGTTCTTCAGCTGAAATGCTTGGAATATGTTTTCCTAATGCAGGATCTTTCTGACAACTGACCTCTTGCATATTTATTACATTTTCATGTGAAGCTTTTCTATGTTCCTCTTTTTTTGGTTTTTTCTTTTTGACTTCCCATTTTTCGAGTAATTTGTTGTCCTGCTTTTGCTTCTTGCAAATGAGAGGAAACGTATCGCTAGAACTGATGTAAAAGACTGGGAGAATAAGACTGAGCTGAAGGTTGTTGGAGTTGACTCAGTTGTTAAAGACCAGTAGACAGATAGGGAGGTGGATGCAGTTGAATATTCTTGAAGAACTTCAAGGCCAAAATTTGTCTTTCATTAAACAACAGAAAGTTGAGTTACACTCAAGTAAAAACTCATTCAGAAAGGGCAAAAGGGCATTCTGAATAATTACACAGGTGAAAACACAGAATGATTCTGGTTTTTTATGATTGGGAAACAGGAACCTCACAGATTCCAAGAACCTGTTTTCTGTTTTGAGCTCCTAAAGGAGTCTAGTTTTTGATTTCCTATCCAATAACCTGAGATATAGAAGCAGGCTATGCTCCTGGAAGCTGATCAAACACATACCAACTTCACTGACAGTAAGAACAGAAAAAGTTATTTTAGGATTCTGCTGTATCACTCAGATCCTACTTCATATGCGTACTCCTATGTGAGTCTTACCAATACTTCTCATCTTGTAATGCTTGTGGCTGCCCCACCCCGGAAGTGTTCAAGGCCAGGCTGGATGTGGCTCTGATCAATGTGGTCTAGTGGAAGATGTCCCAGCCCATGGCTGGGGAGTTGGAATGAGATGATCTCTAAGGTCCCTCCCAAGCCACTCTGTGATTCTATGTTATAATATTTCAGTTTCTTCCAAAGACATCCATGACTTTGGTTTTCAGAGTAATTTTTCCTTTACTGTTGCATGCCATCAAAGCAGAGGAAGTTAACTTTACATTATCTAAAACATATGATTTGCCAAAACAGATCAAGCTATTAAATCCATTAACTTTATCTATTTTTTCCAAAATGGGCCAGTGGCCGATGATTCAGATGAACATGAACTATCTGTGATGCTCGGTTAGGCCTTAGGTCAGCAAGTTACCTTTGGTCAGCATCCAGCCTTAGAAGTTTTTGTGCTTTATATGACCCTAGTTAGCTTTTCATTTTGATATTTTGCTCTAAAATTGAGTCATGCCTTAAAACAATTTTGATTTTCTCTTCCATAATTTCCACCATAGTAATATTTAATCATAAAGTTAAGCAAAAAGAAATTTAAAAGGCAGAGAAAGAAAGAAACTATTGCTCTGTCCATTGATAAAAATATTTTACAGATCTGATGTTACTGCAAAGGATTGCCATATACTAGCAGCAGGTGTTTGAAATCAGTCAGTAGATGAAAATGCATTACAGTAACTTCTGAAATAGGAGCAGCACCTGCTAATCTTCAAATGAAAAATCACATTTTTCATGTCTTCTCTAACATTTGTGGTATGGAATTACTGACTTCATTTTCTGACCTTAAATAGGACATCCTGACACATGGTCCACTTGTGACAGTGATTAATTAGCATTAATGTCCTTGCTTGGTATTCTGTCGAGAATGACGGGGTATGGGCTGTTAAACTTGTGATCTCCCACTTTCACACAGACCAGTGCTCAGAGGGCAGAGAGGAACAGAGGGAAAAGGATCTGTAGGTTTATTTTGCTACATCTTAAATAACCAGCTGGGTAAGGGGTGTCAGAATTTTTTTTAGTTCTGTTGGAATTTTGGGTCAGGTCTTCATATACTATAAATAATACAAATATTATATATACATAGTTAGTTCTGCTTTGTATGCGCAGCCACCACATTGTAGGAGTTGAAGGTCATTCCATAATAATCAGTAAATCTGAATTACATTTATTTGTTGCTTTTTATATCATCTCTCCTTCAAAGTTAAGAATTCTGATTTTTTGGTCTTCTTTCTCCCTGTCTATTTTTGGTGGTCTGGGGGTTTTATTGGTAGCAGTATCAAAGATCATCAGAGTAACAGGGTTTGAGTATCTGTAGTTTATTTTTTTCATACGCCTGTTGCAAGGCTTTACATCAAATATTTTTACCTCATAGTAAACAAATGCTGATGACAAAGAGCTTACAGTCCCAGATATTATTATTTATTTTTACATTACATTTTATCTAAATTAGTTCAGTAGGCCTGTGCATTTCTGTATTTAAGCACTAAGGAGGTTGTTATCATCCTGAGGCAAGTAAACCTACAATATGGATTTCATTTCAAGATAATTTGTAAACAAATGTGTTCAAAGTACATAAAAGTCCTTGGAATATAATGTTTCACAAAGTCAACCAAAGAGTTTATAATGCTTTTAATCAGTGAAGTGTATGGCAGTAATATAACACAATTTTGTGTAATATTAAAGCATGCTTTTCCCTCTGTTAATTTTGTTACCAGAATCCACTTGTGATGACTATCAGCTCTCTATATGTTGGTTATTGTGCAATGTTAAGTTAACTGCATGTGGATAAAATCAGTTCTGAAAAACCATTTTCAGATGAAGCCATTAATTTATGCTGATAGTGATCACTGCACTCTTTTCTAATGTAAAATGTCTCTGGTTTTGCAATGTTAAAAGTATCCTTTGCCTTCAAGGAGCTCTGGTGGGGCAGGGGGGAGGAGACCTTCCCATCGTATTCCACTATTATTTGCATCAAAAGTATAATCAATCCCCAGAGACAGTGATATTGCAGCTAAATTGTAGACTGCATAAATAAAGTTTGTCAAAGTCATAGTCAAGAGAGGCTAGAGATTTGGGGTTGGCAATTAAAATAAAGTGAGGAAGCTGATTTTCATGAAGTGCTGAATACTTTTTCTCTGTAAATCATGCTTATTTGAGTCAGTTCAAGATTGGCATGCAAAACCTAAAGCAATGTCACTGCTGAAATTTCTGTCCATAACACGTGAAAATAGCAGTGATGATATTCAACCCTGTTTCAGAAGGACACAACAACCTTGAGGTAAATTTATTTGCGATTCTCACTAGTACTAAGTTTTCATGAGTGGATTAGTCACTGGATAAACTTCCACCTGTCTGTAGCCTCTGACTTTGAAGCTTACTGCTGTTTCTTTTGTGATAGTCACAGGAAAATTCTAGATCAGATATTCTTGTACCTTGTAAGCAACTGCCTTTGGGTGCAATGAACTAAGTCATACTAATCACAATTGCTGCAGTATAATATCAGGCCCTGTTGTTTGTTCCTAATGCACCCTGCAGACCTAAACCCCTGTATTTCAGTTCTCTTAAAAGCACTTACTTTTGGCATCACCAAATTGGAAAAGGATTAAAAAGAGTATAACATGTAATTCCTGGTTGGTTTTGATAGATTTTTTACATAGAGGAGGTAACAGATACTTCAGAATTGTCAGGCCTATCAGACTAGGGAAAAATTAATTCTGGGGAAAAGGTTTCTTAAAAGCATGAAGCAACTTATACATGGAGATTGATTTGTAGAGCTTGCAGGCCTGCTTTACTTCAGCTCCATTGAACTATCTGCAGGTATGACATTTTACTGTTCTTGACAGAGAAATGAGTGCTGATGGGAATGTAAATATCTTGGAAGAAATAAAAGTTGTAACAGTTAGTTTGACAGAGTAGACTTGAGAGGTGGACGTGCCTTCTGTCAGGAAGCTGTACTGCAGAGGGGGAGCATGCCAGGATTACTGTTTTCCTGGTGCCTCACATTTCACTAAGACATATAAATGGAAATGGTTAGGCAAGACTTAGTGTCAGCATCTCAAGTTTGGTTATGAATAGCTACCTCATAATGAAAAATGTCTATTTAGACTTCAGAACTGGTCTTGATACTGTTTAACATCTTTTCACACTGCATGCAATGTGTCATTCAGATTTTTGGTGTTCTGATTTCAGGTATGTGAAAGTGCTAAAGGTAAAAACAGAGTACAGCCACAAAGATATGGTAGTTTTCCATCTCCTAGTAAGAATTATGCTTAATGCGGGCTTGTTCTAAGTGTCTATGTACCACTAAATTCTGACAGGAATAAAATTCATAAGAGTAACTGAATTCTTCTTGTGGAGTACTATAGAAAACAGAGAAAGAAATGATTCGTCATTAGAAATATCAAGTGGAGAAACCGGGTCATTTGTTGAGCTAGATCGAGTAACCAGACAGACTTATTTTTCAGATAGCATAGAAGATTATTGTGTATCAAAAGAAAAATCATGAAAAAGAGGCAATGATGGCAGAGGTGACAGTTACAAAAGTTATCTTCTGATTTAGAAGGTTGATATTATTTTTACAGTATTGTGCAGTCTTGTCTATCTGGTCTGTAACATCAGTAAAGAAGTTTCTCTCTTCTTCCTCATTGATCATCCCTGATACATGGTTGAACACCTTATTCCTGTAAAGCTTTCTGAAGTGTTCCACACTGGCTTCACCCCATTGTTACAAAGCTGGCATGGTGCCTTTGAGTTGGGATCTAAAACTTATCAAGAATGTGCTCCCCTTGGATTCTTTAATGCACTTTGTGAGGGGCCCTTTTTATGGTACCTAATGAGCTGCCCCACAAATGCGCTGAACGCTGTCATCAATCACTTCAAGGTGCTCCTTATTCACTTTACCTTTCCCTCTAAGAAACAGTTAAATGAGAATATTTGAGTCGAGCAAGAAAAGTGGTCCCTGTGTAAGCAGCCTATTTAAAGCTGTGAGAAGGATGCACGTGATTTCACTGAGACCAGTCAGCAGATCGTGCTTATACAAAGCAGAGTCTTCGTGGTCACCTTCCCCTTATTGAGGTATTACTACCTTTGAAAATTTCAGACAGACTCTCTAGCACAGAGACAAAGAGCACAGAATTTCATTTCTTGTGTGCCCAGATGTTATATCTATGTTATACCCTGCCAAGATCATACAGGAATTTCACAGAAGTCATGGTCTGTAGGAGGTTGTAGCCAACAAATTAGTTTTATTCTTGAAGGTGTGCAAAACACTTGACATGTTAAATATAGCAATAAATAAAATATAAAAACTCAGAAATGGACTGCAGCGATACTGAAACAATCCAATTTTCCTCCCAAAATTAAAGATAAGAAAGCTAAGTATCTACAGTTAATGCAGAGAGAGTTAAAAGTTTCAGTCTTAACTCAGATTTTCTTGTTTGAAGTAAAAGATGTAATTTATTCAGTTTTAGGGGTTCTTTCTTTAAAAGGAGGACAATACTTTTTTCCTGTAGGGGATTAAAGGAACTTATATAAAGTTTTAAGCTGTTGTAGCAAGAACAGTAGAGGGACTTCCAGGTATCAGCTGCTGTGCATGTGGTTTCCTCTAGCTCTTGATTGGAGCAGTNTTACCTTTCCCTCTAAGAAACAGTTAAATGAGAATATTTGAGTCGAGCAAGAAAAGTGGTCCCTGTGTAAGCAGCCTATTTAAAGCTGTGAGAAGGATGCACGTGATTTCACTGAGACCAGTCAGCAGATCGTGCTTATACAAAGCAGAGTCTTCGTGGTCACCTTCCCCTTATTGAGGTATTACTACCTTTGAAAATTTCAGACAGACTCTCTAGCACAGAGACAAAGAGCACAGAATTTCATTTCTTGTGTGCCCAGATGTTATATCTATGTTATAACCTGCCAAGATCATACAGGAATTTCACAGAAGTCATGGTCTGTAGGAGGTTGTAGCCAACAAATTAGTTTTATTCTTGAAGGTGTGCAAAACACTTGACATGTTAAATATAGCAATAAATAAAATATAAAAACTCAGAAATGGACTGCAGCGATACTGAAACAATCCAATTTTCCTCCCAAAATTAAAGATAAGAAAGCTAAGTATCTACAGTTAATGCAGAGAGAGTTAAAAGTTTCAGTCTTAACTCAGATTTTCTTGTTTGAAGTAAAAGATGTAAT
>WEIT01019485.1:123444-145063 GCA_013389985.1 Dryoscopus gambensis | reverse complement strand
ATACTGAAACAATCCAATTTTCCTCCCAAAATTAAAGATAAGAAAGCTAAGTATCTACAGTTAATGCAGAGAGAGTTAGAAGTTTCAGTCTTTCAGATTTTCTTGTTTGAAGTAAAAGATGTAATTTATTCAGTTTTAGGGGTTCTTTCTTTAAAAGGAGGACAATACTTTTTTCCTGTAGGGGATTAAAGGAACTTATATAAAGTTTTAAGCTGTTGTAACAAGAACAGTAGAGGGACTTCCAGGTATCAGCTGCTGTGCATGTGGTTTCCTCTAGCTCTTGATTGGAGCAGTCAAAAAAAGTGATCCTCAATAATCAGATTATGGTAAGTTTTCTAAATTTGTAAAATTCTTTGTTTGAATGAATCCCTGCTTTGCAAACTGGGTACTGACCAGCCATCTAACAAAGACACACAGGTGAACAAAATCGACCAACACAAGGGACTAAAATGGCAGTGTCCTTTCTGTACAAGAACTGTTGGTTTAACTGATGATCTGCATAATACTGATATATCTTAGTCACTGAATGAAGAAATGTTTGTCCTACCACAAAGTCCTGGGGCTCGTAACTGACACCATTTTAAGCCTTAGGAAATTAATTTCAAATTTGGAGTAGAAGAATACAGTCTTATTGTTCCTGCATTCCTCTGGCTTGCCACTATTGATAGCCTTCTTGAAGAAAAAGGGCTGCAATTCTCAAATTTAACAGAGGATTTAGCAACTGCTAAATATTTATGCCCATATACTAACACATAGTTGTCTACACACCCACGGATCAGTGATACTACATCTGCATAAGCGTGGATTAAATTTGTTACATTTAAATTGCTGAAAGTACAAAATTTCTTCTAATAGCAAAATTAATCTCTGGGTATCTCCCTAATTCAGACTGCTGCAAGGCAATTTTTCTTATTTTGCCTTAGGAGTAGTAACAGCTGAATTGAAGTCAGTGAGTTCAAATGTGAAAATACACCATTATGAATGTAATTTCTTTCTAAATGCTGGATACATAAATGGATTAGTCAACAAAGATAATTAAGAAGTGTGGTTTTCGATGCCAGTCTACCTATATGTGATATGCAGCTTGGTCAACAACAACAACAAAAAAAAAAAAAAAAAGGAAAAGAAAGAAAGAGATAAAAAAGGAGAGGCTTTAGCCCCTTAGGCAAAGCTAATGTTGATGCTAATTAATTCAGTGGACCTTGGGTGAGGCCTGCTTTCCTCAGGGAGGTACTTGTCCTCATTCTTCACCCCTGGAGTTTGTATTCAAACTACTGTACCTTTCTGGCAATATGAAGAATGTTACCTTTAAAAAGTCATCTATGAATATCATCATGGTGACTGACTTTTATCTTAACCCTGTAGGTCAACAGTATAAAAAATAAGAGCATTCAGATTCAGGTCTCTTTGACCTTGCAGACTCCATGAATCTGCTTAATTCTTTTACAGCTGAAAATCATTTTTCCTGAAGAAGAAAAAACCTAATTATTGCAGAATAGATCTATAAATAGAATGTGTTTGTTGAAAATGGGAATATCACCCTTTAATTACCACTGTCAAAAGAAGATTATTTTACTACATTGCATTATCTACACGTGGTTTTTTGAGTTTTTCTTTTTCATAATATTATCAACAATTTTGTTATTAACAAAATCTTACAGGGAAACTAACCTGCCAGGAGTTATTCTGGGGGATTAGTGTGTTGCCTGCTGCTGTTGGTTCTGACTGCCTACACACTTCTGCAGTGGATTCTCAGCTGTGACTGTTTTTCCTCCCTTCCCTGTTGCACCTGGAATTGTGCTGTAGCTCAAAGCTGTTTCCTGTTCATTTGAATTTCCATTAGATGATACAATTAGCTGGTTGGTGCACCCTTGTTAGCCAGATAGATTATTTCCATTTGGATTCTGTGATTCTGCTGAAAGCTCATGAAAATGCAGATTGAGAAGCTTAGCAGCTGAAATAAATAAATAGAAGTAAAGCTGCGTAGCCTCATCATGCACCTCAGACTGGCCTTGCAGCTTCTTCAGAGACCGCTGTCCCAGCACAAGAAAGTTCCCAGTCAGTTTTAGTTCTATCTCGTCACAGACACAGCCAATCCTTGGGCAATCCTGCTCTGCTTAGTGCTTCATAGTCACACAAAAAGCCCTGGAGTACCAAGGGAACTGTGTGCATCGTTAGCAGTTGATTTAGTGTCTCTAAATTCTAAAGCTACTACACAACACCATAATTACCCAGCCAGGTATATTTGATAGTATAATCTAATGCTTTCTTAAGGCTCTCACGAAAGATTTTGTTCTGTTAGCTGATTGACTGTGCACATTCAAACCATGATTATCACAGAAGTGGCTGGTATACATCTCCCAAATGACATTAGGTTTCAGTAAGTATTGGGAGAGGCTGATTCTTTTCTTGAAGATCGCCTCACAATATAAATGTCTAAAACTATTTTATTAAGTAACTGTGTCTCCCAAGTGTGCTCATTCCTTCTGCTGTCCTTTGGTTACTGTGCAGCACATTCAACATCAAATAAAGATGATTAATGAAATCATATTAATTAATTAGAAGTAACAAGCTATGGAAAAGATTGTTTAGTAAACAGGAGTAAGCAAATACTGTAGAATTTGGCAATTCTGTTCCCTAACTTTAGCATATGAGAGAAAGAGCAGAGTGGGGAGTGTTGCAATACAGCATCCATTTCCCACTGGGAATGTTCTCGTGCAGCTCTAGGTGATGGTGAGAATCTCCAGTGAAAGCTGCTCAGCTTGTCATCATCACCAACCCAAGCGCTGCATCCTCGGGGTCCCTCCTCCGGGCGGCTCCGAGCTGGACTGCTTCCAGTCACTGCTTACAGTCACTGCTTCCAGTCACTGCTTCCAGTCACTGCTTCCAGTCACTGCTTCCAGTCACTGCTTCCAGTCACTGCTTACAGTCACTGCTTCCAGTCACTGCTTACAGTCCCTGCTTACAGTCACTGCTTCCAGTCCCTGCTTACAGTCACTGCTTCCAGTCACTGCTTCCAGTCACTGCTTCCAGTCACTGCATACAGTCACTGCTTACAGTCACTGCATACAGTCACTGCATACAGTCACTGCATACAGTCACTGCTTACAGTCACTGCTTACAGTCACAGGGGAGGCACCGCGGAGCAAAGAGCAGTAACGGAGCTGAGGTCAAATGTTGGAATTCGTGATTGCCTTCTCATTTCTCGGCGTTTTTGCATGACCTGAGGCCGTTCTGGGGTGTGTCTGCCCTGGGCCCCGCAGGCAGCTGTGGCTCAGCAGTGCCTGTGTCACAGCACAGAGATGCCAAAACTATCACAAGTCTCTTCAGGAGCCAGGGGCCATCTAGGTGTAAAAGCTATTAAAAATCCCTGCTTGTGCGGATTTGTGCTCTGACTAATCCAGTCGTTTAGATGTGGTCTCTGGAGTTATTCTAGAAACTGAAACTCAAGTCATTAATACATAGTGCTGATAACACAGTGACTAAATTAATTTGTGAATTTATATTAAGTAAATAAATAAATAGAACAGTAATCCTTACCAAAGGAAAAAACATAATAAAACCAAAGTCTCCCACTATATGGGGACCCCTGGCTTAGCTACTCTTCTTCATAATGTTTTTCTCAAGTGTGAAGGAGGGGATCATCCCACTGATTGGATTAATAATAAATTTCCTTGATACATTAATGGAAGGGAAAGGTACATACTAGGAGCAGATGGAGAAGAATTTCATACAGTCAATAATACCTCCAAAGATCAGTTCTGAGATAGGATGCTAAATAGTTGCTTTGTACCTAAGGATATGATCTTATTTATTTATGTATTTTAGTTAAATTCTGAATACACAATTCCATGTTTGCTTTGAACGTGTATTATTGATATTGGGGCAAGGAATTTCATTGCATTAGTTTGACTGCATTGAGAAGGGCAAAGCTTTTTGGTAATTAAAGATGTTTTTTTTTCTTTCAAGCACCTTTATCAGAACTTCCAACAAAAGTAGTATTACACTTATAATCCTTGTAGACATGATTTATCTTAAAAGCAAACAAAGGAACTAGAAACTTTGCACTCAATTTCTAAGACTTTTTATATCTTAAAAGAAAAAAAAAATTAGAGTCATGTAGCCATGTAATCTGACTTAAAGGATCAGGAGTGAAAGCAGCAGCCTCTCACCTGCAGAGTCAGGCCAGAAGAGGAGAGTCATAAATTGATTCCAAGGTGTGGGGGTGGCTCTGTGTCTCACTGGCTCCCTCAGCCACCCCTGCACCTTTGTGGGCCCCTACTGACATACCTTCCTCAGACTTGCCAGTTTCAGACAGAGAAAAGCCAAAAAAGGATTAGTTTTGGTGGCTTGTATCATCACTGTAGTTTTAGAGAAGAGCCTGTCACAGAGGGGAATTGCAAAGATACTTTCACTCTTATTACATATGTTTTTACTGAACTTACAAAGCTGCCAAACCAACTACTTCACTGAGCCCTGAAACTGTGTGTGAGCATGTGTGCACACAGCTTTTCTCCTTACAGATGCTGTTTTCCTTATGCCAGAAAGATGGTACAGCTGCTGCATTGTCATTTTTTTATCACTTCACTCTATACTTTGATTGAATCTTTTTCAAGTGTTTCCTTCCTTCTAAGCATAGGGAAAAAAAGGCATTTCTAAATGTATTCAGTTAAGGATTTATATTTGAATCTAATAGCTATTTATATGTATTCTCAAAAGATGCTATTGTGTGTAAGGCAAAACACCAGAAGTGATGAAGATAGGTATTGATTATCACCCCCAAAAAGGCTTGAAGAAAACAGCAGAAGCTGTCCAGCTGAAATCATATCAGCTCCTGCAGGGTGTTCTCATTTTCATCACTGCTGCTGCTCTTTCCTTCACTTTTTTTCCTTAAATTTGTGTCTTGCACAAAATAGAATAATGTTGTTTGGGAATTAATCTCTAATACATTTTGCAAGCTATAAAAAGTAGCCCTTCCTGGTTGCAGTATAACTCTAGTCTGAAGATAGAGGTGGAACTGGAAGAGCTGGGTCTGAGCTCTTAATCGCTCTCGTTTTGCTCTTATATTATAATGTCTCTTAAAAAATATTGGTAATAATTGCTATGATTTTTTATTATGTTATACCTGGCACAGAGTCCAAAGGTTGGTTAATTCCACTTCCGTGTTCATAGCCTTATCAATTGAATGTGTTTCGATCTCTATCTTTGGAACAAAGGGATTAATTTTGTAGTGTGATTGTTGTATTTCCCCTTCATCATGCTAGAGCTGCTGAACATAGAAGATGTAGAACAAATCAACAAACAAAAAAGGTGGAACTTAAAATTTTATAGCTGTGTAGTTAGAAAAAAATCGAATATGAGAAAAAATTCTGGGGCTGGCTACAAGATAGCCTTTTCACAGAAAACCATGGAGTTGTGGTCTGTGTGCATTGCTGTAACAAAGGTCCAAATTAGGCTGAGGCTCTTGGGGGAGCCTGGATTCTCTTTCCCAGTCTGTTTCCTGCTCTTGCCATTTGCAGGTCGTACCAATAGCAAGGCAGCCTATGTGTTCCCAAAAAGGCATGTGTGCATGAACATACACACAGCTCATTCACGTGCTTGGATACCAGATCAACACAGAGTATTTACTGCCTTTATTGCCACCTACAGCACTTACAGGAACATGAAAAACACAGCCCAGTCCTGCTCCTCATCTCCAATTCATTAGGAAGTTGACTATGTAGTGTGAGCATATACACATATGCATACAAATATATATATATTTATAAACTCTATCTTGATTCACAGCCACTCTTTATTTTTGCAGAGCCCTCAAACCTTGGCTGTAAGTCCACACAGAACTGTTGCCCCGATTATTGCCCTCCCTATCACCAACCTGGGTTGGTTTTTTTCCAGTTTCTGGTTTATTCCAGCTTGCCAGCTACTGCAGCTTGATTGAAGTTCTGACTTCTCATGCATCTTAAGCCCTGCACTGGACCTTAAGTCCTCACAGAATCCAAACCCAGAACCTAAGCCCTGTTTATCCTCTCTCCAGTCTCACATCTTTCCAGGGCTTACTGCTGAGTCAAACCTCAAGTTTGCTTGCAAATCATATATAAGCACACCAGAGAGCAAAGTCACACAGGCGGATGGAGTTTCATAAAACTGCAGTTACTAGGGACAGGGCTTGCTTGAGAACTCTACTGAGCAGCAGCTTGTTTGTTTGCAATCAGCCTTTTTTTTTTTCTCTTTTCTTTTTATATTAATCCTCCTCTCCACTTCCCTTGCTTGTTTCTACCCAGTCCATTTGATTCCTTCTCATGTTCCCAAGACTTGCTTAAAACACCCCAGTGGCTGTGCAGGGTCCCACAGCCACCCTTGCACTAAAATCAGTCATTGCTATGACACAGTAATTCACCCTTCTTATCGGTTCTTCAGGACTTGGAACGGTTCCTTCAGTGGCCCATCATTCAGGAACTGGAGAGTTCGTCTTTGGTACTGTCTTCACTATCTCCTCTTTGTTAGAGTTTGTGTTTCTGACTGCGATTTATTGCTTTTTCCTGTCTCTTGTCGTTGTTTTTATGCTGGATAGCCTTTAACCAGGTACCCTGTCAAGCCCAATGTCTTTACTTATCAGGTTTTCTTCTTGTTGCAGCAGCAATTTAGTATCAATTCACATTTAATCTGTTCTTTAAAAGCCAAAACAAAGCCAAGGGGAAATCATAAATCTGGATGTGTGATGAACTCTGGCCAAGATGACAGAAATGTGTATGCCTGCTTCTGATATAAATTAGCCTTGTGTAATAGTAGAGACTCAGTATTAATTTCACTAAGGCACCTTTTTATTTCCCCCCTGCCACTGTGAGCAGTGTCACTGTGAGCCTGATGTGTATGTCTGGTAGGGAAGGAGTAAAGCAGGGTGCAATAACAAAATTCTCAGATTTCAAACGGGCATGTGTGTACGACCGGACTAAGGTCAGGAGGAGCATCAGGCAGGTGTGTGAGTCCCCACCCCACAGACAGAGCCCAGGGCTGGGAGCTGTCTGTAGGACAGAGGGTTGTCTTCCTTGGTCTGTACAGCACAGAATATGGTGCCATGAATAACGCAGTATTCAACAATACGTTTCCCGCAGTCCTGCTGCGGGGGGTTGTTTCCCTGCGTTGGCATGGCAGCTGCAGACCTTCCCGGAGAGCGCAGCGGGGCTGGTTTGGGGAGAGGAGCTGTTCCTGCTTCCCGCAGCCCTTCCGAGCTGCCCCACATGGCTCTGGCTGCTGTCAGCCCCACAACACGGCGGCGGTAAAGGGGAGAAAGCTCCCCGCACGGGCACCTCAGAGCAGCTTTACTCACAAGGTGAAGTGGCTGCTCCCCAAGGCAGAGCCACATGGTGCCACGCTGGGCTTTCTATGGGCATGAGGGGGGCGGAGAGAGCACATGGACCAATGGTCTCAGGGCACAGGGGCAGTACATGGGTGGGACCTTGACATATCAGGGAAAAAGGGGCAGGGAAATCAACGGGCCAGTCAGGGAAACAGAACTGGGGTGCACTGGTGTGGTAGAAGAAAGCATCCTGGGAGGCTTCACCCCAACCTGGGGAGATTTCTTGGGGTCTGTCCCTTTAGGGGACTCTCCTGTTCCCTGATTGGCATATTCACTGGCTCCCACACAGTCCTGGTAGCTCCCTTGCCACAAGGACTAAAATGCAGGATCACAGAGTAATAAAGCTGAAGAGGAAAGGAAATGAGTTTGAATGTAAGGAGAGTGACAAGATGGAAGGAACGGCACAAGTGGCTGAGATGCAGTGGGAAGCTTTTCAGTTCAAGGTCATAAACATGAATCTTTCCCAAGCTGGCAGTGACCAAAAGCCCAAAATGTCTGAAAGCAACATCACCCAGTAATAACAGAGATTGGAAGCAAGAGAATAGAAAGGCATGAAAAGCTTTTGAAAGTGCCCTTGTGGGCTAATACTGTTACACCAGTGAATAAGTTTCTTGAAGGCTGTGAGTCTGTGGCCATTTATCTGGTCGGCTTGCTATTCATCTCCTTTGAGTGTAGTGTAAATGCACTGTATTAGGGTCATGATGAGAGCAAACCTAAAATGTTTAAATATTAGAAATGAGTTAGCCAGGTATCCAGCAGGAAAGTATAGACTATTGCAAGCCAAACACAAAGAAGGCAGGGAAACCAAAGATAGCATTTGGAAAGAGGTGTTTGCACTGGGACTTGTGATCTTTCAACCAAGCCTGCTAAGGAGGAGGGACTGTTTGATGCTACATAAGACAATTTTTTTTTCTTGAAAAATGATGATAGAATATTCAGTATTCTTTTAGAAAGTTTTCTCTCTGCTTGCAAAGTATTTTATGGACATAAAAAACAAGACTGTACAGAAACAAAATCATATCTAGATTGCTCAAAAGTTTAAAATGTTGATAATAGGATTTTTTCATAGGAGAGACCAAGAACAATTTGTGCTGCTTCTATTTCTGAAGTCTGAAGAAGGAAATATTGAGAGAACTGAAAGTAGAAAAAAAGGGTTGGAATATAACCTGAGTATATTTTAGTATTGAGATAGATAAAAGTATCAAAATTATCTTGCCTTAAAATCTCTAAAGAAAAAAATGACATCAGGTTGAGGAACTTGCAAGCCTAACTGGCAAACCCCAGACATTTGGTCATAGTTCACCATTGAAACAACATCTCTTATGTCTGTCTGTGTTGAGGGTCTGAATTCTGCATCCAAATCCAGGTAACAGTTTGACTTTTAGAGTTTGTTTCTTTAGCAGAAATGGAAAAGTCTAGTCTACACACATCATTTGAAAGTATGAAATCCATCTATAAAAAAAGGAGATAGGCCTTCCTGCCTGCCCTCCTGCCTGCCTTCCTGCCTTGCCTTCCCCTAGAAACGGGAAAAAAACTACCACCTTTAATAAAAAGTGAAACTGCCACATTCATACCCAGTGTTGAACAGGAACATTTTTCAAATCTTGAAAAGGATGTGAGAATTTCTCAGATGTGAAGTTGTAATCATAAAGGATTGGTAAAGCTTAGCTGTAATCCAACAGTATATAGCTTGGTTAAAACCCATTTAAATAAGCAATGTATATCACCACTGATGGGAAAAAGGATGAGAGATTCTCCTCCCAGTTGTGTGTTTCAGCATCTTTCAAACACTTCAAAACAATTTTGAGAATTTTGTTATATGGATTCCTTGTGGTATTCCTTAGGGTACATCTTAGGAAATGCATGCAACCTGTATTTGCTATTCTGTTTTCTGGACAGCAGCCTTACTAAGCTTTGAAAAGAGGATGTTAGCATTTTTAAAGCCTTTTTTCTCCCTTTTATTATATGAATCAGTGTTCTTGAAGAAGTCAAAGTTCAATCCTCCTGCTGCATTACAATGCCTTTCAGTCTCATATTAGAGAGCGAGTTCCATTTTACTTTGTAATACGGAGCTTCACTTCGGCATTAATTTCATTCGGAAAGCAGCTGCACTTATAATAGATTCCTTTAAAGCAAAATGGAAAATATACATTTATCAAATGACTTTCTGCCAGTAATGCTGCAGCAGTCTTTAGTGCATCAAAGTTGTCAGCAATCAGCCCATCTTTCTGAATAAAGATGTGCCAAATCATTGAAGCAGGCTTTATATTGAATAAGCAACACATGAATTCTGTGGTAGGACAGACAGACTGACACTATCTCAGCCTGAACAATATGATGTACAATATTTATGCCCACACCACACATATTTAGCACGCAAATTTAGCAAATTTGGGGAATATTTCCTAGATGGACACAGCAAGTGTCATTATATATTTAAAAATCATGCTTTTGAAATTGTTTAGCCTAACAGACTAATAAGATCTTGTCACAAATGAAAGACTCTTAAAATCAGCCTTAACAGCTTTATCTTTCTCTCCTTTCTTTTTTTCTTCCAATGTGCTATTTAATGACTTTCATTTTCATCTGTTTCACAGTCCAGTTCAACGCATTTTTACTGTTTGTCTCTGTAATTAAACCAATGTTTAAATGAAATTTTTTATGGGGGGAGGGGGGTGGTTTTGTGCTGCTTGGGAAAATGCTAGGTTCAATTGAAGCATTAATTCCATTATAAATTTTTAAGTTTAATTCTAACAATTCTTTGAATCAGAATATCTATTTTTAAGATAAGAAAATATTGATATGCTATTCTTTGGTTATGCAGAGACACCAGAGTTAGTCACTTGATTCACATCTATTGGCATGAAATAATGGACACTTTAGCATTTATCAGAGTTGGTTCTATGGTTTTAATCTAATAAACATATTAAACATAAAGTACATGGCCTTGGAGTCCAGAGGAGGCCATGAAGATGCTCAGGGGGCTGGAGCCCCTCTGCTCTGGTTACAGACTGAGGTGGTTCAGTCTGGAGAAGAGAAGGCTCTGAAGACACCTTAGAGCCTCTTCCAGTGCCTGAAGGGGCTTCAAGAGACTTCTTACAAGGATGTGTAGTGACAGGAAAAGGGGAATGGCTTTAACCTGAAACCGAGAAGGTTTGGCTTAGATATGAGGAGGATATTTTTCCCTGTGAGGCTGCCCGGTCCCTGGAAGTGTCCAAGGCCAGGCTGGAGGGGGCTTGGAGCAGCCCGGGATAGTAGAAGGTGTCCCTGCCCACGGCAGGGGTGGGACTGGATGAACTTTAGGTTCCCTTCCAATCCAAACTGTTCTGGGATTATAGGACCTTCAGGGACAACTGTTCTTGCAGAAGTTGTGATGTAGGATTAGGCAGTGGAGATGGAAAGGAGGGAAGGTATTTTTAGTTACTCCTGATATTAAGGTTGTGAGGTTTTTAACCCTGTCTATTAAACAAACATGGATGATCAGACTTACATGTTTATGGCAAAATTTGTCTTGAAGTGTTGAAGTAAATTTGAAAATGCCTAACTTGGACAGTGTATCATATCCCTATTATAATTTTTACCCCATATATTTAAAAAAGAACAGTATCACTTTATTTTCTGACATAAAATGATCCCAGGGAAATTGCACCTAAATAGTAACAGATTAGAAAAGGGGATAAATAATAACAGATTTGAAAGGGAGAGGGGAGATATCTACTCTTCCATACTTTACCTTCCTGCCTACTTGCCAGCCAAGACCAAGCCTGGGTCGGAAAATAATTCAAATATTGGGGTATATCTTATCCTATAATAAACTAAATGAATCAAAGTAATCACAAACATATTGTAATAATCAACATATTGTAATCATCTGGTTTCAAAGTCCAGTGGTCTGAGTATTTCTCTTCTGTTTTTTCGGTAGGTATAGATAGCTTCCAGGTACAGACACCCCCAGTGAGACAGCACTAAAATCAGTGGAATTACACTGCTTGGAAGTTTTGACAACTGTATTAGCCTAGGTCTCTTTCATCTCTGTAGAGCTGAGAATCCTGATATCTTCAATTTAATGCGTGCTGGCTAAGCCTTGCAGCAAAACACTCAGGATTTGTGGCAGCAATCAGGAAACCCCACAATTAGGGTTCAGCTCCACTGCCAGCTGTTGTCTAGGTTGTCACATACTACAGATGCAGCAAATACCATACACTGTTTTTTTACTGGACTGTGTGAATGAGTAGAAAGTAAGGCAGGGCAGAATTCATTGAAGCTTCTGTTCCCAAACTTATGCTTTCCCAAAATTTAAGTGCAAAACTTCAGCTATAGCTTCTTCCTCAATGAGCTGGAAAACTTAGAAATTAAAAAGAAGAAAAAGTATCTGCTCCACCAAAAAATCCCAACTCCTTTGGTCACAGTTGTGTGAGACTGACTGATCTAAATGATCTTACCTCTCTGGGGAAGTATCTCTATCCTTAATTAAGAGCACAGCCTGATATACTGGTATCTAGGAAGTCTCTTGGACATGTCCAACAGCAGTCTGAGGGAGACAGTGTGTCTGTATAATTCATTTGGGGTTTGCAAAGAGGAACAATGACTTCTCAGATAATCCCCATGTGAATTATAAAACAAGCAAATGAAGCAAGGATGCAATCATAACTATTATATAGAATGTGTAGCACATGTTCTATATACATACACATGCACACATATATACAAAATACACACACACATATATATATAATATTATATAGAATCACAGAATATCCTGAGTTGGAAGGGACTGACAAGGTGGACATGTGTACATATATTTATATTTTTATATTTTATATATGTTTATATATATGAAATCTTTGGCATTTGCTTTCACCATCAAATTGCTTCAAGGATTTTGTAGGGGTCAGGGATGCAAGACTGGTCTGCCAGTTTGTTTCACAGAGAAAACTGTATGGTATTGAAACGCCGTTGGTGGAGCAGCCTTCAATTGGGTACAACCAGGCCAAATTACCTTGGATCAAGGAGTGATTTCCCACTGATCCATGTTCGTGTTGTTGAAGCAGTCAAATAAAGTAGAAGTCTGTATCATGCGTCTCTGCATGACATATGTAAATAAATAGGGAGATTCGGTCTGGTTGTTAGCTTGATGCTTAGAGACAGAGAAATGGAAATTAATAATCTAATTAATTTGAGTGTCTTCAAAATACTGGTGAATTAAGAACTGATTTGCCTCTTGCTTGAAAAGATGTGAATCTTCCTCTCTTAAAGCTCCCTAAGGCATGACTATATTAACCTCAGATTTCTAAAAAGCCCTCTATCAGCAATGGTGAGAAGAGCTGAAATTTAAAATAACTCCTACTCTTACAAACCTGGGTCAAGAAAAACCCAGGATAACTTTAGACAAGGAATTAATGATATTTGAAGTATCTTTTAGCTTTTGTCTGTCTTGCCCATTTCCCCAGCCCCATTCTCTTGGCTCACTGGGAGCCAAGATCGGAGGGATTTCACTTTGTGGTGAAGATTGGAGTGGCACTGGCTGGGACACTGTCTCACTCTGGGAGATCAGATTACCACAGTGCAGTTGGATTCCCTTCATCCTTCACGGGCAGAAAGATTCCCTAGCCAAGTCGAACATCTTCCTAACTCCATCTCTCCAGGGCCCCACAGCCTCACTTTGACAGCAGATCTATTCCAGTAATTTACTGGGACGACAAATGCCATGACATGGCCCCCTGCTCCTCTCTTACTTGCACAGCTTTTGTCCCTGGACACAGACAGACATAAAGGATGAGCTGTCCCTGCGGTCAGTTTGGGACAGCTGTCCCTGCCGTCCCCTCCCAGCTGCTTGTGCTCACTCGGTCACTGTGTTCCTGCGTTGCTCAGCAAAAACTGAAAGCTCCCTGTGTCACCAACACGGCGTCACCGAGAGACCCCAAACACAGCCCCACACGAGCTGTTAGGACAAAAGTTAACTCCAGTGCACAATCTCTGTTACTTTATTCTGTGTGAAGAATAACCCAGATCAGCCGAATGTTTTAGCTGTGCTTTATTCTGTACCATAACTCAGACTTCTCACACTTCAGTGTTAGACCAGCTTAGAAATGCCTGCTTTCTTTTCCAGTGCTGCTAGCAGAAAAGCATAATATCATACCAAGATTTCTAGTCACGGCAGGTTTTGTGTTCTCTGCTTTAAGAAAGAACTCTGAGGCTTGTTTTACATTCCTGAGAAGTAAAAGTAGCTTTTACATGAAGAAATAAAAATAAGCAAATAAAGAAATTACGGAAACTTTGAATCCAGGCCTGTAGAGCCTGTGTTTCAGATAACTAGTTTTTAGGTGTAATTTTTCGGCAAGTCTCTGCAATTTTGGGGCTCTCTGTGGAATTGTGGGCACACTGCTGTCTTAAGTGCCAGATCTGTAAGTTGCTAGTTGCAGCTGAATACTATTAATTGTTGTAGAACTGGGCACAGCAAAATTGTGCTTATTAAGTTAGAAACTAGAAGGAAAAAATCAAGCGCTAGCTGTGCCAGCTGATTATTGTGTTAGAAGTGCAATCTATGTTTATTAAGTGATTATTCCATAACATGATGATAACATGAAAGAAAATATGGGTAATCTTATTTATCTGTTTCTTTGACTCTCTCTTGGCAGAAATTATACAAGTGTAGAGGTTGAAGATTTTGAGTCAAATTTCTAAAAAGCCATAAATGCTACTCACAGTGACATTTTTTCCCCCACTGGGAATCATGTTATGCATGTTTTCTTTTTTGAAGAAAAAAGTAGAAGGTTACAACAATTCCTTCTGGTTTTCTGCAAGTTACTATGCATCTATTATGATTGTGACACTGAAGTCTATACTCTTTTGACATGAGAGGAAAAAATGTAAGTAAAATGTTGCTTTCATAAGTTTTAAAACCAGAATTCCCACAGCATTGCACAGTTAGGTCTCACATTAAGCATTTATGGCAGCTACAAATTCACAGCATGGTTTTTGAGGCAGCAAAAAACCAGAATGAGTCCAATTGACATTTTACAGGCAGAACAAAGGTTTGAAAATGTACAGCTTGTATACAACTACTTATGCATTACATATTATCCCCTTCAAATAGAACTAAACTCAGTATCACCCCTTCGTGCAGTTAATTATTAGTAAATTAAATCCTTCAATCATTCTGAACTTTGAAGAACATTAAATTATATAGCGCTTGCCAAATGATGGCCAAAATCAGACCTAATTTACACTCTGGAGGTAGTGACGTTCAAGAGGTTGTGGGCAGAGTAAGAGGGCAGAGTCTAGCCCTCTTAATAATTAATAAAGTAGAACAAAAGTGAAGCGCTCATTTGGAATGTCAGTGTGAACCTGCAGAGCCGTGTGGTGCAGGAGGGTGCACCTCCGGGAGCACGGTGCTGTGCAGCAGTGCGACAGAGAGGGCAGGAAAACTCACTCCACTTCAGGGCCTCTCTCAACAAAAGTGATTTGTATGGATGTTCTGCAGTTTTGCTGTGAGCCTTGGGGAATGCCTTTGATGCACTTGATTAGGGAACAAGATCTCAACCTTGTAGACTCAGTAAGATCTTCACATGTTTAAATACAGATAATTAGTCTCAGCTCTCTCCTTTTTTTTCTATTTTTTTTTAACTTCCATCCTCATGATTTTGGTTTGATTTGAGTTTATTTTCCCTTTCTTGCCCTATTCATTGATTATAAATGTTTGTTTAAATGCCAGCACAGTACCCTGTTCCTAATTTATGCAATATAAATGACCATGTCTAATTTTCATTTTGAAATATAAGGTGATATATATTTTTAAATGGATTTTAATAGGGAATAGGAAATTTACTCACATCTATCTATGTAGTGCAATGGAGTGAAGTGCAGACATGCCTAGTGGAGCTCCAAGCATACTGACATGTGTAATATCCCAGTGAGATCATAGCTCAGGAGCAGCCTGGACAAGTTGGGAAGAGGTGTGTGCTCACATGACCTGCACAAAGGATGAGCTTCTGCTGGGCTCCACGTTTGCTGCATGTTCAGCAGGATGACTTTGCTGTGCTGTGCTCAATTCCAGTGGCACAGTTCCCAGGGATGTGCTGTGAGCAAAGGTGGGGAGAATAACAGGGGGAGCAGTTACCCTGGGCACGGCCAGTAGGAGGCATACCATTACTTAAAATGTCTGAAAATGGTGTGATGAGCCCTGGGGTTCAGGATCTAATTATCCATCATGCTTTGGCCTACAGACTTGTTTTAGTTTCATTCTTTGCTGTCTTAAAAGATGCATATTCTTCTAAATCAGCACATGAATTTAGCTATGGAGCTGGGTAAATACGTGTGGCTGAACCATTTTTTTCTATCATCATGGATGAAAGTTTGATTTTGAGCCTTATTGAACATAGTTTTGCTCTGATTACACAGCTCTAAAGAGGCATTGGTCCAAGGTAAATGTTGGTCAAAGTGTATTCCACCATATCTGGAAAATACTCTGGTAGTTTTAATTCTCTCTCTGTTGGCAGACTTACTATTGACTGATTCAAATTATTTAAATAAGGATTTACCCATTTTCCATATCTGTAAATAAATTCCCTTTCTCAGGTGCTGCAAAGACAATTCACTTGCTTATCTCATGGACTTCAAACCTAATGTGGTATAAGCAGGGTATTTTAGTCTGTTTGCTGTTTTTCAGTATGTGCCCGTTTTGTGTATGGAAGGAAGAGGGTCACAGATTCAGAAGTCTGGAGTGCTGGTGTTTGAGAGACTTTTTATGAAGCCATTTGAAAATGATTTTGTAGGCATTGTACACTCTGTTAATTCTTTGTCAGAGCATTATACAAGGAATGTATACAGTTCACTGTGCATATTTGTCCAAATTCCTGGAGGTGTTCTAGTGTTGAGGTGTCAAATGCACAGATCAGTGTCTTACCTTTAATCACTCTACCCTGGCATAGGCTAAAAGAAAACAACACACCCCTCCTCCCCCCTCCCCCAAAAAACAAGGAAAACTTCTGTTTGTGTTCTGCTTGAGTGCACCAGTTCAAAATGGCTTTCTGTCTCACTTCACTGGTTTCTTGGAGGTGGGGATTGATCTGAGAATCTCTTGCATGGTGTGTTTGAAATATTTATCTGAGGTTGAACTGTCAGGTGGTGTCCAAGTCACTCATTACTAGGCAGCAGAGGGAGGCTGTGCTGTCGGAGTTATCATCTTCATGAGATACAGCTCTGTGTGGATATTTATGGGCAGCAGGGTCTCTGCTTTATTAAACTTTGCAATGGGAAAAGATCATTGCGAGGTATTTGATTTAAATGCTGAAAATTGCAATCTGAACGTAAGAGTAAATGATACCCAAACAATGTTAGCATTGTTGTTATCTGTAATATTCAGGGTCTTTGCTTTCTTAGTTCTAGTTGCACAATTGTTCTTAGATTTATTTTTTCCTTTTTCTTTTCTTCTTTTTCTCTTGCCTGAAGTTTTTTAGTCTCTAAATATGTCAGTGACTGGCTTGCAACCCAGTATAATTGGTACCTGGTAAATGACCTGTGTTTTGTTGCTTGATCTGAATCCTGCCTGATCTACCTGAGCTGAGTGAAACATGCCTTCAGGGTGCTACAAAGTTTGCCATGATCAAAGAATTGAGGGCTTTTCTCATGGTGCACCCAGGCACCAATAAACACTTGTCTTACCTCCTACAAATTGTAAGTTCAGTTTTGCTGCAGATTATTAGTATGAAATAAACCACTGAGTGAAATCAGATGTCATTTTTCCTGTTGTGTTCCTTCTCTTGTGCCAACATTATGCCATGATACAATACTACAGTGCTATGTACAGCCAAGAATGAAAGGTTTCATTATATTTTGGATTCCAGGAGCATGACAGACATTTTTACATTATACAAACTACCTAAAATTGTGGTCCTTAAGCATTTTCATTGTCTGAAAGGCACATCTTGTAACTGTGGGGTAGGAATGTTATCTTTAGGTCAAATTACTGTGTGCTGAAGCATGACCCAATTTTCAGTTTAATGTGAATCCTATTTTTGGTTGTGCAAAAAAATATAAGAAATACCCATTGACTGTGAGGTACTTATTTCAGTTTTATTAAAGAGCTGCTGATTGTAAGTTATGGGATACTATAAAATTGAAACTGCTTTATTTAAAAGCATTCTCTCTTGTGCAATGGGATAAAGGTTGATTTTGTAGCTGTGTAGATATTGTGTGAGATTATTTAGACAGTGGTTCTTCATCTGCAGATATTTTCTGTTCTTTCTCTTAAATAAAAGTCCTGACACTTTTACATTTTGACAGTTAATCTTTAATTCTTCACCATACCAATTAACTGTGAACTATTAGAGAAACAATAAGCCATGAATCATCAGCTACAAACAGGCAGAGTTTAACAGTCAAGAAATTGAGCATTTCTTAATCTTATATACCCTCAACATCAAAGTGAATAAATCAGAGGTTAAAAAGAAAGGCTACCGCATTCCCCACTGCTTTAGGAAACAACTTCTTTCTCTCTCTCTTGTTCATCTGCCAATACAACAAAACAAAGGGAAGGACCTGATTCTGTGACCCTTGGTTTGCACAAGAAGCTTTTATTTCTATATCAGCCACACGAAGCACAGTATAATATTAGTAGATATTATCCACAGTACACAAATAAAATTCATGAGAACAAACCCCCTACTTCTGTAAACTTCAAGTTCTTTGGAGAGTCCTCTTGAAAATGAATACTTCCTTTTCAAGGGTATTATGCAAGGCAGTACAGCTATTCAATTAAGAGCCTTTGAATCCTTTGAAAGCTTGTATTCTGCCTAAGTAGAACATATAAATATCTTCAGCTTTCACAGAGTTACTCTTCTATCAGAAGTAAAGCTGGAGTTCATGGATGTTGCTGGATCAGAGCCAGACCCTCCTGCGTCTTGCAGAACAAAGTTGTGAGATCAAAAGGCTGGAGACATGTCTGTGGTCAGAACTGCACAGGCACTGTGCTGCTTCATCTTAAACCTTTTGAAAATGATTGGTTAGTGCAGTGCTTCCTAAATACTGTTAGCAGCTACAGAAGGTTCTATAGAGAGAATAGTTTGGGTCATATTTAGAATGAAAACAGTTGTCATCTGCTAAACACAATTGGAGGCTGTGCATTTACAAAAAGCCAAGTGTCTCTAGGGCCAGAGGCTGCATTTCAGAGAGGGCAAATGCAACTGGAAGGGTTTCACTAATGGGTTGTCTGGGAGTCAGGATTTCTATACAGCCTTGCAGAGCATTTCACCCTAATAGGGCTCCGGCAATGGAGCTGAATTTCAGATCAGTGGCAATGCTCTGCCTGCTTGGAACTTCGTTAAAATTCTGAGTGAAGCAGGCTCAGATTTGGATTTCTGCACCTGCTCATGAGAGTGGTAAGCAGAGGTAGGCCGGGATATTCTGGAGAATATTTTTCTGTGGGAAAATACTTCCTCATCAAAAGTGACAGTCTGAAGGAGAAAGGAGTAAATGAAAAAGACTGTCTCAAACTTAAATTTGGAAATATTCTCAGTTGCTAGAGGATATTGTACAAATGGTTTGAAGAAGCCTCACATCTGTCAGAATGATCCATTTTGTTGGTCTTCAAATATTTGATGGGAGGTGACTTAATTCAGAGTAATTTCTTATTTCATAATCCATACTCAATTTGCCCAACTGGCATATTTTACAGATGTCTGGGCAAACACTAACAAAATATTCAGTCCAACGTTGAAATACAAGATTGAATTTAGTAGCTGGCATAGCCAAGGAATATTATCAAGTAGCATCCATCTAGATACTTCACAAAGAAATGGTAAAGCTTCTAATTTTATGTGTTTTATATATTTTTAGTTTTGATAGTAAGTGTTTCAGACAACTGTAGTGTTACTGCACCTGAGGCCAGTGCTGCTTCCTTACCATTATCTTTCCTTTCTCAGCCATTTTTAGCATAATTCTAGGAAATTCTGGTACTGTTTCCTTGCTCAGGTATTCCAGAAAAAAAACCCACATTTAATCCAAAACCCACAGGAATCATAACATTCTGCTATCATTATTTTTTTCCATGCAGTTTTTTGCCAGTAGAATTTCCTGAATACCACCAAAGCTTCTAATGTGTTTAAATAAATTAAATGGAAGAATTAATCAAATTCTATTCTGTATCATTAGGAGTAATGAGTAACTAAAACTCTTACTCAGTTGGAAATGCAGAACTGCTTAATTCAAATTTCAGTATCAACAATGCTGATATAGGGAAAACAAGTGAAAACTATTAAAGGGCTTGTTAGGAATCATCATGTGATACAGTTCTACAAAGATAAAAATAAATGTTGAGATGCAATTTTATCTGCATTAAATTACTAAGTTACTATCACATTAGACATGAACCAGAATGAAAATAGTTTCTTCTGATCAGAATGGCCACAAGCAGTGCACAGGCCTGGAAGGGACCTGAAAAATTCTACTGGACCATCCATGATCTCAGGGCAGAATGTTCCAGTCTGATACTTCCTTTCAGTGAAATTTTCCTCATAATTGATATGTTTTCAAGAAGTCTATCAATTTGAAAGAACAAAGGCTTTTTTAATCAAGAAACCTCAATTATCTATTTCTTCAAATTTCTGTGAGAATATCTGTAATCACTTCTACTTCAAAACTAGTCAGTAGTTATTGGGACGGAGTTTCTGTGTATTTAGACATGGGAGGTTTGAAAGGAGTTGAAAAGAGGAGTGAAGAGGTGATGTGAAGGGTTTGAAGCAATTTGTATTTACAGGAATCCTTTCCTTTGCAATGCAAATCCAGTGGGAAGGAATGGGTTGTTACTTTCATGTTTAGGGTACAGATTCTTTCCGACCAGTGATTTCTATAAACAGGGAATCAAGCAGCTCATACTGTTGTTGACCTCTGCTACAACTCTTCTAGGGTCAGTATCCTGAGAACCTTGTCCATGCACAAGCCCACTGTCTTCCATGATGAGCACTCCCAAATCTAGCATGAGCACAAAACAAAGCAGGGGACTATTCCTTTTCTTTTCCTATCTGAATGGAAAANNCATCTCAGTTTAGAGGGAGTTGCCATGTAAACTACAAGTGATGGTGCTAGCAGTCTTTTAATGGGGATTTATAGAATAAATGGAAGGGCACATAAAAGAATACTATGGACTAATTTGGAGTTACCAGCAGTTTTTAAAATATTGATTCCCTCATTTCAGTCTTTTGCCTTTCTGAGCAATGGGCTTATTCTCTGTTCAACTGTGAAACAGAACTATTTTTTAAAATCCCAAGTTGTTATTTTATTTATCTGTAGTTTTACTTTTGTATGGGAAAGTCATAAAGCAAACTCAAGTGAAATACTTTCCCCTCCTTAAAATATGTAATTATAAGAACTTTGTATTTCATTTCTCCTGGAAGTTGAATAACAATAACACTCCTCTGAAAGAATTTACATATGAAAGAATAGTTTTGAAATTTTGATGCCCATTTGATACACCTTTACATCTCAAAGAACACTGAATTTTAACTTAAAAGTCAATTTTAATCAGAATCTCTACCACCGTTATTGTTATTTTTCTTTATATATATATATGAGGACAGCTACATATGTACATACGGTTCTTTCCTGCATGTATAAAACAATTGAAACCTAGATATATTCTTTAATGGGTTTTTTGGGGGTTTCTTCTGAGTTACAGTTTCATTTCTAAAAATTTATACCAGATTTTTCAGCTCTCCACAGTCCATAACAATCTGGACAGTATCTTCAGTCTTTCTAAGGGGCAGAAAAAGTATCCGCCTAGAGCATTACACTGTGGCAATGGGGGATTGTTCCTTTTGGTTTTTGTTGTTGACTATTTCTTCTTGTTTGCTATTTATTAAAAAGTTTTTAAAGTTGCATGGATTTTTGGGCTATTATTTTTCACGTTCCAGCACTTCATTTAGTGAAAATAATTCCCTAATTTGTCCTGTAGTTTGGACCTTAAACTCATACCCTTTGTACGTGGTGAGAACTTTCATCTTAAATCCCTAACTAATGTCATATTTGCACTGGTTTTTTTTAAATGGTTACTGCATTGTATTGACAGAAAATACTGATATACTGAATTGTTGATTCTGGGGTATTGCTTTGGTCACAAAAGAATTTCTGTTCTTCAGTTGAGGGATTCAACATCTTGTAGTTATGCAGTAAGAAATTACATTTTTAAAATAAGATGTAATTACAATTTTCATCAACACTGATATTACAACTTGTAGGACGTTCTGAAGGGTGGTGGTAGGTAGTTGG
>WEIT01019485.1:95441-121488 GCA_013389985.1 Dryoscopus gambensis | reverse complement strand
TTAATCCCAGGCTCCTTCTTCTTTTTCTAAGTGGTTCACTCAGTCTCCTAATCACAGTGTATTATGTTGCTGCTTTACAATCACACTCCAAATGCAAATCACTTCATTGGTTTCTTAGTGACAGCAAGCCCTGACAGCAGTAGGTACTTGGAATATGCCAGTAAGATTTCAACTGCTTTGAAATGGTTGCAAGCGACACTATTTTGGGAGATTACAATCAGGGCATTCCATCAGAGTGCTTTATTTCCACCCCCAGCCTATATGCAATGAGCTAATAAGTGATTACTGTCTTTGTATCTTTTATATTTGAGGACTAGGTAGAACATTTCATTCAGTGAACAATAATTGTGTCTTCTCAAGGCATATGTGGCTCATTAATATTAATGAAGCTTGCATGTATGCATCAAAAAAGGACTTACATCCTACATAATCACTATTTATCTAGGCAAATTTAGCTCCATCATTTTCTATTTACTAAAAATAAGTCTTGTGCAGTTGATTTATAACATCTTCCTGTTTTGTGTTGGGAATAGTTATCATTGTCTCAGTCCCTGAGAGTGTGTAACCACCTTGTGCTCACTTAAGGGAAGGAAGCTGAATGCGAGTTCAAAACCAAGATGTCCATTTGGCAGCTGTCCATCTGTCATGTGGAGAATCTGTAGACAAAGAAGGTGAAAGACATCAACACAGAAGTTCAACAGGTTTCATTATTGTTTTCCTGAGAGTCTCCTTCTGTGTTTAAAGTGTGGTGTAAAATGCCAGGCATGAAGTTCCAGCGGGGATCAGAAGGGAACAAATGCTATTCAGAGCACTTTCCACACAAGGGCTTCTGACAAACCCATTCCTTTCATTCCAGTTGAACTGTTGGCTCAACAAACTGAGTTTCTATTTAATCACTTAGGAATTCTATTTGTAAAGAAGAAATGAGAAAGAGGACTCTGCCTTTACAGTACTGAAATGTGTTCATTGACATCACAATAATTTTTCTAAGTTCTTTTCACCAGTTCCATTAAAAAATCATGCACTTAAAATACTACCTTTTTAAAAATGAAGTTGAATATCAGCCAACTTTCAGAGAGATCTGTAGTAGAAAATGAAATAGTGATAGAAATTTCTGAAACTTGGTCAGATGGCCATAACTGTAGCCCATGGCCCATACAGTGTAAGCCATCTTGTCAAGATAGGTGAATATATTAGGAACAAAAGTCCAATATTTGGGAATTGCAGTGAATAATTAGCTGAATCTCAGCTGCCATGCAGTGTCCAGGGAAAAAGGATGTATGTAGTTCTTGGGATGTAAATAAAGGAACACTAAGTTGCAGAGAGATAAAACATTGGTTCTGTGTCTTATTTTTCTGACTCTGAATCAATTTCTTCATTATTTCATGCCTCTGCTGCCAATATATAAAAGGGATATAATATATTGAAATTAACCTATCCTGTTTCTTGAAGTTCTGGAGTTTCTGAGAGTGAGTACAGCTCTGGGATATTCTACTGTTTCTTAATATATCCTTTTTAAGCAGGTGGTAAAGCTAGTGTAGTCCCTGAGCATGAGAGGCCACAAACAGAATTTTTCTTTGAAATTTAAAAGAAGACCTCTGATCATCTGCTATTATTTTATTCTTCAAATAAACTTCTTTTATTCCTCACTTATATAATGCTTTGTTACTCTGTGAACAAAGTCTGACAAAAACATGCAGTCTCTTGGATGAGTTGCTTTGCCTCTGGGTTAGTCAGCTTCCAAGACTACCAGGTTTCCATATCATGGGCTAATTTATACCATTCCTGATTATCCCAACCTGAGGCCATTTTTTCAGGGACAAAGGCTTTCCCAGCAGCTCAACTAGCATAATTTTAAATGCCTTCTAGCCTTTTGGAGTATTCTGCTTGTTACAGGCCATTTGATTGAATTCCAGACATCTTTTAAGTCCAGCTATAGTAGTTTTAGCTGTCTTTCACACAGAGACATTTCTCAGTTCATACAATTTTACCTTTTATTTAGGTAACAGTCCTTTACTGTGCCCATCTTTGGTAATCACCAGGGTTTCTTCTGTGAGTTTATACCCTTCTAGTTCTGTAAACCAATGTCCTCTTGTATTAGTGTTCTTCTGGATAAACCATTCATTATGTTGCATGCATAAAGACCAAAAATCAAGTCTTACATGTTCCCAAATGCCATTGATGTTCAAGTGCTCCCTGCAGTACTCTGCTATGAGAAAGCTTTCTTTTAACGCAGTGTGACAGCTGGAGACAATTCCCTTGGTCCTGATCTTTGTCTTAGCCTGTTCTTTGTGATGCTTCTATAGATTTTGTTGCCTGGTTCTCCATTAAGCATCTTTAAGAGCACTTTTTGATACTCTGAGAACCAGACTTGGAAACCCAGAACCTTGGTGTTGGGATGTCCTGGTGCTCAGTTTGTAGATCTGTGCCCCCTGATGCTGGGAACACCTCATTCTTCCCTAACCATTTTGGAATCTCCCTAGGTAGCTTCTAGTCAAGTTCAAAGAAGATAAGTTTCTCACAGTATCCAAGCCCCCCAAATGTTTGTGACGTATGCAAGAGTTAAAGAAATAAAATAAGCAAAGCCATATGTCCTTTTACTTAAAAACATGATTTTCTTACCCTAAAATTACACTAGAAAGTTTTCTGTGTGTTTATCCAAAGCTTTTCTTCACACTTCTATGGCAGGGATAAAGAAAAAGACAAAAATAACTGTTCTTGTGAATGACACCTGCCATTGTATTTCAAGCAACATGTGAAGTCTAACACACCTTTTGGGGGAGGATATTTCCTAGTGAGATAAGTCTTCCTGTCTTTGGTGTTCATTTTACAGTTGTGAAAAGAGAACTCAGTCTCTCCTGAATCACTCCAGCAGAAAATCTCATGTTTTCCTTCAATGGTTCGAACTCGCTTATGGATTTCTTTCTAGATTGTTCCCAGCAACCACAGATGTTGTCTTTCTGATACATTTATCCTGTTGTATTTATTGCACTGGTGTGGACTTTGATGCTTATCTCTTGGCTAAACCTTCCTGTACTGTTTCTTTCTTGAATAAATGTTAAAAGAAATTTATCAAGGATGATTTTTAATTATAAAAGTGCTTTGAAAAGATTTTTTTTCACCTGTATAATTAGAAGACATTTTAAAAGAAAATTTTCCAGTCAATTAGTCCCTAATGAAGCTCAATTTGTTTTACAAATTAACCTTTTCTTAAAATAACAGGATGATTTAATGCAAGAGTTATTCTGCTTCTTTCAGTCTGTACTAAGAGTTCTCTCTTCCACACATGTACATCCCTCCAAAGTCAATAGGAGATACAATTAAAATTAATAGGGTTTTGTTCCCTAAAGCTTAACTTAAGCTTGTATGTTGACTATGCAACACTGGAATACTAAAGCTGTTTCCTGAACTTTGGGTTGAGCTCTGGCTCAAAAAAAAAATTGTGTTAATCTTGTTGCTGAATATTGCCCATGCATATTGGCACCTGTAGCAACGGAGAGGCCACGTTGCTTTCTTGAAAATGAACACATGATGCTCCTTCTGTATCCCACTGTGGCTGTGTGATCGTATGCATGGGGGAAAATGGGGAAGGACAGTGGTGTCTCACCTCTGCTCTGTCAAGCTGGCAATGTGCTTCACATCAATTGTTTTTAGTGCTGGAATACCGCTGGGAACTAAGTCTGGAAGAAAATCCAGGGGAAAAACTAATTTAGTTGTGTATTTGAGAAAATATGGCACATATGAAAAGATCCTGGGACTCTGACTGGTCTGCACATCTCTCCTATCCTTAGGAAAGACTGTAGCTGGACAAACACATCTTTCCTAAGGGCTTATTACACTCTGCTATGAGCAGAGGTGATGGTTGTAGGCAACCTGAATTCAGCTGGAGCTCTGCTACCTGCAGGGAAAATACTGACTGAGCTTGATATTGAAAGCACCTCAGGAGGCTAAGGAAAGAAAGCCAGTCTGTGTATTACTCCCAAGTTATTCTGAAGACAAAACCACAGCTAAGGGTTTTACTTTAAATTATCCCTTTCTGCAGCCAGTGATAATTTTGAAGTGTCTTAGAATGGGAGCTGGCCTTTCATTAATTTATTTTTTGATTTGTAATGGTAAGCCAGATTTAGGCATAGCTATGAGCAAGTTCTATTGAATTGAGGAGTCTGGAGTGGGCAGGTAGTTAAGTGGACTTACATGTAGCGAGTTCTGGACAAAATCAGTGACTGGAGCTTTGTTTCCCTTGATCCAGTCTCCTACTGGCATTAGCTCATGCTATGAAAGAAAGAAACTGCTGGTTAACGAGGTTCTTAAGAGGTGGTTAAAACTGAAACCAGCAGAAGTATTGCAAAAGGGACTGATCACAATTTAAAATAGTTCCCTGATGCCTATAGTGATGCCTGTCGTCTTAGAGATTCACATTGCCTCTACCCTGGGTTTTCCACCAAATTCATTCCAGTGAGACTCCATCTGGCACATAAGCCTGTTTATTTAGTGCAACATTCATACAATGTGCCTGTCTGTTTTAGTATGCAGGGTTTAGTGCTTCCTGGCTTTCCCCGCAGCCTGTTCCCATCAGTAGAACTGCTGTGTGTCCCTGCACACTGCTCTGCCCTGGGCTGTGTGGGCCGGGTGCCACAGCTGGGCATTGCACTTGGGCTCAGCCTGGCACGGAGTGGCCCTTGCAGGCTCGGGGGTCAGGCAGCAGCAGCATCCTGAGGAAGGGACGGTGGCAGCACTTCAATATAAATAGGAAATAGTTGCAAGTGTATGCAATATAGCTGTTTAATGATCTTATCTCCTGTGGGATCTCTTCCAATATCTTTTAGAAAGTTAGATCATTCACTTTCAAGGTGGAAAACAGAAGAAAAAATACAGTGCCTCTCTCTGTTAAGTATCCAGACTTCCCAGCTCCCTGTTTCTGTGTCTTTCAGTGCTGTGTACATTTTGTTTCGGAATAAGTGCACTTTCACATTTTTGCTCAGGGCCAAATAAGCTCTTCTGTGTAAGAACTGCAGTAAGTGGTACTCCCTTGTTTCCACCCTCCTGGACTGAAGTGACTTTATATGCTGCATGTGAGCTATTTTAGTTGGGTCAGTGCAAGGTTAGATATCTCATCGTGATTACGTATAACAGTGATTTTTCAAACAATGAATTTACCATGGCAGTCAAAAATAAAATAGCATGCAGTATTGTAATTTGTCTCACCAGAACATGCAGTTTAAATGGGCAAGAAATATATCATTAATGAAGTATAGCTGGTTTAGGTGACACTGGTAGAAATTTGAGAAAACTTTTATTATGTTGTAATTCTTCTATGTTCATTCTTCAATGCAAGTACTATACTTGGAACTAATTTTCATTTATTACACATTTCATAATACTATTAGTCTGATTAATTAATGCATAATACATCCTGGAGACTAATTTGTTTACTCCTAGAGGGCTCATTAGGAGTTGCTATATGAATGTGAGATTAGATTTTAAAGTGAGCCACCTTCTAAAGATTGAATCATATGTCTGCTTTGCAGTAAAGTGGCAAATAAAAATCTGGTAATCTATATCCCTCATTGAGATGCAGAAGCATTTTAAAAGTTTACTGAAGCTAGACACGTAGCTGGGCATTCCTCACAGCTAAAAAATACCTATTTCCTTATCATAGGTACAGCTTTACATATTTTGAATCAAAATACTGATTTATTAGGACAATTTGTCACTCCTGTGAATCTGAATTGAGTAGTACATGCATTTTTATTTTGCATTTAAATGCATGCAGTATTCTCATAGGGTTTCAACTGTGTTATTTTACTTTTTAATGATATTGTCTAACCAAAATGAATGGGTAACTCTGCGCTGAAGTTCAGCATTTACCAAATATAGTAAAATTTGGTCCATTTCCCTTGAGTGGTGTGTAGATTTTGTTGCCCACTGCTGTATAAAAATGTAATATTGTAATAAGGTTTTGCCCAAATGACTTAATAGGAACTTTCATTTTAAACCTTATTTTTTTTGTCCTAGCATGGAATGTTTTGTAATGCTGGTGCAAGCAGTGTGAGAGGACTGAGTATCATTACAGAAAGAGTAAGTGGTGGCTCTTCTAGGAGTATATGTACTTATGTAATTATATATGAGCTCCATATATATTTGTTTGGATTTATTTATATGGTGTACATACTTTCATAAATATGCCTTGTTCATTGGGACCCTCCTAGTTCTGAACCACTCATTAAAGCTGTTTTCTATTTTTTCTGTTTTCTGTTACCCTTTCAAGTAGAACAGATCAATGCTTTTCCAAAACCTTTGTTTTAAGCCATGTTCTCCACAGACAGTTGATTTACAAATATTCTGAAGTTATTTATGGTCAAATTTCTGGAAAAAAAATCGTTATGTCTTTTATTTCCAAAACTTGGGTTGGAAAACTTACCAGTCAAGATTGTGTAATGACAGTTCCTGCTTTCTGTTAACTATGTCTTTTTTACTGTGAAAAAACTCCCCTTTTCACAATATTGGGAACCTTATGTTTGAGCTCTGCCTTGATTAGGAAAATGTGAATCCTCAACATGAAGAGGATGAGTTACCTGAGTTTTTCTTTCATCCTCCTGCAGAAAGAGTTCAAGCTAAAATAGCAATAACTTACAAGGGTTTGAGTTGTGATTTAACTGTCTTTATTCTTCTTTCAGGAAGAATATTTGCATTGCTCTTCATGCTACTGTGAAATCACAGATGGCCTTAAAGTTTTTAAGTGGTGTCCCATTCTTTCTTTTCATCTTTCTTTTTCTCCTCACATCACCTTTCATCTCACTGAATAGAGGTGATCTTCAAATCAATCTTTAGACTGAAATCTTAGCCTTGCCAAAGGAATTAGGAGATTTGTTATTTATTTTAGAGTCTAGATTCTGAGTGTTAGCCTTTTGTCAGTTATAAAATTTTCTATGGATTTGTGCCTTTCGCTGATTCTGTGGATGCTTACCAGATGCATCTATTGTTTACGGCCAATCAAGGAAATCCATTTTCTGAATCATCCCAGAAAGACCAGCATACTGCTTCACATGTTTGTTCTATGCCTCAGTAAATATGATGTTTGGATTTGAAAGAACATCACCTTGCAGTGGGGTAAGTGTCCTTTGACAGATGTGCACACAAAACAGGACCCCCATCTTTTGCTAGTTGCTCGTTGTATTAGTTGAATACACTGTGGAAATCCAAGGGCACCAGTACTTTGCCCTTGTACTTGAAACAAAACAGGTCTTGGGAAATAAAAAAGAAGTGTTTCTTGAATTATGGAAAATGGAATTGCTCACTAATAGCTCTCAGTCTTATCAAGGTGAAGATGAAGTAGAGTCTCCCAGCACAAGGATGATAGCACAAATGCTTTTTGCTTCCAAGCTTTCTCTTTCTAAGTTTTGGAATAGAAAAGGGTTGAAAAACTAAATGTATCTTTCTAAATTATCACCATCCTCCTAAACCCCATTGTGAGGCAGATTTCCTTCTCCAGCAGAGATTCTGCAGTGGTCAATAAACAAGCAGTTCTGAATTGAGATTATCACTATAATATACATAACCTGTAAATACAATCTTGTCAATGCTATTTTATTTCAATAGTTATATCTAAAGTCAATTATTATATGTCAACTAAAATACTTGTGTATTTTATTTAAACCCCCTATTTTTAAAGGGTATTTACTATTTAAAACTCCCTGGATTATATATTCCTTATAGACATGTATCACTGAAAATCAGGTAGCAGTAATCAATGTTTCTGGAATGTCACTGCACTCAAACTGATGGTCAGTTTAAAAGAAAAAGGCTTATTGAGAACTGTCCTATGTTAATCCCTCTGACCCGTTTGGGTCATTCTAGGGACATTCCAGCAACACCTGCCCTGGAAACAGAACTATTGTGGCAAGGAAATATAAGGAATAAGCTGATTGCCAAATTACTTAATATAGTTCAAAAACTTTTGCTCACAAAATTCCCTTATTTCTCACCATCTGTAAACTCCAGCTTCAGGGACAGAGAAATACAAAGCTAACTCTGCTCTGAGGCTTGAATTTCTACTTTTGTAGAAATTGCTGTTGTTGTATACAAATGACCTTGATTTATGCTACAAATTAAGTTTGAGACCGAGTTTATGCCCTTTTGATGCACTGGCAGGTGCTGAGCGAATACATCCAGAGGTGCGTTGGCTCTTTAGGTGTCAGGGTAGGCGCTGTGGAAAGAAGCATTTCTTGGATGCTTCTCCTTGACAACATTGTCGGAAACACTTAGAGTTAAACCTTGATCCCTGGAATGCAATAGAGTTTTGTTTTTTACTTCAGTGGGAAGAGAATGTGCCCCTAGGACAAGCTCATTTGTTTTGCTAACACAGTTCAGCTATGTTAGAAAACACTTTTCAGAAAGAATTAAACTTTCGCCTGGTATGGACAGGATTAATGAAACTTCCTTCAGAGCTCATCAGCACCATTCATTTATAATCAACCAGAGCCACTTGCTGTCTAGTGACAGGAGACCCTGTCCAGTCCTGATGGAAACCAGTAGGATCTGCTGTGTCAGTGGGTAAGCAGAGCAGACAAGTTGAGATGTCTTGAGAGCTCTTTTGCAGCAGCAGGTATTTTATGTGATTCAAAAGAGGGCAGGCAAAGCTTCCCGTGATGAGTTTTCAGTATCTGTCCTTATCTGTAACTCCATGGGGCTGAGTAAAGTGTTTCACCTCAGCAATACTGCTGCCTGTAAGTTCAAGTAATAAGACTCTGTGAATCTCTCTTGCATGACAGTTTTAAAGAAATGAATTCTTTATTATTAAGCACTTGTTTCCAAACTGCCTGAAACTATGTAGAGGATAAGCAAAGCCTCTAACTGTCCTTCAGCACTGGTGATTAAAGCTTAGATTATTTCAGCTGATTAGAACAATTTGTCTTGCCATTGATATTCCCATGACGGAGACCAGAGCTCATGTGCAGAAAGCAATTCCAACATCATCGAGAAGGTTTTGTGTTCAGCACTCAGTACTCTGTTCTGGGCTCCCTGGAAACCATCAGGAAAGAAGGGAAAATTCAGCACTTTTCCTTCTATTTTATCAGTTTACAGTCTTTTAAAAAATTACTTTGTAAGTATTTATTGATCAAGGCATGTTGTGCTAAGTGTTTTTGGGAAGCAGATATTTGTGGGTCACCTGCAAACATGTTTTGGCAAGCTGCAGGTTTTACAGAGTTGTTTGCCTCTATTGCCAGGCTATGGGGTGGGGTAGTCAGCAGCAACTGGAGCAAGGAGTGCTGGCAAAAATGTACCTGTGTGGTCACTGAGCAATGTGCACTACTTAGAATAAGTGCAATTTACAGGGACCTGGGAATCTCTGACCTGCAGAATTGAAGGATCCCTAAGCAAGGGAGTATACTGGGAGATAAGATATTTCTGGCAATTCCTGACCCATTGTATTGCTTAGAGTCATATTTCTACTTATTTTGTGTTGCTTAAGTTTGCCACGGAGATATATAGTGAGAATAATAATTAAATATCTGGCTTTGTTTCACTTCTTAATTCCAATTCACATTCAAACACTCACCACAAATTTTCCATTTTTTTTTCCCAACATCACAGCTAAGGAAAAGGCCTGAGATGTAAATAGAGGCCAGCATTGAAGGATGTTTTTTCCTTAATATTGCTGATGGAAAAAGAAAGTTTACTCCCCAGCTAACTCCTTAGAAGCTTGTCCAGTATAATTTCCAGCCTAGTATAAGCTGGAAAGTTGTATTCATCCTTTGAGATGAACAGTGAAGTGATTAACTGGAATAAGGAAGAGTTTGAATAATTTTTAATGAAGCGTATTTAACAAATTTTGGATTTGGGTTTGATATTACGGCAATGCATGGCATTATATGGTGTTGAAAAGCATCCTTCTCATATGGGATGGAGGTTCAGAAGCAGATATCAGCGAGAAGGGAGTGTGTGTGTACAGAGGTGACCATGGGATTAATTTAAAGGCACTGGAGTTCCTGGAGTTCTAAACTATACAACTGATTTAGAAAACCAAAGTCAGTAATTTGCCAACAATTCCTGTATTCTAAAGATCACCTGTGCAGCTGATGAAATATGCTTCCAAAGGAAAATCACTCTTTTTGTTTTTTCGATACAGAGCACAATAAATTGTAATGAGCATGTGCACAGTAAACCATTAATTTAATTAAGCTTCCAGAAGTGTAATATAGGATGAATTCAAGGATAGTCAGCATTACCTCTGGCTGATTTCAGATATGTTGCACCAGAATAAAAAGACTTGATGTTTTCAATTGCAAGAATCTAGATTTTAAAAAAAAAAATCTAGTATCATCTAATTTCAGAAAGCTTTCTTTTATTAATTTATCCCTTTTAATAATAGCAAGACCTTAAAAAAACATTGTCAAATGCAACAATGTTCTTCTAAGTGTAGACATAAATTCTGCCTCTTACAGCAAAGGCATTGGATTTTGGTTCTTTCTGCACACAAAGCAGATTCCTTTCTGTATTCCAGGGCACTTGTATGACATTGTATTAGAAAACTTATTGTTTAAATCATCACTTGGCTTCTCATCCTAGTTCACTCCATACCATGTTAGTTTGTCAGCAGTTGGCTCTTGCTCCCACCACAGTTTCTAAAAGTCTGAGCACATCATCACCGCAAACTGCCCCAGGTTCCGTTTTGAGGAGCGCAGCTCGGGTTCTGCCTCTGCAGGGCGGCAGTGCCTGTGCTGGATCCCCTCCAGGAGGGCTGCGCTGGGTGCCCCGCCGGGGTCAGAACTGCCTTCACAGCAGCTGGGCTCTCGTTTCCTGTTTGCCTCAAAGCTGATAATCTCATGAGATTTTCTATGGAATTATTCTGGGTTTAATTCATATCATATTCTCAACTCGCTCGGCTCCCTCACGGTAATTTCCCCCAGAAAACGAGGCAGTGGGATGCCCCTCTGTCCAGTGCTGGAGCCACAGGGGCGAGTCTGTAGTTGCAAGCAGCGTTCCAGAAGGATGCTTTCAGGGCAGGAGGTTTGTGCGAGCTCGGGGAGGTCGGTGCCCGGAGCGGCTCGGACCTGCTGCCCTGCCGGGCGATGCTCAACACCCGGCTCGGGCAGGGCTGGGACAGTCCCCGCGCTGGCAGGAGCCGCCGTGCCCTGCTCCATCTGAGGGCATCTCCCGAGTGAGGCACCATCACTGAGCTCCTCGGGAACTGACTGGATGTTTGAGTAGCTGCCTTCCCTGAAGCTGCAGAGCCTCTAACAGGTGAATTGCTATGGCAATGAAGGAAAAAAATTCAGTCTGATGTTATGTAAATCACTGAAGTGAGGCATAACCCTGGCTGACTAAAGCCACAGAAACGTGGCCATTTACACCAATAAAGACAAGATTTTTTTCTCTAATCTTGCAGTCCATGTACTAAATTAAGATGAACTCTAAGTGGTGTACTAATGAGAAACATGACTTACATGTTCCTTTTAATTTAAAAACAAAATAATTGGTTGGATCTGAGTTATTGCTTGATTTGCATCCTTTAATGTGTATTAAAAATTAAACCCTTTTTAAAAAAATTTAAATTTATTGAATTTTTTTTCACTCCCTGTGCTTAATACTTTCACCTCTCTCCCAGGCTGCCTTCTCTTTGTCATTGTGTGCATTGCACAAGGACAGCTTCAGACAAGAAATATTCCCAGCTTTAAACAATACTCTGCTTAAAAGTTCTCTTTGGGGAAAAAACATACACAGAACATGATCCTTTGTAATCACATTAGTAAGAGACCACAGTCACTTTTTTTCACCTTAGCAAATTAGGGTTTCATTAGCATGCTTTTAATTTCTTCCAAAGTTTGTCTTAATGAATACTCCAATCTGAGTTAGAGAAGATGGTAGAAATGTTGTCAGAAGATGCTGATTACATTCAGCAGTAAGTATGCATTTGACAATAATACTTCGTTGTAACACTGGTGAACTCTAGATTGTGAGGTATTGAGGAAAATAAAAGAGTAAAAAGAAAGTGATTCTGTAGAGAATGATCTTTCCAAATATTTTTGCATTTAAGAAATGTGAAGGAAGGCTGTAATTTTGCTTATCAACTGGGTCAATAATCCATTCATGAAATGATTTCCAATTTCCTTTATTTTGTTATTGATTTGGATGGAAGTTGACGGGAGAAGAAGAAGGAGAAGGAATAGAAAAAAGTCATTTTTTCATCACTACAAAACAGTAAAAATGTCTTTTTTTCTCCCTATTGATAGACTAGCAATCCTTAAATAGTCAATAAAATTTCAAGAATGGAAACATAACAGAGAATCTTCACACATTAATTTTTCTGAAGTACATGTTTTTTGTAAAACTGTCCCAATTTCTTTTTCATGGCAAAATATAAAGCTTATTCTACTAAAAGAAAAAAGAAAGAAAACACATTCACGTTAGAGGGAGCAAAACTAAGTTTGTATTTTTTACAGGCATTACAATTTTTAAAGAAATCTTCCCCCCATTTGGCCATGCTTCCTGTGTGTGCCAGGAAGGCCCCTGTAGGATATGAGAACTCAGATAAGATTTTCAGAAGTAACTAATAATTTTGTTTTCTTCATTTTTCAGACATTGAAAATTACATGCAAAAATACCTTGATGCCTAAATGCTTAATTTTTAAGTTCTTTTTTCTTCTCCTCCTTCCAATATGAAAATTTCTCAAAAACCTGCCTGTCAGTTTGCACAGCCAGATCTAGTTTCTCAAACGAGGTAAGAGGATTTATCAGCTGACAGTTTTAATTGGTATCATTCTCCAGAGCAATAGCTTTCTTCATGTACGTGTGGATCAAAGTTGGCAGGACTAGACCTTAACACCACAGGGATGCTTTCCAACTGCATAAAATGCAGTGAAAGGGGTGAAAATGGAGCATGTGCTGGACATCACCAGGCTTTTCACAAACCTGCTGTGGGTTAAGCCCTTTTTCTAATAACTTCCTGCATCTGAGGTGATAATTTAGCAGTGATTTTCAGAAGGTGCCTCTTCCCAAATCCCCTGTGTTGCTCTCTGCATTGTAGCTTGTGGAGCTAAATGGGGAATAGTTCAGTAATGCTGAGTTTCCTCGAATACTCTTTAGAAGTGTTTGGGTATCCAGTGCTTAAGGGTTGCTGCTCATATAGCACTAGCATGTCTCATTTTCTGTTGTTTTGCTTCTACTGGTAAATCACCCTTACTACAGACTGAGGTAAAGTTATTATTTATAAAATTTGAAACTCTAAATCTTTGAGAGAGCTGCTGGCTAGGACTTGCAAGACATGCAGTTAAACTGTGTTTATCCAAACACTGAATTCAAGAGGTCTCTCTCTGTCTTTATCGAGCTTGGGCCTTACAGACAAACACATCCCCCCTGGTCAGGCTTTGTCATAGTACACACACACCTCACCCCCCCGGGTGTGTTCAGAGGAGAAAGTGACACCTTAGTCACGCTGTGCTAAACTTCACATCCTCTGCATTTCTTAAGTGCCTTTGCTACATGTGGCTTTGCAGATAAATCTTTTCTCCTTTCTCCTATTTTTTAATCCTTCAAAGATTTTCTGAGTCTTTATTTCAGTCAAAAAGGTTTGTTCCTTTTTGCTCTGCTTGCCCCCTCCTGGGAGTGCTCAAAGCCCAGGAGCACGTTCAGTTGCGATATTGCTTCTCTAGCCAGATGTGGAACAGGATCAGTGATTAATTGCTGATGGGCTAATGGCTTTGTGGTGGCTTAGCCAGCGTGCAGCAGAGTGCCCTCTACACAGGGATGGGTAGTGCTGAACCAGGTCCCTCTACATACCATTTGTAAAAGTTATTTCTTTACCATGTTTTAGATATTAACATTTGGAATTAGTAGTAAATTCAGATCTGCTCATAAACATGCCCTGTAGATGCAGCGGTACAGACATTTAAGTGGTACGATATTCTGGAATTGATAAGAGCTTGTTTGGACACTACAGCTGGTAAAAACACTTAGTTTTTCACAAAGGGAAAATAGAAATCAGAAGTGCTTTCTTTCTCTGAGTATTCTATTTGGAGCTTCCCTCAGAGAAATGTGGAAAGTCAAACTGGAGACACTGCAAAAATAAAAATAAAAATAAATTAAATTTAAATTAGGTACTATGCCAGTCTCTCCAAAAGAGTTCTTTTCGAAAACGCTCCCTTTCCAAAATGGGAGCTTTGCTGAAAACCCAGATACAAGGTGAAGGACAGACTGAAGCATGCAGCCTGCTGATCCAATGCTTCAGTGAGAACAGATGGTATTCTGAAACAGTCCATTTGTGATCACTCCATAATAAAGATTAAAGTTGCATATTCCCCAGCAGAGGTGCTTTCGGCAGCCTGCCAACTCACGAGCAAGTTCTTGGCCCTCCTCTTCCAGCATTTGACTCCTTTTAGTTTTTTTTCATCTTATCTGAATCATACAATTTTCCAATGATGAATCTTTCTATAAAAAGTCAAGATAAAGAAAAGGTTTTATATTCCCATTATTTTCCCATTAGAATAGTCTATTAAGTACAGTAGGAAATAGTTTTATTGTTGCAGCCCATAGTCTCACAGTAGTGTTTTTAGTCATACACATGTTGGAGCTTTCTCTGTTTCCAAGGTGTGTGAGGTTGATAATTACACAATGAATGCAGGCCATTCTCTCATTGAACGTGTCCTTGTGAGCTGGGAACTGTGGGGGTGTTAGAACAAGGCAGCAGCTGTAACTGACATTCTAATCACAGTTGGGAGTCGGATATAATTTTTTTTTTTTTTTAGTTGGCTGCCAACCATTATTTTACTGGTTATAGTGGAGCTATACCCTGCCAGGCAGCAGAGTAGCAGACAACCCTCTGACACTCAGGAAAGCAACACTGAAAAAATTGTACACTGCTCATAACTACCAGGTATATAGGTATTGCATCACTCTTTTTAGCTTAGTGTGATATGAATTTTGATGCATTTCCTGTAAAATTGATAAGTACATTTTCATAGGTCCATTTTTTTTTTTTTAATTTTGGGGGGTTTTTTTAATTTTTTGTTATTATGCAATGTCCGTTTTAGGACACTGTCCACGTATCATCTTATTGGTATCACATTTGGACAACATATGTGTGGAAAAACAAAGTCTTAAAGTAGGGCTAGACCTTTGAATGCCCATACCAGTGTATTAAAATAATGTATGAACACATAGATATTCAGCCCCTGATTCACTCAGAGTCTGGAAGGCACTGAATTCCTACTGTATTTTGATCCAAGAAAATGTTCATTAAAATTGTAACTAATGCTTTGCTTTCACCCTTCCTCAGTTACTTGTTGGTCAGTTACCACTCAGATGAGGAAGCTTTCCTTGAATTCTGTAATTCTTATAACACTTGCTGGAATTAGGCCAGTTTGCAGCCTCTGAGATGGAGAATCCTGATCCACACATCCAGGATGCAGTTGAGGTTACCAAGGATGGGATGTGCATAGCGCTGTGCATTTCCTTCTCTCAACAAAAACTGCATTTCCTATTATGTTACCTAACGAATGTAAATGCCTTCTTACTGTAAGTGCCATATGTTATCTCTGATGAGATCTTCTGCCTTCCACTACAATTTAGGAACCATTAGAGGAACCATTTTAACATTTAATCCTTGGTTGCATTGCTGTGTCACTTGCAGCGATCCCTCACTCTGAGGTTGGTGGCTCTGGCTCCACAAGTAGGGAATGTGACTGGTAGGACTTTTGTAAATAGCACTGAACACTTCTTGAGAACATGCCCCAGCATAAAAAAAAATGTAAATAAATACATTCCAAGTAATTAATCAGTAAATAAGAGTTCTGGGTACTGTCTTTACTTGTCTTTATCTCTTGCAAGAGGTAAAAGGAAACTAAAAAGTACTAGGATGCTTCCACAGAGTCTTGACTAGTGTAGCTTAAATGATGTTTGGTTAGAGTACCTGGGTGTGCAGGGCAGAATGTGTTACTGTATCATGTTGTTGATGGCAATTTTGTAGCTTGAATATACCATGGCATATTCGCATCAAAGGGGCAGGCAAAGAAGTAATTCCAAGTAGGCCACAGCCTTAGAGGAGCCAGATCACTAAGTAAGATTAAAATATCTTTGAAGACAAGGCTTGAGTGGAATTGTAGTATTTTGTGCTGAAGTAAATTCTGTTCAGTGCTAATCAGAGAGAATTTAACCATGTAAATAAAAATAGGATATGAAAATTTATTAGGGTCCTCTCTGTATGCTGTCATTTTCTAACCTAGAAGAAATAAACACTACTTTGCTTTAAATGTTTGAAACCGTTCACAACAGGCACTATTCTTTGTTCTTCGACTGTCACAGTCTGCAGATCCTTCCCAGAATCATTCTATAACCAGTTCTCTACTTAAGACATTTTGTGAAGAGGTTCAAAAGTGTGTCCTTTGAGACCAGACTCACATAAACAGTGCTGATAATCAAACTAGACTTTGACTCCTGATATCAAGATCCATGCTGTTAAGTGCAGCATCCATTCCTAGTGCTTCCTTTCTTTTTTTGCAAGAGCCAAGGGTCCCTACTAAAGTTGCAAGGGGCCACATCATGAAAGGATTTGATATATTTTTCCTAGCAATTACAATTTTCTTCTTTTGCAGTGGTTCCTTGCAGACCTCCTTCCCAAAAAGTTATCTGTAACCCTTTGCCACATGAGCACATGAGCTGAAATACATCACGATCATCAGCAGGAAGGAGAACTTAAGTGTTCTGCCATAAAAGCTGTGTCCTGACATAGCTGAGTCCCTCTGGATGTCATAGAATAATCTGGTCTACAGACTTAAACATTGAAATTCCTCATGGTTATGACCTAGGAGAAACTCAGAATGTACCTGACAGCCCTGTTGGGCTGTACTTCTGGAGCAGCTAGAAAAAATGTCACGTGAAGTTAGTACATGGGCTGAATTAAAGAAACAGTAGGTACATACATATATTGCAACATGTGTACCTGTGTGTACATTCTTTGTTATTGTTAGATGTTACTAGAATTTTTCTTTTCCAGTGTAAACTTTGGGCCTCTTCATGCTTCCTTTCTGCTTTTCTTTCATGTATTTTTAAACTGCTGTTACATAATAGAAAGGCAGAAAGTATTGTACTGCACGATCTTTAGTATTATGCTAGGAGATAGCAGCATTCCCACTTACTGGGTTTGGCATTCTTCTTCTTTTCTCTGTTTCTCTATCTGAAAACATTTGCTTTTGGACATAAACATAGTCATGTTGGTGTCACATGAAATTTTAAGTATGGCAATATGGTTTGTGCAATTCCCAGAGGTGTGTGCTAAAGCCAGCAGTGATCTAAACAGCTGAAACCTGGATAGGAGGGTGTCTTCAGAAATGACGTGGAAAGATAAACAGTTTGACACCAGCTCTTTGGTGAATTTAAAATCAGTTAAAGAGCAGTAGCAGATGTCTAGGAGAAGCAGGTCTGAAATGGTTGAAATCATGTATATCTTCTGAGATTTTTAGTCCTGTATGTTTGGTTGGGGGGGGAAGAGAGGGAGTCAATGACGGCAGCAGCAAAAATAAACTGACTGTCCACATCTTCACCTGCTGTTACTCAGGGGGAAAGTGATGCTGTGACATCTTCCATACCTCTGTTTTGAAATTCATCCAAGGTTACTCAGAAGAGAGACTACTTGAGTTTCTGCATTTAAGTCTGGGGAGTGGACAGTTGTCCTGTCGGGGGTGGGAGGGAAGGGAACCTTCATGTTAGAAGAAATTTTCTCATGGCCATGCAAAGCAATTGCTTCTGTTCTCACACTCAGGCAGAGTCAGAGAAATGCTATAAGACCATCAGAATACACAAAGTAACAAGACTAAGGGGCAAGAAAAACATTACATAAATTCTTAACTATATGTTTGGTTTATTAATTGAATCTTCTTTTTCTCCCTTATTTAGTATTTCAGTTCAATCTCGCCTTTTTTGGCTGAGTCATATATATCCTGTTTTACATCACATTTGGATTTTTTCTTGCTGTATACCTTTCAGTTACTGAGCAGAAGTAGCTGTAAAACTTATACAAATAATGGAAAGAGCTGCTCCTCCCTGGATTTAACAATCAGTTAGGCAAATGTTTACATAAAGAGTGCCTGTATTTCTTCTGAGGTTTGGATCTCTACATAAAATCAAGACAGGAATTTCTCTGTGCCTTGAAGTAGACACTGTTTAGCTACATTAAACAAAGTGTTTGCCGGGAACCCGGTGTGAAGCTTTCCCCTGTGTGCTTCTGTTCTTCGTGCAGCAGGTATGTGAGGAACTTGAAAGCAAAGGGATCTGCCTGGGAAGGGCAGACCCGAGCTGGCAGTGGGAGATGTCCTTTGGGCAGTCACTGAGAGCACTGAACAGTAACTACAAATAGAAGGGTTTTGTTGCCTTCCTGTTTTACACTGTTTGAGTGTTAGTTACTGCAAGACGAGTGGCAGTAGGGGCAAGACATTCCCCATTGCCTCTTTCTTGTGAAAGCTATTAAACAGCTTTTGAATGTGCCTGCACCATCCTTGGTTTGTTTTCTTTTAACTTGGGCTTCTTACGCTCATCCCTGTGATTTCATGACTTCTGTGAGATCACTCTGTTCTGATTTAATAAATGGAGGTAGGTCTTCAGCTGGTGTAAATCAGCCTTTAATGCTCTGGAGGTTTGACTGATTTACATAACATTATGATTCAGTGTTTACCTCCAGGTAAAAATTTAAAAACCAAAAATTTATGTTGCAATCATTTCACACTGGTTTTCCTAAGAAATATTTTAAATCAACAGTCTCCTTGGATCCTAATCTTGGGGTAAAGTTTTCAGTTATGTCCAGGCAAATGACCACAGTGTTATTGATTGTTTACTTTTCCAGATAGATTTTAATTCATGAAATCGCTTTAAACAAGAAGCACTTTAAAGAAGCACTGTGTTTGCTGCTCCATGCCTTTGACCATTGCAGTTAATTACCAAAATGTGTGCATAGGAAAAAGCATTTCTGTGCTCATCATCTTTTCCTGGCTGTGATTCATTCCAGGTTGCCACAATCAAGCATTTGTAGCATCACAGTTTGCTACTGCATAAGTGGGTTTGATGTCACAGAATCACTGTTTTCTTCCTGTGCCTGTAGCTGAGAAGGAACAGACAGTGATTAGGAGGGAAGTTGCTTCTGTGATGCACAGGCACACATGAGGACTCAGAAATCAGGTGTGAATAAAGAGGAGAATAGACAAAAATAAATAATTTTAAATAGTTAAATAGTTTAAATAGTTTAAAGAGACAATTTGAAGGCAATGACTGGAAAGAGTTACTCACATGTGATGCTATATGAAAGATAAAAGGCAATTTGTGTACCTAGGATATATTTGTCCTAAAGAGATGAAGTAGGATTTCAGTAATTTCAATTCAACTTGAATTAGCTGACAACTTCACCGCAGAATATTTTGTTGACTTATAGATATATTCAAAGAGATTGAATTTCGGTGTTAAGGAAGAGAAAACACAAATCCAAGAGTTAGCATTTAAGAAATCATATCACAAATCTGTAAACCATGTGGTATTTTCAGGGGTCCCTCCCTGCTAATCTTTGTCCACCTCCCTGCTGGGTTGGTGCAGGTGCTTGTTGAGCAGCATCATAACCATTCTATTCCATTCCCAGGTACAATGTGACTACTAATGCAAATACTATTTTTTCAGAACCCTGTGAGGATTATATTATTCTTATCAGTGTTAGATGTCCAAATATTAACTTTGAAAATGTCAGAAGATACACACAGTGACTCTAATTTAATGATACTGAAAAGCCATAATGTATTTTGAAGGTTAAACTTTTAAGTTTGTTTTAATTAATGCCAGCTCTTACTGAATAGGTACTATTTTTTTTTTTAACAGCATTGCCTGGAATTTTGCCAGAATTGTTGTCAAATAACAGTGACATTTAATTTTAGAAAGTATTTTTTACGTTCATTATTTTACTTTTCCTTTCAAAACAAAACAAAAAAACCCAAGCCAAACCAAAGAGGTGGAATCATGCTAAGCCTTTTTGACAGTTTTGAGGACCGCTGGTACCACTAATAAAGAACATGAGGAAGTTCTCTAGTAGTTTGCACACTAGCTGGAAGTTCATCAAGCTGTTTTCTTTTGATTCTACACCACTAAGGAGATATGTATTGAATTTGACGATCAGTTAATTGGCCTCATGATACCATGTTGAAGCTCATCAGCACTCCGAGAACTATCTCTCCAAATGGAGTTTAGGCCAGATTCCAGACCTGATGTTTCTGTGAAGGTCATCAGATGATTTCCATGGTGTCACAGGCTCGATCTCAACAGTAGAAAGGCTGTGGCTCAGTGGGCCCCTCTGTAGTTCATGTTCCTGCTGTGACTCCTCCATCTCTTGTTTTGATTTCCAGTCCCAGCTCCTGTAACAGGCATGATGAGCTGTACCATAGGTATTTGTTTGCTCAGGGTAACATCTGTTATGTCCAAAATTACATGGTGAAGCCTCAACGAGTAAGAAATGAGAAAATCTTCATGTCCAATTGTGTGTATGGTAGTAGTATGTTATATTATACAAAATAACAAAAATTCCCACCAATTAGAATGATAATTAGTTTCCCCAGCTGTGCAGGGGGATTGAGCGTTTGTTAAGGCATTAGAAAGCAGGAGAACATAGACATAGTCAGTCAAAATATGCTGATCAGTGTCCCTAGGATGTGCATTTTTACTACTGGATTCAGTCCCAGAGTTCTTTGGCTCTGTTTTTTATAACATAGAGAACTTTTTTCTCTGGTCCTTGCTGCCTTACAGCGTCACAGCTTCAGCTGCGTGCCCACTGCAGGAGTGGCCAGGGCACATTCCAGGGGTGTCTGACTGAGGCAGAGCTGGTGCAGGCCACTGAAACACTGCCTGCAAATTAGGGCATCAGTATCTATTTTGTGTACTACTACTGCTTTTATAAGGGTGCAAGAGATTATGGAAATGCAGCCCATGTGTGGGTCCTGGAAGCTACCTGGGGTTTTTCCAGTAGGTTCTAATCTGTAGTAGGTTGTAAGGTGGGAGCCTGCAGAGGGGGAAAGGGAGGGTACACCAGGTATTGAACAGCAGTACAGATTGGTAGGAATACAAATTAGCTCGAAGTTAGACCTGCGTAGAATTTTGAAAATGATAGAGATGAACTCTAAAAATTCGCTGTATGTTTCAGTATGGTTCTTTGAAAATAATTTTTGTGTAGAGTATATTTTATTAACAGTTCCCAGTGAGAGCAAAAGCAGAAATATATAGACTTTTAAATAATTCTTCTGAGGTGAAATTAAAAGATTTCTCAAGCTCCTCAACTAATCACACACTTATTTATTAAAAATCTATTTAAAGCATTCCATTGTTCTCTATAAATATTCATGTTTATTTTAATAAGTGCTTCACAGATTTATTTCAATTCTATCTAAAACCCTCCAGAGGCTAGAAAACTTCACACTCAAGTCCAGGTGCACAGGCAAATCCAGAATATATTTCTAAGATGTGGTAGTGCAGTTATTAATAGTATTATTAATGATAACTCTTTTTGTTGTTGATTTTGATTGCCACAAGAGAACACCAAAGCTTGCAGCTGGGATTCTTTGAAGAAACGTTCCATTCCTTAGGGAGCTGTTGTTTCTATAAAAACAATGAAATCAGTTAGCATAGGTAATAAAATAATTATACTAATTTATTTTGGCTGTTAAGTGTTGAATCCCCTTAGCTAATCCTCCACTTGAAGCTGTTACTCACACTGCCCTGGTTGCTTTTGCCTTGAGGTTAAACATCACGAATTCTTATTCACTGATAAATCTATTTTTAATAAATTCCTGCAGTGCTTTTCTTTTAGTGTTAATTTGAACGCTATCAAGAATCTAAGGTATTGTTACCCAAATCTAGTAAAGGATATTTCCCACTGTCCCATCGAAGACAACAGCATTCCTTGACTCGTTTGTACCTGGTTACAAATGTACTTGAGGCTCACCTGCTTCCAGTTAGGAAAAGCTCACAGAGTGGTATGATAGGAAACTTTTTTCATGGGGTGTTGAGGAAACCATCTGTGAGCTGGCTCAACGTCCTTCCACAGAAGGGCCCATCTTCCAGTACAGGAGAGTCCAATTTTTGCTGTGCTGAAACCAATATAAATTATTCTCTTTGATTAATTTAAACTTTGTTTAATTTTGTGTGGTTGTGGCTCCTAATAAGCCCTTTAAATGACCAAAAGCAAAACAAAGATCAATTTCTGTCTTAACTCAGAAAATGTTGTTAGTCTTGCTTAAGAGAAGAACTCGAGATCTGTCTTTATTTTGTAAGGCAAGAGTCCAGGGAATCTGTAAAAACTCTGATTCCCGCTCCCCTTTACAGAACACCTAATTATTTACAGATATCGGGATTTGATCCTTCAGAATGCTACTGCTAAAGTAGTGTTGAATAAATTGATCATTTTATAAACTGACAACATTCAAACTCTAGAGAACACATAATTTTTTGTGATTTAACATCCTTTCCCTTGAACTGACTCAACTACTCCTTCCTCAGTAGACACCAATTCGCTTTGGACTGGACGCTTTTGTGACATAGATAAACACATGTATCTATAGAAGTGAGGTACTATCAACCTGTCTATGAATGAATGACCTAAAATAATTTGAAATCAGTCAAAACTGCTCCAAAAACTTCATGAAACATGAAGTCCATGTCAAGAGATATAAACATGACCAAATCCAAGTGTGTGAATGGTTCCAGCGAGGTTTGCCCTCATGTAAAGCAATTTCATTCCTTTTCTCAAAGTCAGACCCTTACAAGCATATGAAAAAATGAAAAATGTCTATCTGTAGCAGCGATCTATATTGAAGTTGGGACTGCAGTGGTAATTTTAACTACTTTACTACTCTGTTTTATCAGTCAGGCCACAAAAAGCAACAGTTTCTAAAGTTGTAAATCCCCTCAAAGAACGAAGTTGATTTTTTATACAAATAGAAGGGAGATTCTAGGATTTGGGCAATCCAGAGTGTGCTTTCTTAGGTGTATGTGCTTCATGGTGATCATAAGGGTTGGGAAAGGTGTTTGGGATGGCAGGTTTTGGACTTTTTTCTTTGTCTCTATGCTTGTTTGTATTTTGCCTCATAATGTTTAATAGCAGTGACTGTTTTCAGGCACTTTCACTGTTTGGTACTCCTGAGAAGTGCTGGGGTAATCTTTCCTTCAAGAGGCCTTTGAGTCTAAGAAGAAACCATTGTGCACTTTTAGTTAATTAAATGTAAATAAGGAAGAGGTAAGATTTATTGGAAAAGTAAAACAAAAAACTCTTCTAGTAACTAGTCTGCTTCAAAAATGAAAATTTAAAGTCTAATTGGATAAATACAGGGGCGATTAAATTACAGTAATGTTAGTAACTTATTTTACTTCATTGGGATTAATAAAATGTTAAATACATGTACAATTGTTCATCGCTTTAAAATATAAACTAGTTACTTAATAGTTTACAGAATGCCTTCCATATGCTGTATTTGTGTTGAATAGAAAAGTGCAGGTTTTTATTTACTCTGCAGTAGCAATACAACTGGCGAGAGAAAAGTTAATCATACATTATGCCATGGTTTTCTTAAAGCTTCTGCTGTGGAGATTATTTGATTATTGAGCATCAAAGCTTTTACATGCATAAAGAAAAAAGCTTGAAAATGAACTCAAAATACTGTATAGAGAGAAAATAAATAAGTTTACAAAAAGGGCTTGTTTAGAGGTTGAACTTTGTAAAGACAGTTTCATGTTGTCAAACAGCTTGCTAATGGTTTTGACTGCTTTTGTTCATCAGTAGATAATTCAAGGTTTTCTTTAAATCGTAGACCTTCTTTATTTTCTATTTTGACATATGTAGGCAATAGGAAAGTGAGTAGTACAAAAATAAGAGTTTTCAGGTCAGGGAGTGTGTTAATGTGGTAGTCAATTTAGGAATATTACTAAGTACAAAATCTTACATTAAATAGAATTAGAACCAAGGCTCTAAGCTCACAGTCAAACAGCAGAGTGCCCACAGACTTTTTCATTCACCATAAAGATTTTCCTCCCTTAAAATGCAGCAAAATCTGTTCATTTAGAAGCAAGAAAAAAATTTTTGTAAGTGATGGATTTAACACACCGGATAACCTTTTCATTAGACAATTATGTGTTTCAGTCCATGGGATATGAAGTGTATATTTTTTTGTAGTACGGTTTCAGATGTCAATGACCCTATTTCGTGGAATATAAGTCACACTGTGAATTTAAAGATCTGAAGAAAATCAATAGATGAGACATTGAAGACTCTTATATCAACTGAAAATATTTTTTGCCATTTTTTTTCCTCTCTTTTTTAATCTTTTTGCCGAAAGCTCAACGCAAACATCAAAAAACCACCGAAAGACTTGGATAATAATTACTAGAGTCTTGGATTTTACTGTAAAGAGCTTTTGTGTCCTCGAAGTATTTTAAGTCCTAATCCACTAGGTACAATACCTTTGGGTAAGACACCAGTAATGTGAGAGAGAGTTAATCCATGCAGCTATAATAAGTATTGCTCTACATCAATATTGAAAATCTTTTCTTACCTCCACAACCAATAAAATCCAAAATGTGCAGATACAATCCACATTAAATTAATTAATTAAGAAAATTACATTTCTAATACCGTGTGTGCTTTTGGTGTTAATAATAGGAGAGACATTTTCACAACCATAGCTTACATTAGAGCTTTAAGCAGAGCTGAAGAAATTGGGACATCCTTTAGTATCCTTCTCCCCATCATCGCCATATGTGTGTGCCAAGTAGTCACTTTGTGCGTGTTTCTCACCTTTCCCACAGATTTGAAAGTCCAGTGTTGGACACCCAAAATTTTAAGAGCCAGCCCCATTCTCAGAACTGCATGATTAGGCATCTAAAAACATGTTCCTCAGAAAAAAAGCCTGGATCACCATATGCACTGATTATATGTAATCCAGTGGGTTTAATCCTGAAAAAAGATGCCATTTATGAATACTTCAGTGACTGTGGGGATGCAATTTTATATTCTCTTATTAAAGCTGTTTAGGATTTGCACAGAGTCAGAGCTTTGGAGCTCTCTGCTTAATTCTCTCCAGTGCATGGATATAAACTATGAAAGTCACTTTGATAGTGGAACATGAGAGGAAGTGAAGAATACAACAAAGTGGAACAACAGCCCCAATCAAATGATCATAGATTTCAAGGACACTTACTCTGCTACTTAGTCAGAATTAATAATCATTTAACCTTTTTGAATGAAGAAAACACCAGAAAAATGGCAATTCTTAATGCAATATAAATTTAAACAGAAAATTAAAGAAAGTCAATTGGTGCAGGTTTGCAGAGTAAATATTTATCAAATATTATTTGCTCAATTTGTTTCTACTCAAGTAGAATTCTGCACAAAAAATTGTAAGAATTCATCTTAAGGCTATATTCAGCTTAATGATGCACATAGGAGTGATCATGCAACTACACAATTGCTGACAAGGTAATTAAGAAGTTTAAAAATCTGAGAAAATCAACCATAAGTCTCAGACTGACTTGGCAAGCTTTTTGACTCAAAAAATTTGCCTGAGCTTTTCTTCTTTTCCTCTAGTTTGGAGAAACTATTCATATTTAACTTTCAGCTTTAATGCAGTACTGTAACAATTTGGTTTGGTTTACAAAGTACCATCCTCCCTTCAGGCAGTTTAGAGAGTTTCTTAGAGGTTTTCTGAAAGGCCTTTAGGGTACAGGCAGGGTCTGCTGCTGCCTAACAGGCTGTGCTGAGAACTATGTGGACAACGGGATGTTCCAGTTTGAAAAGACAGGTGTCAGCTTAAGGAAGGCAGGAGCCTCCCTTGAAATGGAAAATGTAAACCCCCTCCCTCCGAATTATTAGAATTTTGAAATTAAGGGGCTCTCAGGCAAAGATATGGGAAATAGGAATATCAGTTCTTTACTAGGAAAAACGGAGGGGACAAACAAACAAACAAACAAACAAATGCAAGGCTACAAAACAAACCAAAACAAACCACTGACAGAGTCTGAAATATACCCTGACACCCTGTGA
>WEIT01019485.1:65483-92089 GCA_013389985.1 Dryoscopus gambensis | reverse complement strand
ACAGGTGTGTTGTTCAGTATTCTTTCAGCTGGGTGTAATGGAGTGTTGTGACCACAGAGGCTTCTGTGGAGATCATGGCTGAGTGGGGAGAAAAAGTGGAAAAATATTGTGTGGGGGGTGGGATGTGGGATCAGCTCTAGCTGGAAAGGGCCAAGGCAATCATTAGAGGTCAAAGGAAATTACAACTGATAGGTGCTGAAGATACAAGGAGGGTTAAAGGATTTGCAGCCTTTCTTGCTGCCATTTATATTGGTGATCTTGCAACAGAGGGGAGATAAAAGGATGGGGCTATAGTACTGGAAGCTGTTCCAGCCTCTGCATCACCCCAGAGTGTAAAAGGCCAGACAGGCATTTTCCTTTCTGCAGCTGGCCAGAAAGGAAATGTTGGAGATGGACCTTTCTGCTCTAGACACAACACTCTGCTACTCTGGAACTGCCAAATACATATAGTGAAGCAAATTATTAAAAACCTTGTTGAATTTTATTTTGTCAGCATTTGATGGCAAAAGATAAATGTTCAGTGTCATAAAAATCTCATTTTTAATACTAAAGTAGACTGGACAAAACAGCTAAAACAAATTTTAAAATTCATTCAGTCTTTGCTCATGCAGAATATCCAGTGAAGAGGGGAGTTCAGTAAGGATTGAGAGAGCAGTAAAAATGTCTTTACTTTAGCAAATTTGGTCTCTCTGAGAAGTAGCCAAAATATAAACTCAAACTGTGGTTTTAATTGCCAGATATTTGCAGAATAAGAATAAATTCTGTAAGTACACCTGCTGGAGTAATGGTTTCTTTCACCCCTCCTTTTTATGTAGAAACAAGAAATAGAAATACTCGCCCAGGCATCTTAGCCATTTAGAATCAGAGATGCTTTACCTGCACACACCTAGGTTTTCTGTGTATGCAGCAACTACTCTTTGAATTATGGGAGAACTTGCTGGTTTCTCATTACTTCTGTTATGTACCTAATTAACTAGTTGTGTCTCTTAGCTTATTATAAACTTTTTTTTTTTTGTGGCAACAAAGGCAATTGCATTGAAGACTTAAGAGGCAAGCAGAGGATTTTTGTCACTCATGAAGGCATGATTTGCCTTTGTAAACTGCAGGTATCAAAGCAGTTTTTCTATTCTGTTTGGACACACCGCGTAGTAACAGGGGGATAAGAGGCAGCTGTGCTTCAGACCACATGAGGTAATTTGCAGACACATTTTAATTGCCTTTTAGAGAGCATGAAGGAGTTCCAAATAGTCTAATGAGTTCCAGCAAACACCTGTGAAATGCTTTTAGCCCACCATGTAAAACAGAAATTAAGGAAGAAATAAAGCACAAATCTAGCATGTATGTTCTAATGAAGGTTAGGGAGAAAAAACAGATTTTCTTAAGTATTCACCACATTCTCTAAGACAGAAATAAAGAAGAATACAAACCATTCTATGTATTTATACCAAAAAAAGCTAAAGAGACTAATTTCAGGAAATGGTCTTTGTAGATCAGTTAATATATGAGCCTTAGGAACAGAGGCTTGTTTGAGGTTGAATAATAAATGTTTTCAGTGCATAAGTCTATTTTTAAGCATTATGTTGTAACTCAGCAAAGGAATTATGGCCTGCCTCAACTTCAAGTGTAAGGGACTCTACCCACTTAAATCAGAGGTGTTCTGGAGTGCTTTTACTCATTGGAGGCTTAAAAATAGCAGTGCAATCTTGTTGCAAAGATCGTGCAAATGAGTTAACATCAATTATATTTATGCCTATGTAATGTTCTATATACACGTATTTTTGTTGGAATTGTGGGTTGAAAATCTCCGGTGATAGTGCATTTGTTGTTTGTGTTCAATATATTAACAGTTTAATGGAAATAGTACATGAAATCCTCAGTGGAGTTGATCCTTAAGTTGGAGCCTTGAATAACATGAGTTATCTATCCCTGTTATGCTTCAGCTGTATGAAATGCAACTTATCACCCCATCAAGAGTGCCATGAGATTTTGAATGCATAAAGATGAGGGATTTTCCCAAGTAGATTTTTCAAAAGAATGTCCAGAAATTTAGAAAAAATATTCCAAACCCTAAACAGTTGTAAGCATTATAGAAGGGAGAGATTGTGGACATTGGTGTGTGGTGGCTTGCCTTTCAAAATCTGTACTGGGAGAATCTGCAGAAGGAAATTTTCTAAAATTTGTTTCTTTGACATTTAAAAATGCCTAACAGTAACTCCCTTTTGCCCCCAAGAAATCCAGCAAGTTAATGGAAGTTATATAATTGTACCTTAAACATACAGTAGAAGAATATCAATTTGACAAGAAAAAGTCAATGTTTAATATTTGGCATTTGATCATTTGAACTTGCAAGACTGATTTGTGGAATGCAATAATGCTTTCTTGGGCCTCTTTGGAGATGTTACACTTCTCAAATGATGAGAACGCTGAATGTTTGGTTTTATAGAGAAAGGAAGGAAAGTTTGCTGTTTGAATGACGTGAACAAAATGACAGTTCATCTCTAGAATAAGGCATTGTGCTATAAGGCTGCTGTATCATTCCTGCCTTAGCAATGAAAAATTCCATTAAAAATAATCTCTATCACACACTTTGTCGTAACTTCTTCCTCGCTGGCAAGGAAAAAACTCTTCAGGGTACATGAGTTGAAGTAAAAATTTGATATGTAGAGTTCATGCTACTGCTTAGCAGAGATACCAAACTGAGGGAGAACGTGTAGAACATCCATTCCTCTCTTCTGGTTAATCCTTCAGGATTAATGTCCTCTGTTTTTCAGACAAAGTTCAGACATGAGTAGGAGATAAAGTAATCCATTTTCCATTTCTCATGCAATAGAGGCAGACTTGAGGAAGAAGAGTCCCTATCAAGTAAAAATTATACAATGCCTTAGATGTGGAATTTTTAATGGAATGGTATAGTTTTTCTCCAGTTGTCCAAAAGGGGTACAATAGATGGCATCAAGGAAGCGCCAAGCAGTGTTGAAGTGGTGTGAGTGCAGTCAGCCTGCTGCAGGCTTGGCAGCACAGTGTCAGCAGCTGCCCAACACAGTCCCAGGGTGATTCTGAACTCTTGGGATGGGTGACACAAGGACTGAATGAAGGACATTAATACTGAGCAGTGATTATCACTGAAGTTCCTGTTAAACAGCAAATAGCTGCAATACCAGGAATAATCTGATAATAATTCATGTGGTCATGAAACCACAGAAACGGAAGGTGAGCCTCCACACCTCATGTGTTGATACTTCCACTAAAACTTAGAAAAGCCTCGGAAAAACATGTATGTCTTTCAGAAGTAAAATGCTACATCTTCTTTTGCATGTAAAAAGGTCTCTAAATTTAAGAATGAGCAAGGCTTCTTATTTTTGTGGAAAGAGAACAAGATTTATATTGATGAGTGGAGATGATTAAAAGTATAGAAGCCCTGTGGTCGTACAAAAGAATTGAAAAATAAGAACTTTTTTAATTATATTGAACTCAAGGAACTTTAAGGTTAATAAAATTCTTTTAAAATGCTGTTTTCAAGATAATTTAATGCTTTATACTGAGTAACTCTTTTGTGACATTTTGAAAGGGAGTAATTAATCTGAATAATTTAGATTCTGTTTAATTTCAGTATTAAATATCTTTTCCTTTTAAATTTTTAATAATTTTGGTTTACTTGTTAATATGATTGTTTATTTAATATTATGTATCCTGTTTTATAATACTTCCAAGTTATTCCTGCTCAGCATTTGAGTCCTTTGATAAAGTTGATTTAAACTTGATTTTCTATGGTGTTTGCAAAAATACTACCAATTATTTAATCATAAGATCCACACTGAGCAGTATGGAGTTGCAAATAATAAGGTAACGTGGTAATAAAGATCTGGCCAAGAACATTGCATGTGATTTAAGTTAAGGCTTTTCAAGGTCTGTACTTCAAAAAACAATAAACTTCACCAGAAATAGTAACAGCCAGGGTTAACATTTTTATACTCGTTCTATCCACATCCACCCCAGTTTCATTTTCCTTTCATTTTTATCTACTTTGTGTGTTCTTTTTTTCCTCTCCTCCCTTCCTTCTCTGTGCTTTGAACAGATTCTTGTGTATGAATACTGTTCTCTCTGTTCTTGGTTAAAAATTGAGAAACTCTCATGAACGATTCCTCCCTTTCATTCTAGCATGTCTTTTGTTTACCCACTCCTCCTCCTACTCTGACAGGTCTAAACATCTTTCACCACCTTTCTCAAGATTTTGTAAAGCATCAGAGCACACTTTGCTCCAGCCATACCTCTTTATATCTCCAATAATTTTCATCCTCTTGTTCTTATGTATTTTTTAAAGGGCTAAACACTGCAACATTAAAGGCCAGTAAAACCATTATTCAGTATTTCATTATACTTAAGATAGGCCAGTTTGAGGATACTTGAGATAGGCAGGTTTGAGAGGCAGTTAAACTCTGCTTGTTTTCATTACTTAAATACATATTTTTTTTATTTCCTAGAATCTTTTAGAAATGACTGTTTTATCTCATTATCATCATAAATATACTGCAGCATTACCAAGCACCATTCAAAAACATTACCTCCCCTTGATAATGGCATTACCACTTTTGAGGCTAGCCTGAGGAGTTCCCTGAAGCTGGAATGTGCTGGAATTCTAAGGAAAGCTTTACTTTGGTCTGTATTTGCCAGCTGTCATGGGTTAGCACAGCTTGGAGTTTTAGTTAAGAAAAAAAAACTTTCCACCAGCTACAGAAGTGATGTTTTTTACAAGGGGCTGTTGTAACTTCCTCCAAACTTGATAGAACCAATCAATTAACTAATTTGAATATGGACAACTCTGTTAAGCCACTTAAGAGCTGTCATGCCGCTGTAAAAATCCCATTTAAAGACAACCAAGCTTGGGAATCACTCTCTTGCTTCCAGCCCTTAGAACAGGCAACCTGGGGCCTGCTCGGCCTGCAGGCCCAGCTGGGCCTGCCTGCGGGGCCCGGCTGGGCCCTGCCCACACGAGTCCGTGGGACCGGGCCATGGCCCTGCTCCATCTCAGCCTGGGGGGCCCCGCAACCCCTCCCAGCTCGGCTTAGCAAGATCCTGGCTGCTTCTACTCTGGGCAAGCCGGTCCCACGGCAGAGACGACCCCCCCGCCTCCAGTCCGGCCGCTGCCAGCTTTGGCCACCGCCTGGCAGAGATCGTGTGACCACCAGAGACAGATAAGTTCCAGCTTGCAAATTCCGGCCCGGCTAAGATTAACCCTACTAGTGCTGCAAGTTCCTCTTCCAGGGTAGAGAAAAGGGTAAAGGCACATGAATAGACACCATGATAGTAACACCAAAGTCAATGAAGAAGAAAGAGCTGAAGCCCAGAGGAAGGAGATAGAGGAGATGCTAGAGATTCTTTTGTAAAATTATGGTGATGGACTATGATATATCAGAGATTCCCTTGTAATTTCATGATAGGCATGGNAGGTAGATGAAGAGAATCTTTGCTCTTGAACAGCTCAACCTTAAAATAATACCCCATTAGCTAAGATTGAACCCTCGAAAACAGCTGTGGGGAAAGCTGTATGTCGAGGGAAGGGACTCACACACGCCAACAGAAAACCACCCCAGGTGGCTGTTGTGCTGTGATATTGAAGCCATGAGAAGACTGCTTCTTGTGGAGAAGCTCCATAGCATGAGCAAAAGAGACTCCTCTCCCTAAATGAACGGATGAAAAACTATTATAGAGGTGGTAAACTGACTGAAATAATCCCAAGTTTGTGTCTTTATGTTGTAAGTGGAAAGAGGAAGGAGGATGGGGGAAGGAGAAGTGTTCTGAAGGTTTATTCTGACCCTTATTACTTTTTTTTCTCTTTTAGTTCTATTAATAAACTTTTTCATAATCTTTAGAGTATGGAGTCTTCTTTGCATTTCTCCTGATTCTTATCTCACAGAAGGTAAAAATGAGAACCAAACCACTACACGAAATTGGTGTTTCTGCTCGGTTACAAACTGAACCTGCTACACCAGCAAATCCTCCTTGTATATGGTAACTTTTGAATTGTTTTCTTTAAGCTGTCCGTGCTCAATACTTGGATAGTCCTATAGAGATTTAAGGGCTTTTTAAACAAAAACGGTTGATATATCTTAGTCATGTTTGTGAATAAAAATGGGAAGTTTATTTTGAAACTTAAGCTTTCCTTTAGTTTTTCTCTGAAATTACAGTAGAATTTCTGTCAAGATTACAGTACTGTGTAACAGAAAGATGGTCGTTATTCCAGAAAGAGGTTGTCAGTGCTGGCTCTCTAGAGTCTGTGGACTGTGAAATTCAGTCAGAAAAAAACTCTAGGCTGATACACATTTGATAGGTATTGCCTAGGCTGAAGAATTGCTGTCCTGTGCTGGGAGCCTGGTTCAGCAATTCTTGCTCTGGTCCTGCCAAGTAGCAGATGTACCTGTCTACTGCTCAGGACTGAGGGAAAGGGGAGATTATTTGGGAGGAGGAATACTTTTCTGTTAAAGTAGGAGCTGAAGAAAGAACAACTCACCATCCAGAAAGCCCAGCAGAACCTTAAGTAATCATACTTATGGAAAAGCAATCAAGGACCAAGGAAAAAGCTGTAAAATACTTTATAATTATTTGCCAAAATTCATCGCAGAAAAGGATTTGTAGCATTAGGGTCTTACGAATATTTATGTCATTGTAGGGTTCAGAAAATGGACAAATAGGTGGAAAAATGTAATGAAAACTGCTAACCTGTTTTTATTCCATGTACCTTTGTATGGTTGCTAGTGATGGGTGCACAAAGCCGAGGTGGGAACAGAGGGAGGAGGTGTTAAACCATCTAATAGTGAAGTTTAGGTTGATCTAAACACAGCATGCTCTATTTATGCATCCTTAAACAGGATAGAAATATTTTTGTGTAGCAGTGCATAATTAGAAATAGTTGTAGCACCATCCAGAAGTTTGTATATCTCCAAAGAGGGTACAGGAAAAAGCATGTTAGAATCGAAGTGGTATCATTCCTCCTGAAATTTCTGATTGTGGTAAATGCAGAAAAATCTGTTACTTGTTATGAAAATGCCTTGCTTTTCCATTTGCTTCTTTATTGTGCCCTACCTATTGTGCCCTTTTGAGTTGCCCCAAAAGAAATATTAAACGAGTGTAGTAGGGAAGAGGTAAAAAAGGATTTGTCCTGCTTTGTTAAGGCATGTTCTCTCTTTGGATTCCCTCCGGCTAGAATGGATTATTCTTTCCAGGGTTAAAGCCTGGCATCAAAGAAGAGCCTATGTCCATAGTAAAAATAGGGGAACTGAGTGAATTGAGTAAATGACTGCCCAGGGTGTCAGTAGAAATCTGACAGTTTGGCAAAGGCTTGGAGAGGGAGAAAGGCAGAAAATGAAGAGAAGCCATCTGCTGCCCTTTGCCATGCATGAAACAAAGTGGTGTAAGCAATAACCATCCTTGCTGGCCTTTGCCTGCTCATGCCTTTTCTCTCCCTAATTTATATTTATATTTTTGAGTGGTGAGTGAATAACATTTTTCCTTGAAGACTCATGTCACTGCAAACCCACCACAGGCTCCCGGGAGGAAACCCTCACGGATGCCAAACCCCAACTGGAAGTTGTTGTCACAGATACTGTGGGGAAGTTCCTACAGATGCCAAAACCCCAGCTGAGACACTGTCACTGACATGACTGGAAACCAGACAGGTGTATTCCTGCAGCAGAGAGGGCCTGGATCAGACAGACCTTTGCTGAGCACAGGACGTGAAGCCAAGTGTCAGAATTACTCGAAAATGGAACCAGGGAGAGAGGGGCAGATGAGAGAGAAGCTGCTGTTATACAGTCATTCATAATTAGGAAAAAGATATAAATATGAATTACCGTTCATCATCTTAAGTAAAGCATTCAATCATCTGACTTTTTAAAAAAGTAACATGTTTTTCTATTAAAATCCATTTCTACTACAAATATACATAATGTTTATAACAAAAATTTAGGATGTGAACATTTTGCCTCTACATTTTTTGTTTAAATATGCTGTCACTCAGAACAAAGTAAATATTACTAAACACTCTTAGTGAGAGCAGAATAAATGTAAAGCAAATGTTTAGAGAGGTTTTATGTTTTTATCATAACTGCTTTTTACCTCTGCATGAAATGTTAAAAGTTATACTATATCTCTAACACAAAGCAAGGTGAATTTTATTTTAATCAAGCTAGAAAATTTGAGCTTTCTCAATTACAGGGATGACATTGTAAAAATATTGTGAAAATAGGTCGCTGTCATGCTTGAATTGGAGTCAGACCTCTGCTGCTGGCCTTCCACCATCGGACGTTTGGATGTATCATTGAGAATTTATGAATAATTAGACAAAATATCATCTTACACTATCCTAAATACGAGCCTCCTACTTGCACGGTCTTTATTTGTATAAAATTAGCTGTCCACATATAGTCCTCTACCCACCATTGATTACCTAATTACACAATCACTCCATCAGTAAATCAGCACAACATCTGTGACCCTCCATGTCACTGCAGTACCCCCTGTGATTCCTCAGGAGCTTTGCTGAGGCGGTTCTGCTGACATAATATATTCATTATCCATTAGATCTGGCACACGCTCTGCAGTGCTCAATTACAATACAATCGAGCGCAGGGCCCGGTGTCAGCCCATGTAATGACTTTCTGATTATCTGTCTTTAAATGATGAATGAAATGAAAATGTACTATTCAAACCCAATGGAAGATTGCTAAAGATGCTAAATGAAAATTTTACATATACGCTTTATGGAAAGAGGGATGAGGTTAGAGGGCAAGGGTTTGCCTGAGATTCAAAAATAAAAGGTAGAAATCTTCTCTTAGGCCACTATAAAATCATCTGGTGAAGCGGGGCTGCCTTTAGTGTGGTCTTGTGCCCATGTATTTTTTGACCATCTCAGATGTTTTCAGTCTCACAGTAATTCAATAGAAGGTTTTAAATTTCAATAGTTTTTTTACAATTTCATATTTTCCCTTTTCATTGGAGAGACTTAATTGCTAGGGTTAAGTCTGTATGTAAGAACATTTCTTTAGATGAAGTTTATTATAATAAAGACCTGTAATAAGGAGTCACTTCCAACTTATTTTTTAATTTTATGAGTTATGAGAAAAAATGCTCTGCATTGTTGCACTTTGAAGTACATTTCTATGTGGAACTCAGAATTTTATAGCTATTCTTAAAGCTATTCTCTTGTTTGAGAGCAACAGACCTGGTCTCCATTTTATCTTCAGATAACAAGATGAAAGATGTTCATCTTTTATGATGAACATCTGTACTGCTGTGCAGTGCTCTAAAACCTTTGATAAACAATAATATAGATCACTGCCAGATGTGGTTCCGTACCTAATTTCTTAAAATCCCAACTTCAAGCAGCATGTAACCAAGTCTTGAAAAGTGGGCTATCATCTCATAGAGTGAACACCACATATCAGTATGGGAAATAATATTTTAACTGAACAGTAACCCTCTAAGTAAGTTGGAACAAATTGAGAGGTATATGCCAGTATATGCCAGGATTATAAATAAATGGGAGATTTGTAAGCAATCCGCTGTTCAAACAATTATGAAGCAGATGTTTGATGGTACAGTCATTTCTGTCTCTGTTTACATGTTCAGTTATTTTGGTTATAACTGAAAATCCCATAAAGCCGCATGTTGGAGTGCTCTTTGACTCTTAAATTAGAGCTTCCCATTTTACACCCTTAAGTTGAACACTTCATGTTTTTGAGTGGTGTACAAGTTTGATGGGAAATGTAGCTCTGTTTTTTTAACAACAATGTGACCAGTGGAAGGGGTAATTTTTTGCCAGAATACCGTGGAACTTATTTAAAACTTTTCAACTACATCCAGATATCTCCATTCTAGTAGTACTTTTAATACAAAATTATTTTCATCTGACACACACTGTGGACAAATTAATTTTGCTCCTTGTAAATCTTGTGTGCACATTCTAAGTATACACTATGTGAGCAATAAATACAATTGCAATACACACAATTATGCTATACAAAAACAAAGAAGGGCAGTGGCAACCCTCTGGATTGGTAGCAATGTCCAGTTCAGTTATAAAACTTGATGCTGTACAGCAGCTGAAATAAATTTGGATTTAGAAATATCATCCTGTTTGGAGAGCTTGAGGGAAGGAATCAAAAGAAATGGTGTGTAGCTCGCTGGTTCTTAATGATTTTTGACAAATTTATTATTAAATTCCAGGTGGAAATGAATTTGGGTTGAAAGTGGCATCACTAACTGAAAAACTACCCAAAGATTTCATTGCACTCAGGTGTGCATTTGGGGTTGAGTCAGCCTATTCCAGAAGCAGAAGCATTGTAAAGATTTGTAGCCCCTTAACTTGGAACCTTCTATTTTCCCCAGGCCCCAGGGTCTCATTTTGAGTAGATGTTCAATAATAAGCTTTCTGATAAAATACAGACAAATATGCCAAGATAACATGAGGTAGAGAGATGGTGTCAACAGAAAAAGAGACATTCATCCCTTACAAATACATTAGTTTAATCTAAACCAAGGGACAGTGTTGCTCAGGGCTGGTCTCAGGAATCCAGATGGATAATACAACCTCATGAAAGGAAATTGTGGAATCTATTAACTAGAAAGAGGAGACCTCCTGCTGAAATAACTTTAACAAATACATTACTACTTTTCATACTGTTCGTACTATTTTAATCATCATCATAGGACCTTCCTATGCCTCTCTTATTTTAGCTTCTAAGAAACCAGTGGCTGATTTTTTTATAAGTCAGTAAATTCTCCCAGTTGAATAATACTTTGTCAGATGGCAAAAGAATTGTCTGCATTCAAACTTTTCTTTTGAATGGTAAAGATGTTTCCACCAAATTTAGTTATAGTACAATCCTGTCCCCCATTAAAAAACAAACAAACAAACAAAAAACCAACTAAATTTCCCATGATTTAATATTTTTACTTGGTTGTAGAACCCAAAACTTATAAAGGGCTGAAACGTCTGACAAGTAATTCTTGTTTTCTTCATTTAATTTTCTCCACTCTTTCCTCATTGGATATAATCCCCAGCAGCTCTGGAGATTTGTAGTATCAGGTAACAAAGCTGGGATAATGCAGCAGAGCGCAAACTCTAGGCTGTTCCTTCAAAAGCGGATAGAGATGACCTCTGGAAGAATAATGCAATTTAGTGCTGCTCCACTGGATTTACTCCTGTTTGTGCTTGTTAGCATTAGAAGGCAAAAAGCCAGACAGCAAGGAGAAAAAAAAAAAAGTGTGAGGAAAGTCAAATAAAGGTAAATGCTCAGGAAGGTTGTAGTAATTTTAAGAACTTCTTATTAGAATAGAAAATCTGCAAGTTTACAAATTAATTGGCATAAAGACACACACTAAAATAATTATGGATTATAATTATATTGAAGGCTAATTGCAGTATCTCTTTCTTCTGTAAATCAGATGCCGATCTGTAAGTAACTGGAGAAATCTCATGAACAACACATAGTTAGTATTTGTTAATATTTTAATGTTAGACCATTAGAAAGAATACAGATCAGAATATTGTCATTCTTAGTAATTTTTTTCCCCACTTCTTTCTTTTTCTTCCTTTCCATTTCACACTGGAGCTTTTCCTCACTGGGACAAGGGGCTCTCCCAGGGTGCCAGCCCCTCGGGTTGCTGTGCCAGTGGCCAGCCAGTGGGGTGCTGGATAGACAAATTCCATGGAGTGAACTGAGGAAATTTCACGTACATAGAAATGTCACTGTCAAGCCCAAGGGCTTTGGAGTGATGGGGAGTGAATGGAGTACAGACTGAAGCAGGACTTTCCTGCCCTCCAGGTCCTGACACTGTACCCACAAAAGAGCTCAAGATGTCGCCTTTGTTTTAACGGAAGCCATCTAATGCTTGGATTTATCCTAGCCAGGAATACAACTCCCCTTGGGCTTGGAGTTATCTCAAGTGATTTACAGCTCATGGTGAAAGGCTCCATTATATTCCCAGGCTTTGTTAGTGGCATGGGCTGGATGATTTAGGATGGAGGCCATCAGAGGTTATTGTGTTGTCTGGATAACGTGAGGAGATTTCTGCTTGTGTTTCCCACCCATCTAGTTTTCTCAACCTTTTATCTGCAGGGCATATAGATTGAGCTTTCAGGAAAGAAAGAAAGAAAAGGGAAATCCATTGTGGCAGCCTGGTAGAAATGAGAGTAATCTTTCAGTGGTCAGTTGTTATTTGCCTCCATTTTGTTTAACCAGGCACACGTAGAAATATACTGCAGGTATCTACATATATACATATGTATGTATGTATGTATGTATCCGTATATATTTAATCACCTCATGACCACCTTCTGACATCTTCTGGCATGTGATGCTGTGCAGACAGCAAGGCTGAGAAGCACAGCCTTCAAGGACAGTCTGGAAAGCTTAAGACATCTGCATTCTGTGATATCAACTACAGCGGCTCAAAGATGCTGGGGTCTGAAGAGTTTTTAGTCTCCCATGAGTAGCTGGAACATGTGTTGATGCATTTCAGTGCTATTGGACATCATCTGCTAGCCCTATTATTCTGCTTGCTAGTGATAAAAAAATATATTTTTACAAGTAAAAGCTACAACAGTAAGACTTTTCCCTGATCTTTGATAGAATAGTGATGTGCACATTACTGATCTATGTGTGTGGGCACATTTGAGAAACTCAGAAAAATGCACAGACGCTTGCCAAAAGAGTTGTAAGCTTCTACTAAAATACATACTGATAATGCTGGGAAACAAACAGGCTTTTAATTAGAAAACTTACTTTGCTACTAACTGGAAATAGAGTTTCAAGTCTCTTAGTAAAAATAACTTTTTAATCTCAAGCCTCTTACAGTATTAAACAGTAATTTAAATACTCAACAACTGGAAGGCCAATGTTTTTGCAAGCCATGTGGGGTTTGTGTGAGTGTCTGGTAGTGGTTAATAGTTCTTATCAGCAATCAGCACATTTCAAAGCCAGGTTTAAAACACTGGGCAAGCAAGTCCAACCTTTCCTCTTGTTTTCATATTTGATCACTGTTTTCCTGCAGATAAATTACAAAGACAAGGGGGCCAAATAAAGTTTTCTGGTTTCAATTATGATCTTTTAAAACAATGCCTCATAATTTGATAAACACAAGAAGCGTAACATGCCTCAAGAGCTTAAGAAATAAAGCTGGGTTCCTGTTTTCAAAGTAGCAGAGATTCCAGCCTCTCTCAGTTGTCAGATTTTGATTGACAATGATTTTCCTACAGTTATCCTCTGCTTCAAAATACCATGGGAAGGATATTATGCATTCCCAACCTGTCAGCTTTGGCTGCCTTACAGAGTGTTCAATTATGCTCTAATCGAATAGCTGCCCAGTGTAGGCCACATAATGACTTCCTGATTATCTGACTTTAAATGATAAATGAAATGAATATGTAACATTCTTTTCAAACACAGGATAGTCACTGAGCCAAATGAAAACTGATTTTGTGCCCTTTTGTCTGAAAAAAAAAATTGTATTTTATTGTAATTCCATTCAACAGTTGTTCTGTTGCTTGTTTTGCCTTCATTAAGATAAACAGGGAATGCATTATCTAGGAAAATGCTGGTCTTTTTGTTTTCCAACAGATGATGAAGGTGCTAAACACTGTTTAGATTGTTCTTCTTCCTCTCTTTACATTGACTTCTTGAAAAGAGCAAGGTCAGATTGATATGATCAGTTCCTATTGGGAATATTTCAATACTTGCTGGCACTGCAACAAGTCTGGAGTAATGTTCTATAGACAACATTAGGTCTGCATAAATTATTTAGAGGCAATAGCACTAGATGTTTTTCATTTCCAGTTTGTGGTATTAGTACCAAGCAACTAACACAGCATTTGAAATCAGATAAACCTTTACCACCTCGTTGGGATAGCACACCTTTATTATGCATGAAGTCAAAGGCTTGCTAGGGAGGTTCTTCAGCCTCTTAAGCCCACAGCCATGGTCGGCAGCTTTCCGAAGCGCTTCAACTTAGTTTTAGATATGACTGATTGTGCCAAAATCATGTGTGAAAAGTTGACTTGATACAAAGACTTCATGTGAAGCAGCCTCTGAGTTTTGAACACAGTCTGATACTTGGGGCTTCTATACCACTAGGAATATCATGTGATGTAATATAAAAAAAATACTTGCGTGAAGTTGAGCTCATTTTGAACTTTGTTAATTGGCTAAAGCACTGGCAGCCCAGGCCCAGCTCCTTGATGAAAGATGCACTTTGACCCAGTTCTGAGCAATCCATCCCTAAGATCAGCTCCTGAACTCGCATTCTTTCTGATTTTCAGCCTAATGTGAAGATGCAATAGCCATGAAAAATTCCCCAACTTGGCTGCAGCAGAACTGTCTTTTCAGTATAATAATTTTACCATTATTGTTCTTATTAGGCAGATCATGCCTGGGAGTAAGATCTCAAGGACCACTTAATTCTTGAAAATGCTCTAGTGATTGAAATATTTGAGAGAAACAATCCCTCTTCATAGGGCAGCATTTTGGGAATGACCCTTTCCCTCAGAACTAAATCCCTGTTATGTAAGGAGAGATTGACAATGATCCACTCATAACTGTGTGTTGAGACACATCGTGTGCCCCTGTGGCAGAGCAGGTGACAGAGGGAGGCTGAACACCCCCATCACCTGCTGGGGTTTCAATTCCGGGTGCCAGGCATGACCAATTGGGCTGACCTGAGCAAGAGGTCATTTCTGCAAACCAGCAGGTCTACTTCTGAAATATCTGCTATATGTTTATATTGCCACCACAAGAATTGCCACAGTTTGCATTTCAGTAGGTAATGTTTACATATTGCACGCTTTAAAATATTATAGCATAGTTCTTGCAGCATTGCATCTTTATACCGTGAGAGGAGCTGTGACTCGAGGCGGAATGTGTTCTGGGAGGGAAGAGCTTAGGGACCATGTCCATAGTGCTCTGAGAGCCTGCAAGAGAAGAGTGAGGCAGAAGAATCTGGTCAGCAGAGAGTCTGTGATGTTGGTAACAACTTCATCAAGTCAGCAGCCTGCCAAAGAGAGATGATAGTCTAGCTCAGCTTAACTCGATGTAGCAAAAATGTCTTCCTGTGTTATACAGCCCTGTTGGAGTGTGCAAAGTTAATTCAGCTTTAGACTCAGCTGTATTCCTCTAATTTTTACCCAGTTACTATCCATATTCCACTTCTGGGGGCTGGTAATATGCTTTACGAAATATGAGAATTGAATTACCTAAGGAAAACTATTTAAGGTTTGACAATAAACCTTGGGGCTTAGTAGGTAGTGATTCAGGAGATAGAACTTCTGTTGTAATATTTTCTCCTGTATAAGAAACAAAGTGACTTGAAAGGGACTAAAGTTATTTTAGGTATAAAATAACATCTATTTTGAAATGAAATAAGTAATTCCTGGATTCTGGAAATACATGGGGTTTCTAATTAAACTTCTTGGGGCTACATTATAACAGTTCTTCTAGCTACTACTTCAGAGCTGGAACATACAATACAGGTGAAACTAAGGGTACCTGAGCTCTGGCACAGTTAAAGTGCTTTCAGCTGCCCAAGTTCACTTGATTTTGTACTGCTGTGCTTGTGATTCTTCAAATTAGCTACAGCTGAGCTGGCTGCAGCTAATGAGTAGCTGCTGTGAGCATTGTTATTTCTTTAGTAGATCCGAAGCAAGATGGAGGATATTTCTGGGTTTTGATTGGGCAAGGTAGTATTTATACATATCACAAACAAAATTAAATAAAGTAAAGTGTCTCTTTTCTTCTTATTTTCTTCTAATTTATCTTTTGTGGTTTTTCTGCACTAATTGTTATTATGCCAAACTGAGGTAATTATAGTATGTGTCTATATTGCTGCAGTGACAATTCTTGGTTACAATGCAGGCAGACTAGTTTGCTGTTCCTAACCCCTGTACTCTGCACTTCAGTGCAATCAACTATCTGAGTAATTATCCTGGTTGTTTGGGGTTTTGTTGTTGTTCCTGTTTTCTGTCCTTTTCTACACTTTTGTGTGTAGCTGCTGTGTTCATTTTAGCTGTGCTTGAGCTGCTCACTTAGAAGTGATGTCTGTATATTGTGCTCATACAGACGTGCTTTCTCTTACTCTCTGGAATTCAGTAAAGAAGAAAGAAATATAAGTAGTTTAAAAAGTATTTTGAAAAACAAAGTAATGTGATATTAAGAAGAGGGAAAGCTAATTCACTTTTTTATTAGTTCATCTCTCATAAACACTTAGAGCATTCTTAGAGCAAGAAAGACTGTAAGTACAATTCTAAAAATTTTCTTTATTAAATGGATGAGAATAGGGAATCAATCAAAAATGCATTCTGTCTCTCTTCAAAAGTTCTGGTGGGAAGAATGTGCCAATATATTTTGCCATGCTTTATGAAGTATACTATTCCCTCTCTTTTGCTTTCTTTCCTCCCTGTGTTTAGTCACACAGTCTCATGAACAGGTGTTGCTGGTTATCTCCTAAAGAGGCAAATCCAGCTAAATTAAATATTTCTGTTCTGAACTCAGGCAATATAAGTTGAGTTATGTAATGACTCATATAATAATATGAATTGTTTTATAAAATATCCCGTTTTGGAGCTAAAGTAGAACATAAAATAGAAAGAAGGATAAAAGGTGGCGGCAGAAACACCCATAACAGTCTGTCTTCCCAAATTCTGCAGTATGAAAATCTCAGATAGACCAGCATGGTCTTATTCTTCTTAGTTGTGTAACATTTTATTGGGCCCTAGAAAGGCTAAGTGAAGATGGCATGCAAACAGTTCATCAAGACCAGTACAAACACAAAACCAGAATTTTTTTTCTAAACTTGTAATAGATCAGCATGTGCTCTGATGATGTTAGTCAGGTAGGCAACCTAAGATAATTTTTTCATTTTTGAACTTTGATGTCACAGGAAGCACAGTTGGTGCAGACAGAACAAAATGGAAATATCTGTAAAGGAAAAGATGACCTGTCGTTAATTCCCCAGAATGAAGGTGTGTTGCTCCTTGACTATCAACAGTGAGAGATCAGCGGTGATGGCTCTTTTAAGAGGATAGTTGCCCATTTATTGACTCTCTTAATTTGGACGAGTTAAATTAAATATATAACTTAGGGTTTTGTCTGTGTGGAGGACTTGGGAATATTGCTGGGGTATGTGGCATAATGACTGATAGAGCTGTGCTGGCAAGTTGTGCATTTCTAATTGTATTAAGATTGTTTCCTGTCAGGTTCAATTACTCCATGGAAAATTCAGGCACAAGCAGGAGTCCTGCGAGCTCACAGCAGCACTCCTTGAAGGCTCAGTACTGGCCTGCAGCAGTTTTCCCAGCAGTTGTTTAATTTTTCATGTGTGGCCTTTTTTTTCCCCTAGTATTGGTTACTCTGTAGCAACGTGAAATTATTGATTAATGTTTGTGTGGTTGGTCCACCAAGTCCTGGGCATTCAGAAGTAGATTTTGGATGCTCATTGGAAATCGTGTGTTGGTAAGCAGGAAGCGCAGGTGGCAGTGCAGCATATGGAATAATGGGAAGGTTTTGAGGAATTTATTCTTGTGAAAGGAAAAAAAAAAAATGGAGTGTCCCTGAGTCTTGATGCACATGGTATACACAAATTTGGTGGTTTTTAAAAAGAAACCCAGCATGTCTCCTCTCCCAGGCCCCTCTGGGGTGGTGCCCACAGCACCTCCTCCTGTGTTCACTGGAAAGAACACGTCAGCATGGGGACATTTGCTGGTGCTGTCATTCCAGGGTACAGAGTGGCTGGATGGCCATGAGGGCAGCAGCAACAAACATGACATTGCAGTTCAGTAATCTCAACTCTGGGGTATGTACTTGAGGATCGTGAGATTGCACTGTGAGTTTGAAGCTCGTCAGCTGGACCCAGGGCACAGGGGCTGGTCTGGGGGCTGCTCCCCACCACAGCAACCTGGCCAGGATGTGCAGCTGGGAGAGGATCTGCTACACACAGGGAAGTGTTAAAATGACCTTGCACTGAAGTGGTGTTTAAAATCTGCTCTTTCATGTTAAATAAATGGTGGGGTGGGGGGAGGATGGGTCAGATGCTGTACAATGACAATTAGGATAATGGGTAACCGGTCATGTAAATGAGTCTAAAAGGCCTTTAATCATTGGGCCCGCAGGAGAAAGGATCTGAATTTATAACTACTTGTTATAAATGCATTAAGAATAAATACTGGTAAAGGAAAAAAGACTATTTAACCTGAAGGAAAATGTGGATAAAAAAACCTGTAAGGTACCATCTGGCCATGATCAAAGTGAATCTGTCCAGCTTACCAGGGATTGAGATTCGCCTTTGAAAAGTTCCATGGGGTCAGCAGAACTGACTTATTTCAAGGCAGAGTGATGGCAGTTGGCAAAGACTGTAAGAATGGGGGTAATTGCAATAGCAAATCTTTTCCGGACTGTTTCATCTTTTCCCTTATAAAAGGATGCATCTAAGTCAAGACATTCCACCTCCTTTCACAAAACAGAAGTGTAGCCTTGCAGAATTAAATATGGTGAGAGAGTAGTGGGTGGCATCTTTCAGAGCAGAGAGGGGCTATAAATAGTCATTACTGCCTCGTGAAGCTCAAAGGACTTAAGAAAGAAGAGTGAGCTGAAATATTTACTTTTTTTTCTTCAGCCCTGTCAATGTTGACATTTGACATAAGGTAGGGGAAGGACTGGGACCAAAACATAATGATTATAAGCAGCAGCAAAATATATTTCATTGCACAACAATGTTGAATGTGGATTTTCTCACTGTGTGTTAGTGGGACTCTACTGAGAATCAGTAGAACAGCCACTGGACACTGTTTTTAAAGAGGAAAGTATGGTTTAATGAAGTTTTTTGTTGTATAAATTTTATCTGAAACCAGTACCAGTCAGCATTGCATTTACCTTGTAGTAAACACAGTTATACACCTTGTCACCTTTGCACGCTAACGCATCGCTCACCTGTACTCAAGTCTGGCTGTGCTCTATGTACAGAGCATCTTTCAGATCAAATAAAATTCTTTTTCTTTTTTCTGATGGTCATTAGAAAAATGTGTATTCAAGAATACATTTTTGATCAAAATGCTGTACATAATAATTATACTTAGAAGCAATTTGTCCAGGAAGACCCACAAGCTATGAAGCAGTTGCATCAGTAGCTGACATTCTTTTATTGTGTTTCAAATCATCCATGAAAAATGCTCTACTTAAAAATCAAAGAGAAGATAGGGTTATTCTTATGTGGGATATAAAAGTATCTGAGTAATGTAGAGTTAATACTGACTTTAAAAAGAAATTCTGGCATTTTCAACCATGTTGGCTTCTGTATCCTGTCTGACTTAGCAAAGTTTGAGGGCTCTGACTATTTCATTACAAACTTCTATTTTGATTATTGGGAATGAAAACCAGGTAAGGCAGGAAATGCAGCTGGGCTATAGATATTGAAGACTTTCTAGGCAACCAAAAGTAAATCTTCCAAAGCTAAATATATAGTTTACCCTAGAGACATTTCTTCAGAGAATGGGATGTCATCTTGCAGTCCTTTATAATATATATACTGAGAAAAATTCAGGGTATTCAAACACACAGAAAAGAACCCTAAAAGTCACTGTAGTTTCTGAATTTCAAATTAGGACAAAGGGAAGTGTTAAGTCAACAAAGCCATTTGGTGTTTGTTTTCTTAAGAAAGTGGTAGCAATGTACAGGTAGATTGTACAAAGGAGGTTTGAGCTTTGTGCTGTGTGTCTGCACATTTCAAAACAGGATATATGATTTAACACTGAAATATTTTCATACCTGCTCCTTCCAACCCTCCAGCCCCCTTCCCCCCCTTTTTCTGGGTGTATGTGATAAATGACAGATTCTCTCCGATGATATTCCTGTGGTACTCCAAAATAATTCTGCAGACATGGTAAAAGCTTTTAGAGACTGTAAAACTGATTATCTCTTCTGTAGCTCTTTTCATCTTCAAAGCACTTACCAACATTAACTAATTAATCCTCACAGCATCCCTCTGAATTAGATATCATTGCCATTATACAGATGGAGGAATTGAAGCAAACACTTTGTGAGTAGCTCCTGATCACCAAGACAGTTGGTGACAGAGATGGAATTAGAATGCACAGACTGGTATGTCCAGGCTCTCTGGCCAAACTGCCCCACCATTCCTCCCTTGAGAAAGGTACCTATAGGTATTGGTTATATAGTTTCTTTAAATGAAACCCTGTTAGGAATGGCTTTGATGGGAAATTAATTTATAGTCAGACAGATTATTATCTTTTTAAATCCCTCTTCTGCAATATTTTCTGATTGGTCCAAGTTTGTCAAAAGATAAATCTCCCCTGTAGGATCACCACTGACTGCAAAGTTCAAAATTAAAGATCAAGTAATTGTGGTGTTTAGGCAGGAAGCAGAAATTGGATAACAAGCCCCATTCCTCTAGTCTGAATTTAGTGGCTTGTTTCTCAAACTCCTTAGTGTCATACAATTGAATTTAAAAACATGCAAATTTACTCTGTTGCTGTAATGAAATAATCTACACACTAGAAGGCTGAAGTTTTCAAAGTCCAGAGGACAGACAGAAGTTCCAGGTATGGTTGAGCACTCTCTTCTTAGGGGGTGTGGTGTTTGACTGTCTCAGAGGCTGATGAGCACTTGGCTACATTTCTTTGATGTCTGTGGCAGCACTTTCCATTTGAGGGACTGTTTGCCAGAAGAGCTCCTCAGGTGTACAGCAAGTGCAGGGGGTGGTGAGCAGATGTTGGAGTTGTTGGTGCCATGGCTTCAGCTCTCTCTGGTCACCCAGTGCTGAGTGTGACGGCTGTAGCTGCTCCTCAGCAGCAGGGGGATTTTCTGCTCCTGTGTGAGCACAGGGATGCTCTGAGCAGGGCAGGGTGGGGGCTCAGGTGCTGTCAGTAAATACTGCTCAAAGTTCAGCAGACGTGCTCTTAAATTAATATTTAACCAGATTACTACATTTTGTCTGCTTCATTAATTTTTTATTAATTTAGGAAAATGATGTTGATGGAAGTAATATTGACAGGGTGTGTTGTTTTGTTTTGGATGCTGGGGTTTTTTTAATATCTTCTGGTAAATGGAAACTTATCTTCCTTATGAACACAAACCATCTAACAAGCCATATGGGGCAAATGCTCTAATAAGACAACAATTATTAGGACATGATGCATTAATGTTTTATGTTGTTCATAACTCAGCCTTAAGAGATTAATAATGGAGATGTGAGGGGAATGCTATCTTAAGTGTTCATGATTATGTTAATATTAAGCCATAGTGTAGGAGAGGAAATTGCTTTCAGGTGGTTACTCATATTGTTTGTAGAGGGAGTATTGTGAAGGAAATGTTCTTTCTATTCTCTTCCGATAATTCTTAAGCAGTTCCACTGGACTGAATTTACAGGAGCAATCCTCCATGACTAGAAATCTATGAGAACCTCTTATAACTTAACTTTCTTAAAAAAATAATTCTAAAGTTGCCAGAGCTGAAACTCTTTACCCCCAAATTACTGGGGAGTAAAATTTTCAGAACTGAACTTAATTTCGGAAATTTCACAGTTTTTTCTTCTATGTCTGAAACAAATCCTAATGGCTCAGAACTCTGTTATGATCTGACCTGTGCATTTCCATTTGGCCCATGCACTCAGGTTAGCAAAGCCACTTATAGATAAGCAACTGTCCTTTCAAAAGGCAGAAAAGAATGCTTGGAAAGTTTGGAGGTAGTATTTAATCACAAGGAGAGGGTGAACAAATGTAGTAAGGAGAAGGGAAAAAAAGAGATGAGTGGAATTTTGTAAAGCTGTTTAGTTGTGTGCATAAAAAAATTATTCTGAATGCAGTTTTTTTTTTTAGCTCTTTTTTCAATCTTAAGCAACTGCTGAATATTCTCCTTTCATTAAAATGTCACTGAGACAAAAGTATGTTTTGTAGGAATGAGAATTCTTTGCTATGTATTAGGAACCAACACTTTTCAAAGTGGTGGTTTCATCATTTTGTCGTTGTAGGTAGAAGGAAAATGTGATATTCACACTTTTATGGAGTAATTCTGTCTGGCCCTCTTCTTTCACAGAGTAAATGTATCTATGTGGTCTTCACTTGGCTCCATTCTTCTGTGTTGAATTCTTGCTCTCTACCCCTTCTCTTTATTGTATTTTCTAATCAGAACCTGAACCCTGTAGCAGTTGAGTTGAGCTTATGAGATGCTGAAGTGAGATAGAAGTTAAGCAATAGAAGTTCACTTACGCAGAATTGCTCCTACTCCCAGCACACCACAAACTTCTTTGTGTCTCCCTCCTGCTCTCGAGTGCCTGCACGGGGACTGTCACTGCTTACACCCAGTGCAGGAAACACACGGCTGTTTATCACAGCCCAGCAGGCAGGAGACAGAGATTTTCAAACATCACTACTCTAGCCTTATCTCAATAGCACTAATATTATCCCCTGCCAAAACAGACATGATATATTGAAGTATCTGTAACAGTTACAGGATCTCTGCATATTCCTTGAATTTAGCCTGCAGCAAGTCTGTCATCCATGGTGATCCTGATGTTGCGAGAAGCGGCTTAAAAATATCATCAGGGCATTGGTACTGACTTAAAAGCAGCGTAGGCACTACTGACCTGTGAATGGAGACATGGCCATTAAAATAGGCTGCCTGCTTTTCCTCCTTCCCTACTGCTTCTTTATTTGCTGGTAGTAGTCCCCTGTCCTGTTTGCAACCCTCTGTCAGACAGAGGTGGGGTTCAGATCATAGCCACAAAATAGCTAGGGTTCAAGGTGATCTAATTTTTAAAGAGTTAACAATAGTTAGGAAAATAGGTTCCAAACCACCAAAGTCTGTTTAAGTTTTGAGAAAACTTTCCTTTATTTTTGCTGGCTGGATCAAACCTAACACTATAGTGTAGGAATAGGACAAGACCAACACTGCAAACCTTTTAATGTTTTATTATCTACAAGATTTGTGTACAGCAGTGCTCAATTACACCACAACAGTGCAGAGATCCAATCTTCACAATGTAATAACTTCCTGATGATCTGTCTTTAAATGATAAATGAAAAGAATATGTTGCCTTCTAGCTGCATATACAACAAATTTTATTGCCACCAAAAATTGTTTTGTATTCCTTGGGTTGGTGGGAAGGTGTAGAAGGAAGGTTAAAACCAGACTTTTTCCTAACCTGTCCTCAGGTTATATTATTGGGATATATTTCCAGTATTGTTCCAGTGTTGCTGAAATGCATCTCCCTGAAATTCAAAGGGGAAAAGTGGCTGTTTGCGGTTAATGTTGGGATTTTACAAAAGAGTTTAGATCAAATCAAAACCCTTGGCTATTGGTGAACCACAGGTTCTCCTTGATCATGTAAGTCCTTCCATCACCCACTCCAGCACAGCACTTCTGAAATGCAGAAATCTGTTACTTCTGAGATAAAGCCGCTAATCCACCTCTCTCCTTGACACATTCTCTGTTCAGTGGGCAGATTTCTTATATGGATATTTTCTGTCACTTTTGCCAGTGCTGCCTCTGTGTCATAAGCTGATGGCTTTAACCAGTGATTTTCTGTTTTTCAGACTCAGCGCAGAAATCCAAACACCTCTCTGTGAAGTGTCTTCAGAGTTTATCCCCTGCTGAAAGTCTCCTCAAGGTAATGGTTGCGAATGACAGCAGGTGCATTGTAAACTAAATTTTTGAAAAATGTTTCTTGCTCATCCAAAGAGATTGTGAGTTCTGTAGTCTGCATTATTCCTCTCAGCACCAGCAGCTGTCTTGCTGCTTAAATATCCATAATTGTCTTTGTTCTGATTATTTTGGGTTAATTTTTTTAATCATACTTTCGCCTTCCACACTGTTCTGCAAGTTTTGCAGTTTCCTATCTCTGTGCTATCTTTTCCTCTTTTGCAGTCACCTGATCTCAATACACTGCTTGAATTTTTCTCTGTTCTCTCTGAGAAGTCAACTTGATTATTGCCTTTAGCTGCTCTTAATTTTTTTGACGCATCTGCTCAAGTATTTAGTCTATTTCTCTCTTAAAAATACATTTGGTGTTCATTGTCATGAGGTTGTGCACTTTATTTCTGAAATAGGTCTCAATTTAGTTCCAGTGTGGTTTTTATATTAACTCATTGTGTGGATTTCGAAAGGATTTCCAGTGTAATTGTTCCTTTTGGGTTCTTTAGTGGAAGGTTTATATGTTCACATCTTTAAGATTGTGTCTGTGTGTATACATGTAAATGCATCTGAACACCCACTTCTGTATGCGTGTGTAAAAATATATCTGCACGTATCCATGCTTGTATATATACACCTGCAACTTTCACTACTGCAGTGAAAACAAACCATATCTATGCCTATATCACTGAGTGAGAGTCTCTTCTGAGAAGAGGGGACATTGTGATGACTGTAAGGTTCCTTATAATCTACTGATCTGCTTCCTGAGCTGTGGTGATAGTTTTGTGCTCTGCAAAATAAACAATATCTGTTGTATTACAGGCTGCAGTTGGGGTTTTGAGATTCCTACTGACACGTGCAGCAGTCTGCTCCCTCTTCTTGGGCTTCTTTTATCAGGAAGTCCAGTCATTTGGGAAAATAAAAATGTATATGTTATTCCCAGTGCTTTGGCCCCCTGGTGAAAATTCAAGACCTAGGATGTAATCAGGAGTCTTTTCGAGTGCTTGCATTGATTGCTCTTTACTGTCTTGCTTAGGTTTGGGTGCAGCAAGGTGGTCAGTTGCTCACCCTGTCTCACTGGTTTGTAGTCTGCTGTTGTGAGAAGTGACTGAGGAGGGGTTTCTCTCTTCCTATGGCTACCCTAGCACTTTTTAATTATTTATTTCTCTAGGTGTTCAGAGGCCTGTTTTACAATATGGTTCTTTTTGCCAGAAGAAACGTCTTGTTGGCAGAAGATTATGGCACATATAAAATGGTAACATGAGAGGTTGTGTCTGTCTACAGGTTCCCTTTCCTTTGCAGGTCAGAGATGTACTGAAAGACCTGTTTCTGAGTTCTGAGAGCCAACATAGCAACACTCAAGGATGCTACTTCCATGATTTCACTGTTGGATAATTACAGATGATCACAGGGTTACTCATAGGTTACACAGAACTGCCAGATGAAAAATCTGCAGCACATATGTGGCACAGCCAGGCAAAGTGTTGTGTTAGAAGACTGAAAAATTTAGACTGATTATTCTGGAAAAGTAGTAGTCAAATTAGAGAAAATTAACCTACTTGTCAGGGGGAAGATAAAGTCAGAAACCTAGAGAAACATAAGAGTTACACCTGACACATTTCATTTTGTGATTGTACATTGCCCTGGCCCCTTATCCCGATGACTGCCAGCCTCTGGTCCCAGAGGCTCTGCAATTTGTAATGCTAATGTGCCACAACCTATAAGCAAGTTGTTGGATCTGATCTCTCACTTTCTTACCTGAAAGGTCATCAGTCTCTAAGCAGGTCTCAAATATTCAAGTGCACTTTTCAGCTATGAACTCAGGTTCTGTGCATGTGTTAATTATTCAGCACTGATAAGAAGGGGAGAAAAACAACTTGGGATATTGATGTTTGTATCATAGGTCATCCCTTCAATTGTATTAATTATATTCATTCCTTCAGATCCCTAAATGAATTGGTCAGATTGCTCAAGAGGACAAAAATTTCTAGTAGTTTTTAAATAATAAATGTATTGAAAGGAAGGCAATCCAGAAGATATGCCCCAAACAACTGGATTAGAATATACAGTAGCAATTCACATTAGCAATTTTACACACTGTGTATTGATGGGGTGTATTAATCCAGTTTTTCGTGAGATGGTAATTATACTTAATGAAAATATAACACAAGTTTCAGCAATTCAAAGCCACATTCTCTGTGGGGATTTTTTTCAGATTCAGTTAATAGGAGAGCTCATGATTTATGCAAAATTGATACTTCATACCTTTCTTCTTCTTGGGAATTCTTTCTCTGCATCTTGAGTATTGCTAAATGGGATCAGTTCAGTTTGGAACTGATGTCTTATTTTCAATCCCAGAGTTATTTGGGTTGTTTAGGTCCACAAACAACCTTGGAGGTCACTTGAGGGAGGGATATTGGGTAGCCAGTTTCTTTTGTCTCTAAAGGTTTCCACTGCTTCTGTCTTGCTTTGCTGCCTCATATAATGCAAAAAAGAACACTTCCAAAAGTATATATTTGTGGAACTTCTTTAGAAACTTAAAGAATATTGTTTCAGAAACTATTGTAAAATAGCAGAAAATAATTTAAATACAAACGCAAATATTGAAGTTGGTACCTAGAGGGATTATAAACTTGGATTTTGCCAATCATGAATAAAAACCAAAGCTCCTGTAATTGCTGGTGTCCTGTGAAAACACTGGATGGAAAGAATAAAGAATTACTCAAGTAATTTGGGCTTCTCAGTGGTAATCGATATTTGCTCACTTGTGGTGTTGGGGCTGGTTTTTTCATTTTGTAGTGGGGTTTGGTTTTTGTTTCTGTTTTTTTCAGATACATCAAATAGACTGTTCTATAACGATCTTCTTCTAACAGTGCTTAGTGGTGTAGATGCTATGCTAAAGCATTTGTGGGGTATTTT
>WEIT01019485.1:20910-50940 GCA_013389985.1 Dryoscopus gambensis | reverse complement strand
GATCATGAAGGAAAAAGTCTCAAATTCAGCACACTTTTGTCCCATTCCATTGATCCAGAGATGCTCTAGTTAGCTCTAAACACCCTTTACTTTCTTATAGTTTTCAGCTATTATATCTATTTTAATTACTTTTTGAAAGAGATAAGGATAAGATGGGGTGGGCTGAAACAGGTAAGGTTTGGGTTATGTTGAGCCATTTGAATGTGTGATCAACAACCCTTTCCACCCTCGTTTCTCTGAGGTTCGCATTCGCATGCGTACGCACTTCCTGTCATCTTCCACATCAAGCCCAAGGGGTCTTAAACAATATTTTAGGTAACATACTAAGCATTTAATTTTCTTTAGAAGAACCCAATTATGCTAGAAATTAATAATTAAAAATTATAAATAGAATAAAGAAGAAAACATGAATATTATATCCTACGGCTACATTTTTCAGGATGATGTGTGGGGAATTAGGTGCAAAAATCCCATTTATGTTAATGGATCTTGCGTGTCTAATTCCTCATATAGTACAGTGCAAATTTACCCCCTGGTGTCTTTGATGGTAGAGAGGACCAGCACAGAGGGGGAGAAGAGTGATTTATTTGATGATCTGTCAATCATAATGGCAACCACAGAAAATTGCAAAGCTGATTTTAACCTCTCTAGAAACAGCTAGTTAGACCATATGCTTTTTTTCTCTTGCCAGATGTCATCATTCATCAATTTCTCATTAAGAAAATGACACTCAAAAAAAAATTAAAAGGGGTATAGCTTTGTCTTTTTTTTTTTTTTTAAGTCCAGAAAATCAGACTGTAAAACCCAGGATGAGGTAACCTTTTTCAGAAATGGAAGTACTCTACGCCCTGTAAGTTTTGCAACTACAGCTCAGTCTGAAGTGCTTAAATCTGCCGTGTAGTTTGTTGAAAAGGTTTTACATATTTACAATATTTCTGAAATCAGAGACCATTAAAAAAATCCGTTTATTCTGATGAGCCTTAATCCTGCAGAGTAATCTAGATATTCAGGGTATCATCTGAAGTTTATCTTTCCTTTCAGTGTCATTGACCTGGAGGTTGCAGATACCTACTTAAGCTCATTCAACCCATGTGGGTAATAGAGGTCTCCCCTGCCTGCTGTCATGTGTTTGGTATTTTAAAATGAAGCAACCAGTAAACAAAAATCACTGACAAGTAACAAAGATGTTAACATCAGAATAAGGCATTATTTGTTCTTATTTTCGTGAAGGCTCTCACAAGTCAGTGTACAAAGAAAGCTTTATAGCTAAGTTGTCATCTTTACTTCTACACTGGTTAAATGTAAAAATAGTTAAATAGGGTTTTTTCTCCTCTCTTTTTTTTTTTTTTTTTTCAAATATGTGCTTAAAGAATCCTGGAGAGCCATAGGACATCATTTTCCAAATATGACATACTCTCACTTCTAAATAACATCAACATATTGTAAGTGTTTGGTAGGCTGCTGTTAAACAGCTGTTTGATTATTAATATTTTATTGCCCTACGTTTTCCAAGATATTTTGACACTTGCTATTATTTCAAATGCAGCTTTTCTTGGAGTTTTTAATGGTTTGTGTATATCTCTAGACAGTTTCAAGATCTTGAAGCTGTCATAACATGTTAAGTAGGCAAATCAGCTAACACAGTAGTTTCAAGAAAGATAATTTTCTTTGCATAACTTCAATCTGCATCATTTTGCATGACTTATTATCAGGAGCTGACTCATTGACAAACAAGGCATATAGCTTATGGAATCGAGAATGGTTCAGAGTAAATGTCTTCAAAAAGCTAAGCATTGATCAAAATACTGAATTTTCTGTTGCTGACAGACGGTTCAAAATGTGCAGAGGCTGCTTGTGGTTAAGATTTCATTGGAAAGCTTTCCACAAGTATATTACAGTTTTGATATATATAAAATGTTTCTCTCTAAAACTGTCAGGCCTTTATGCATGCAACCTCACTCAGTACTTGAAATATGAATTTCTAAAGGCCATATATGGGACTGTAGTTGCTTCAACATTTTAATTTTCTTTTTTTTTTTTAATTTGCTCCTTCCATTCCTGGAGTAAGTGGGACAGTGAAGGTCAGAATAATGGTGAAAATAGAGAGTTGTGACTTTTTATTCCTATAACCAGATCCTGTGCATCTGGTCAAAAACATACACTGTCATTATCTTGCATTGCTATTAACCTGTGCCCTTCTCCTGCTTAACACCCTTCCCGGGCTAGGAGAGGATTCACAGCCTGCCAGAGCTTCAGGCTGAGTCTCTTCCAAAGAGTGCTGATTGCTCTGACTCTGTGTGGTGATTGGGTTTCTGATATGAGCTGCTATCACAAAGCAGAATGGCAAATTCTGTTTGTTTAGGAGCTTGTGTTAGACAAAACATCTGTCCTAGAGGTGAAAGGATTAATGTTTTATCTACTGAAGCAGGTCTCAGTCTTACCTCTTTTATAAAATGAATCACAAGGCCAGTAAAGACTGAATAGTGTTTTCACTTCTTGTGCTTTATAGCAAAACAAAAGTTAGCAGGAACTATTGCTGTTCTTTTCTCTCTGGTTGTTTGTCAGGTGCTGTGATAGCACTTCAGAAGAGTAACTGACTCTCCTCTCCACTACAGCAGATGGTGGTTGTTTTGAAGTTTCATATGAAGCTTTAGGAGCAACTATCCTAAATCTGTGTTTGAGACTTTCCAGGAAAAGCAAAGAAAAAGCTGCCTGCATCCTTTGAATGCAGTTAAGAAGGTAAAAGTTGATGCTAAGTATTGGTCTTTTTTCAAGTAAGTCTGTATTAATTTCAAAGAAATTGTGCAGAAGTAAAGTCTTGAAGATTAAATTTTTAGCAAATAAAGATTTTGATATCTAAATCTTTCTAACTGTCATTTTGCTTAGTAGAAAGGAAGCAGCTCTTCCCACTAAATAAGATTTATCAGGAGGACTGAAGTTTAAAAAATACAAATTAATACATTGACTTTTTAAATATTTGAAGAACTAATATGAATTAAACTGCCTGCATGATGGCACTTTGACTAAAGAGAGGTTATCTTCTCCATGTGTGTGCATTACAAGAACACACGTAGAGCCCAGTTTTTCCCTGCTGTCTGGGTGCAGTGCGCTGCCCCAGTGACACACAAAAAAAGCCTTTGGATGTTGAGCAACTGAAGGGCTTTTTGTTATAAAAGCTCTGTGCAAGCCCTAGAGCAGAAAGCATTCTTCAAGCAGGAGAAGAGTGATTATGGTACTGCCCCACTCAGTAATCCCCAGAGCCAGAGAGGGCCCTTGGAGCCATCAGTCACAGCTCCAGGTGGGCTGGGCTGGGTCTCAGTCCTCCTCAGAGCCGTGCTCAGCTCACGGTCCAGTCTCCTCTGCCATCCCCCCTGTCTGACGTGGAGCCCAGGAAAGCTGAGGACTCAACTGTGTGATGGGAAATGGGAATTATAAAGTTGTGAAAACTCAGATGTGAACATCCAGAGCCATACCTGAGGTTCTGAGTGTCTGTAGGAGCAGCCCAGGTACAAGGTTCTGAGTGGCAGCATTGGGTTGCTCCTGTGGTCCGGGTGCAGCTGCAGCAGGGGTGGCCTCATGCTGACCTGGGCAGTCACACGATCTTGGTTTGATCTGTTGGCTGATTGAGGCTTTTGATTCAGGATATGTGTAGCTGCGTTCTGTGGTGTGACTGTTCCCGTGCTGCTTTCCGAGGACACCTGCAGTTCGTTTGCCTTTAAAGAACTGTTTGGCTTTTATTTCATGCTCCTGCATTTTTACAGTTTGTATCATAGGTGAGTAAGGATATCTGTTGTCTGTTTGATCCTTGAGCATTTTATGAATTATATCATTATTCAGTGGAGTAGGCAAGAGGAGAGAAAAAGAGAAGAAACACAGTTTATTTAAAAGTAACATGTCAGGCTCATTTAGAAACATTTATCAGGCTTTTACTAATCCACTTAGGAGCACAGCATGTTGGCTCAGTGGAGAGATTGTGCAGTCTGCTAGCCCCCCTGTTCCTAAGGGATTCACCCCAGCAGTGATGTTGAGGTCAGTGCTTCATTTTGGTGTTGAGAGGTAAACATCTGAATTTTGATTTATTTCTCTTTTGTTCTCATAAGTGGGGAAAAACTCCTCAAGTTTCTGATGGCTGTCAGCAAACCAGTTCAAGTTATGTAGTTTTCTACCTGAATACCGGGACAGAGAAGACTCCAGTTAGTCAACTTACTTCTCTGTGAGATGTTTATATGAATAGAAAATTCACCTGAATTTGATTTTGTGATAAATCAACTGCCTCATTAAAACAATTTCTGAAAATTGGGAGGGGAAAAAAAAGGAGTAACAGCAGCAGTGTGCTCTTTCCTTTTCCTGGAATTAGATGTGCAGAGCAGATGAACTTCTCACAGATATATATGCAGCAGTCTATAGAACAAAGAATAGTAGACTTTAAGTACTGCTATGTAATTTTGATGTCCCATTCATTCCACTTACTTGCCATTCCCCACACCTAGAAATGCATAATCTCTACACAGAGATTAAAGCAGAATCAATACAAAGCAAATAGAATGGCCGTTTTCATCTTTTATCCCAACTCTTTTCCATTCTACACTAATTTCAATGAATCACTTCTGAAATAATTTCTGAAATTATGTTCTTGAAAGCAAGAGAAATTTTTCCTCTCATAGTATTTTCTGAAGTCCATTGTTCTGGGAGGGTGGAAGATTCAAAATGCTGTAAAGGAAAATACCACACCACAAGTTGTACATAGTGTAATAATCTTGATTGTTAATTTTTTTCTTTTAATGCATTTTAGCTAGAGATACAGGGACCTGGAGCATAAAGAGTACTTGATATTCTATCATCAGTGACTTTTGAGAAACTTAGAACAAATATATCTATTCTTGCTCTCCATTTAGACTATTTTGTGATATGAATTATTTTTGACTGGAGTTTTGAGTTTAAAAAATCCTTTGAGGTGAGAAATCCAGATGCCAAGGGTGATGAAGCATTCTATTCTAATAAATAATGAAGACATTTTTGTGGCTTGTTTACAGAGTACTAGCTGCCCATTCACACTGGACATTTTATCTGAGGGTCATGATCACCAGAAGTGTTCCAAGCACTTATGAAGTGTTAGCTGCAGTCAAGAGCAATTCATTTCCTCCTGTGTCAGCAGTGGTTCAATTCCTCTAAGGAGGGTAGAGAAAAACACTGGAAATGTTTACTATTTTTAATTGCTCTCTGCAGTTGAATTATTTGTAGATGGAGCAGTGTAAGTACGAGTTGACTGACCCAGAGCTGTGTTTTGCTGCCTAGCACTGGAGGGACTAGATTCATATAAAGACAAACCAAAATGGGAAACAACAACGGAACCTGGATACACAAGCTGTTTTTGACAGGGCCTATCACTGGGCTGTGGTTGGAGACACTTCTGAACACAGCAGCTTCAGGCATAGCTTTAGAACCATTACCTGCTTCATTCTTCTCTTTCTGTGTTGGGGATTGAGACCCTGTGGCTGTGACACATCCCTGGTGTTCTCTGCAGGCCCCGTCCAGGATTGTCACCTGCTGCCGGAGCCGTGGCTACCTTGTGAGCAGCGGGACTATCTCAAATGTTGGCTCTGGATCCCAGCGCACATCAGCTTAAATTAAGTGATTCTTAGGGTGCCCAGGCCTGGAACAGTCCTGCCGTACTTTCTTTTTCTGCCTTTAAACTGTGTTTTTGCCTTTTCTGTATAGTGGCAATCTAGTGACTGGCTGTGGAGAGAATTTAGGGCATGGATATAATGAAAAAACTTCTGAGGAGAGAGGCTGTGTGATGAGGAGGATGAACTAGATCATTGTGTGTTCGTAAAAGCACAGAAGTAGCCCAAGGGAAGGGCACAAACAGTCAGGGAGGGTGTTCTGGTGGAATCCTCGCTTAAATTGACCAAAACCACTGTGCAATCTTGTGCTCAGCATGTCAGTCCTCATATGCATCAGCACAATTCTTTCTTGGAGACTCAAGGGTAATGCAAGGACAGCTCTGAGGTTCGCCCCTTAAGGAGCCAAATATCATTTCATACTATCCAATGTTTAATTACCACCTGCAGATTAATATTTTCCAATAAAGAGCCCAGGAATGAACTGCAATCCCAGTCTTGAGCATAGTGAGTGCATTGCTTAGAGAAGCAAAGCTGTTACAGACAGAGAACACGAATCCCCTGAGAAAATGAATCTCGGGCTAAACTGTAAGCTACAAGAATAAACCAGCAAAGCTGATTTGGGTGAATTTTATAAATAAATAAATAAATCTTCATTTCTAGTTTGCATGAGGGATTAATAAAAAAACAAAAACAAAACAAACAACCTAAAAAAGATGAGGAATAGATGCAGTTTTATATCTTGGGATTATAAAATAAAACACACAATGGATATTCATCTAAATTTTGCTTGCATAAGGTGGTTCAGGGCTGTGTAATCCCTTCCAACCCACATAATCGTAACTGTGGAAATACCACACTCACAGGGCCAAGATATGCAAGTCAGTATTCAGATCTCTTATATATGTTCCAATAATGCATTTAATTGAGAGTATGGTTAAGTCCTCTTTTATTTTTCTTTTTCTCTGCCTTTTTTTTTATATACAAAGCAAGAAAGCAATCTTTGCTTTCTTGGACTCCAGAGATGTGTGATACAAATGAAAGTGTAGATTTAAATGTCCCTCCACTGCAAGAGACATACTGTTCTTTCAAGTCCCTGTGTGGATTGATCTTTGAAGGACAATATGAAAAAATTTATTTTTAAATGCTTTATTTTCATCCTAAATTAACTTCTTCTTGTCTAACTCCTCTTGACTATTGAAGGAACCCAAGGGTAAAATGCAGATTCTGTTTTAATCTTATTTTGCATAATACATTTGCACATTGTGAGTCATGGTACCCAGAAGGAAAGTAACAGTGTTTAATTATATAATTCTAGAATTCTTTCTGCTAACTTTAATATTTTGATTCTCTTCATTTGTAGCACGTTAACAACAAAGCCATGTTTTGAGATACGTGCGGGCTAATAGGCACTTTCACTTTGAAGAATACTGGTGTTAACTGGTTTTGGTCTTTCAAAAATGCTGTGCAATTTTTGTTTATTTTTGTTGCAGCCAGACAACACAAATGATGACACATATATGTGTTTTGTTTTAAACAAAATTGTGCCTGCATGTACGCATTTGTTGTGCATGAGATCTCTGTGGCAGGCAAGATTTCTGAATACAGATACAGTCAACCTTTTGATTAGTCAGATTTTGAGCAAGTACAAAGTTTGAAGCGGTATGAATTCTTCTCTTTAAAGCTTCCCATATTTCAGAAGAGCCAGTGCTGGTTAAGTGCCTTCACTGCAATGTTTGACAAACTGCAGAATGGTGTTCAGCCTGTGCTGGAGGCTGAGCGTGCTTGGTGCCTCACGTGCTCCTTCTTGGGTAGCATAAATGCAAAGACTGATGTCACTGATGTGATACAAGAAGGATTGTTGAGATTGGTGGGACTTCTGTCCAGTAAACACTGCATCTGAAAAAGCTGGCTCAGTGAAAGGGTAAGAACTTGCCCAGTATGGTCAGGGTTCTTCATGCAAGTCTGTGCCTAAGTTTAAATGTGCTTCTTACAAGCATTGAAACAGAAAATATCTAAATTTTGTTCTGTTTCTTGGTGCATTTGGTGAATGTTCTCTATATTAAGGTTGCATACAGCTTTGAACAGCTCTAAGTGCTCTGAAGTAGAAGCTCTGAAACACTTTGCTGAATGGAATCCTTTGTGTCTGGGGTTCTGTCACACATGAGGGGGTGTGTGTGTATGAAATTAAAAAGAAAGTTATTTGGCACAGTATGCTGCATTTCAATTTAGCAAGGATATAAAGAGTTACTGTAGTCTGATTTATTGTAGAGGCTCTGAAAAACGAGGTTTATATTGTCTTGAGCTATTTCAATGGTGTTGCTGGCATGACACTATAATCCAAAGGACAGAATATCAATCAAGCTAGGATGTACAGGAATGTAAACAAGCTTTAGAAAAAGCATCCAACAGTTTGTTAAATAGACCACAACAAAACAAGTCCATTATCATTGCAAAAATAGCTCTGAACTTAGTATGTCTAATTATCTGAATAGCTTGGAAAAAACATAATTAATCCATCAGCAGTATATGGTATTCTAATTCTGATACTGGATGGTGAGTTTTGTGATTATTCTTATTTTTTTGTCAATATATTGGTATCTCCTAAAGATGAATAAACATAAGATTTTTTTTTTCCTCCTTGTGGTATTCTTATTCTGCTGGAGTTTAGGAATGTAGTCCAAATTCCAAGATACTTTTTGTTTTATTAATATCAAATTTTCTTTTCCTTTAATATTGAGGAAAGAGGTTTTTATTTTCATTAATCTAATATTGTTGCCATTTTGGAAAGCCTTCTCAGATTATTTTTTGCAGCCTCACCTAACACATCGTTGTGTTGGATGCTTCAAAGTAATATTTATTTTCGTTTCAGTCATGCTGAGTGAGCCCACAGATGCTCCAGTGATTTATGCAGGGCTACCCAGCACACTGATGGTTTCTGTGGAATATGGGTTGTGTTAGAAGGAGTTGAATGTGCTCCTGTGCAAAATCGGGAGGGAATGTGAAGGCATCACCCGTCCAGCTGGTTAACCCAGTTCCGATGTCTCTCGGTATTTGGGGGCGGAGCAGGTGATGAAGTTCTTGAGTCACTGTGGCATCTGCAGCAGGAGCTGGGGGGTCAGTTTGCAGCTCTCTCTGGGAAGGTGTGACGGCTTTGCAGAGAGTTTATATAGTTTTCAGGACCAGGAATTGTTCTAGATTTATATATACACACCCATTAAGCCTCTTTGTAAGTCCTTTTAAATCTGGTTTGTATTCCAGGTGGTACATTTTTTACCATTTGCTCTTCCTGTTTGCTGACTTTTCATACAGATAGTACTGAAAAACACTGACCACTTAAAACACAAACAAATGTCTTTGGAGTTTGCAAATCAAATAATACTGGGGAAGAAATCAATATTTATGTTTCTTCAAGTCACAAAAAATGTCAGTCAAACCAATGCTGAAAAGTGGATTCGGAAGCTTTCCTCTATTTGTATTTTACACAATACCCCCTTCTTTGCCTCTGCCGTACCTGTTACTGAATCTCATTGCTCTAATGGCACTAAGTGAGCCCAAGTGAAAGTATTACAGAAGTTTATGCAGATGTTGGTGTAAGTGTATTATCATTCACTTCACTTTTGGCATTCATTACTTCAGTTTGGCTTACCACCTCTGTATACTTCCATCTTCTGGTACGACTGGCTCTGCTCTGTTTCCCCTGAGGTGTGCAAATTTCAGAGCCCTCGGCACGGTGTGGCATATAATGGATAGACAGTTCAGGAGAGCAGCAGCTCGACAAGATTCAGCCTCTTCAAAATCAGCCAGCCATGGAGCTGTGTGTGGTGATGACACTTCATCTCAGCAAAGTGTTTTCCTAGTGGTTTACAGCTCTCATATCAGTAGGAGCCTTATCTAATTGCTCTGCTCTGAGTGTCTGCATGCGTATCTATTTCTTTCACCCAAATACTTGCACTAATGGCCAGTCCCTCTGTTTCTCAGTAGCTGAGACAACTGCACACTTTTGCCCTTTGCTGCTTGTCTGATTTGTTTTTCTGTGAGCTTCCTGGCTGTTCTGTATAAGACATCTTTAAGTCACAAACCTCTAAGAGGACTGTGAATTTGTTGAGGGCATTAACATTATAACAAGCTTTTTAAATTTTATGGTATCAGGATAGTTTCCTCTTCTTTTCCTTTTATTTCTTTTCCTTTGTCCTATTCCCCTTTTACTTCTGCCCCCCCCCCTTCTTTTTCTCCTTTTCCTATTTTGTTTTTGCCTTTCCAGAAACAATATCCTTCTTTGAATTTTTGACATGTGTCCTTTTTTTTGTCATTGTCAGCACGATGAGGGTGATCACAGAACGGAAACCTGCACTGTGAACTGATTGGAAATGGTAAACAACTTTCTGTATAATGAAGCTAACCTTGGCATTTTTTTAATCTGCACTACTCTGTTAATAACTAACTTGAAGTTAGCCTGGATTTTGGAATAGAAAACCATGTATTTGACTGAATATATTCCTGAGGGACTTGAGTCTGTTCTCCATTGATGATATTCTCAATGCATTATCTGACTCTTGTTTCAACCTGTGGGTGATGTCCTGGCCCCAAAGCAATTAATTCAGGCACACAGCATTTTGATTGTTGCTTTGTGAAATACATGTGTTCTGCTCATAGCCAGCTCTGTCAAACTCCTTCCAAAATCTGTATTTCATCCTGCATGGATATCTCAATTGCAAGTTAGATCTCTCTTGCTGCATTTCCAGTGTTGGTTTCCTGTAGGCCTGAAGAACTTAGCAAGGTTTTGGATGTTTGTTTTTAGCTTTGGATTTACCAGGTGTAGGCCACATGGTGAAAATGCACACCATAGGCCATTGTTTTAATTTCTTATCTCGTGTTGAGACAGTGACATCCCGTTTAAAAAGTACCATAAACACAAACTGCATGTGCCAAATTGTTAATGTTGTGATGACAAACAGGAGATTTGTATGGCAAAAATCACAGGGCTTCATGGCTTCTTTAATGGCCAAGGGGTTTATTTGCTCCTGTCTTAAATACAAGAGGACTTTGATTCAGCTCAGTCTGCTTGCTACAAACTTTATTTTATGTAAACCCTGTTCCATGTCAGCAGCCCTGCTTTTGCCAGCCCGCTTGTGTATAGTGTGCCTCTTGTCCAGAGAAATAACGTGTAGGCACCAGTGCCCCCATTCCTGGTCATGAGCCATTTTTCCCTTTTTAGGATCCTTGCATTTTTATGACAACAAGTTTAAACAGAAGCTCAATAATTTCACTCTCTTGATCAGTTGCTCAGCCTTTGATTTATTTTGTGGAATTGCCTCCATGGTCTGAGGCAGCACCTGGCCAGCACCTTCAGGCCCTGGTCCCACAGCCTTGGGTCCAGCTCTGACTTTCAGACCCTTTCACTAGGACTTAGAACCAATAATTGTTTATGTAAAACCTACAGGTGTAAAATATGGACCTTTAGGTACTTTGTTTTGATGCTAAAAAATCTCAACTCCTTTCCTCTGAATGAGTATTGTACTATATAACCTGTGCCCAAATAGGTGATAAATCTTTTTAAAAAGGAAGATTTATTATTTAGGGAAAATGTACTGATATTAAATGTGGGGATGGGAATCCATATTACTGTGGGACTACTTGAAAATGGAAAAAAGCCTTTGGCAAACTTTTAAAAAATAACAATCAGGTTAAAAGTGTATGGTTTTTTCCCGGTGATCTGATCCATGGCTGCAGTTTAAGACTGTGGAAGTGAATCTTTTAATCTAGATGGCGAATGAATGATGAAGATTTGATTTGATTTGATTACATTTCATTTAAGAGAATGAGTCACTGCTCCAACTATGAAAGCTCTTTTTTGTCTGGCCATTTAACTTGAGAAATATGTAGGCTAAAATGTCAGCATTTGCAGACTCACGGATAATATGCAGGAAGTCTATAGGAGACTGTTCTCAGATGGTGCTTGACTCTTCATTTCCTATTCAGAGAAGTTCCTTTATTGTGTGCTGGGATAGTAACTAAACATAAATTTCAAGCAAGAAGGCAGCAAACTAAGTTGTGTTTTTACCTTTTTTGAAATAGATTTGATATTAAGTTATTCGTGCCTTTTGTGTAGATATGGTTCGGCAGGTCTTCTGCATTACAGCTACTGTAAAATTCATGGGGAAAAAAAGTATTCCAGGCTTTGGAGAGGGTTTTTTTCCCTGAATGACAGGGACAGGATTTCAGCTTGTAGTAAAACAAGAAAGTAATGATTAAAGGAATATTTATACTACCAGATGTTTTAAGGGAAGTCTGAAATTCTTCAAGGTCTTTTTTAAAACATTAAGTCCTAGCAGTACATTTTTTTACTGGTAACTTGGTAAATGTACCAATGATACTGACTTTCCACTAAATTTACAAGTGGCACTCAGTATTGTTTACAGTAAAATAATTCTGTAAATTGAGTCTTCTTGCCATGACTGATCAAGGCAAAAATACTCAGTATAAAAGTTTGAGAAAAGGTCTGGTCCTTTAGTAGCCTAAATCCCATTAACAATGACTTTAGAATAAAACCTTGGGACTTTATTAAGATTTTTATTAATTTTCTACTAAAAATATTCATAATATAGCATGTACAGGAAATAGAACCTTTTTCTTGTCTTTTTAAAACCAAAACAACAATGAACAAGCAATAAAGAGTTATTTTTAAATTTCAACAAAGGAATGAAACAATTTATTGTTAGTAATCACTGTGTTATTTTATTAATACCTACTGTTAAAGAATTTGTTTCAACATTACTTACATTGGTACTACCTGCAAGCTAAAGTTATATTATTCCTGAGGAAAACAATATTTTTTTTTTCTAATCTAGTGTATGTGCAAGCTTCCATGAGCAGTGTTTAGATATTTCTTTTTCTGATGTCAAACAAAATAACTAAATGTCTTGGGGAAAAATGGCAATGCTGATGCATTCAAGGGGTGGACTGTAGAGCTCACTGTTCTGTGTGTATTTGAAGGTAACTTGTCTCCAGGAGTGGAAAGGGATGCTCATCAATAGGATTTTACATCTCTGGAGAACATTGATAGCCGGGCTTTAGTCTTAGTTTGAATAAAATGTATCAGCAAACACAAAGCAAAGCAAAGTGAAGCAAAGGGAGGAGAATGGAGTGAAAAGAGTGGACTATGGGTCCTTATGTGATGAGTGATCTGGGGGGTGTTTCCCAAATAACTGACTGCATGTTAATTTTAAGTAGTAATAGAAGCAGGTTTTTACTGCTTCTTTTGTCTTCTCCCACATTTCCTGATTAAATGTTCCTATAATGATTTGCACAAAATGAAGAGGGTTGGAATTTTCTAGGACTTTTTTTTCACAGTAGATCTTTTAGTACAACTGCAGTTGGAAGGAGATTGTAAATCAATATGTTATTATTCCACATATCATGTATTCTGCTTTCTGCTGCTCTCCGAGTACAAAATTTAAGGATTATACCTATTTGGTAAGAATGCACTGAAAACATTAGCAGCACAGTACTTGGGTCCACACGGAGTTGCTCGTAGGCACTTGTTGACATTCTGTTGTGAAAAGGGAAATCAAGTGAGCATGCTGTTGGGATATGTTTTTCACAAAAGCATATTTTGCTATTCAGTGTAGGCTTTTTATACCCAATAATTATGTCAAAAGCATTCATTTAGTGTTATCCTGATTTTCAGAGCTGCTGAATGCAGTCATTTTTTCACTGAAACTGAAGAGAATGCTCTGTTTTCACTACCTTCAAAAGTATGGCCGAACAGGCACAGTGGAGTGATCCTGCTGTACAAGAGCAAGCTTTTTACTCAGATTTTGTTTTTTGCAGTTCATAAGTGCCTCTTACTGGCTTAGGTCAGCTGTCCTGGAGGATTTTTTGAGCAGTGATCTGTTTCCTAATTGCCATTCTTCTCTTAATCATTTGCATCTGTGTTGAAGAAATCTTTGCTCTCTCTAAATACTCTGCAGGACTTGGTTTAAAATCAGATATCGTCAAAGTTGTTAAAGTGTAAATACCCTCAGGTGAAAAAACATCAATTCACTCTCCACTTCATGTCCAATCACATAGTGTTTACTTAGGAAAAAAAAAAAAAAAAACAAACCCAAAGCCCCTAAATAAAAAAAAAAAAAAAAAGAATAAAAAATTGAGTATTCTCCAGAAAACAAAGGAACTGTCTGCATTATCCCTAATTACATACTGTGTACTTTGAAAACCACCCAGAAAAATATCACACTAGAATTACAGAGAAACCAGTCCTCATTATCTCTCTTAGGGAATTAAAGAAATAGCAGTTTGCACAAAAACGTACAAATTTAAGGGGCATTTAAAATGGATCAAAAAGGGAAAAGCCAACCAACTTCCTGTATATTGTTATATTTAGAAAATTAAGAAAATGGAAAAACATTTATTTACTTTCATGAAACTCTGTTTCGTTTTCAAAAGTGACTTCTGTAAAAAAAAAAATCTACACTGTGTAAAGGATTGGTTGGTGGATTCTCAGAGTTCTTATACATTGAAACCAACGCACCCCGGAACCTGTGATTACTGCTGCCATTGCTGTCTGCTTTTCAGAACCAGCTTTAAAAAGAACTGGTCTGTGCATGTTTAGAAAACCACTGCAGCTGTTTTACACTCAGAGATTTGATGTTTGCCTGCTCTGGGACTATGTTTAGCCAGGGGAATTACTGAAATAAAACGCTAGGAAAAAAAACCCTGAAAGACTGAAAATTTAATAATTGAAATTAAAAGGACTGTTAGTTGGGATATTTTTATTATTGATTTTTTGGCAGCTCTTCTATAATTATGATGCCTAGAAATACTTCAGACTGATCTTTTTTTAATCAACAAATATTCCTAAGAAAAAAAGAAATGCAGGTAGTTCTTCAGCAGAATTTAAAAAGCATTGTATTCCAAGGAAACAAGATTACCACACTCTTACCCCCAAATATTAGTCAAGGAAAAATGGAACAGCCATTAAACATATTAAATATAGGAAGAGGGGATATAAACATTGATTTTATTCTATTACTTTGTAGACTATTATTTAAAGAAAATGATTGATGAAATTAATTTGTTTCATTTTCTCTGAAGACTTAGTTTTCAAGCATTTGTGATTTTCTTTACTATGACGTAATTCTCAAAAAGGAATCTCTGTAAACTCTTTTTTTACTTTTAATTTTTTTATACACCAGATATGGGTATGTTTGTTCAGAAATGTAGTTGCTGAATTTTGGCTCTTTATATTAAAATCCATGAGGTTTTCAGATTTTCAAGCAACAAGCTTATTCAAAATTTGAGCAAACACTCCTCCAGTGTAATAAAGGATGTGCAAATAATGCAAGGGTAATTCAATATATATTTGTCTCTGACAGCGATGCTGAAGACTCTCTAGTCAGCACAGCTTCAAGTGTGTACATCTGTGATTTTTAAGTTTTCATCATTATACTTTCAATTTTTATCCACTTCTTTCCTCCCCCTTCTTTTTTTGCATTAACAAATAAGATCATGTAGAAAAGTCACCTTTCTTGTGGGTTCCCGGGGTTATTTGGTCATAACAAGTAAGATTGTAATTTCTGTTGAGGCTTTTTAGAACTAATGAAAATTATCAACATGTCGCACAGCTGCATTTCAGTTTTGTTTGTCAAAGCCCCGAACAGAATTGATTTTATAAATAGATACTAAATGTGAGCACAGAATATGCATACTGATGAGCTCATGATAAAACTTTGTTTAGAAATACTTTTACAATTTACCCATGAAGAAGAAAAGGAATTATATGTCAAACAGAACAATATAAAGCAATTTTTTTCTAAAGTCATTTATGCAACTTCATATCCTTCACAATTTATCTTCCTTAAGTGTTTTTTTTTCTTTCTGCTCCTTGATGAGATAGAAAAAGATTTCATGTGTGTAGTACAAAGGAATCACATGCTTGGAAAATAAAACATCTTGTTTGACTGTAGCACAGATTCAATGAGTCTGACAGGAGTTTTTTGGACAAAGTTAGTTAAAATCAAATTGATCTGGGCACCATTTCCCTGCTTAAAGTCACTTAAGGTTACTGGATAATTCCTACTGCTTTTAGAATGATTAAATTTCTATTAAGCAAAAGAGGAGGTTGAATAGGGTTCTTCCAAAATCTGGTTTGCAACACACTCTTCATGAATCTTACGGACTTGTCGATCTTTTTGGTATAACTTTCAGAGGTGTCTTTAGGATTATCCAAATTAATCTGCTGCAGTGACCTGGAAATATTTTCTCTCTAATATTATATTAACCAGACTATATAATTGCTAAAATACAAAAGCTGCTTGGATCGTGATAATGTGGAACTGGTTAACAAAGCAATTTATACTGAGGGAAAAGAAGCAAATATCAGATATATAGCAGGCTTTCTATCAAAGCTGAAGTGTGTTTTGCTGTTTTGAATTATAGAGCAGGTGTATGCCCACTGTGTGTCATTCCGTTGCCAAGGTATGACCTCAGTGAATACATAAAATATGAGTTTGGGCAAACTGTGCTGATGATTTAGCTGTAAAGTGGCCCGGTGGTGTGGCTGGAATCAGAGGCATCGCTCTCAAGAGCTCGTGCACCCCAGCTAATGCTGGGTGGCCTCTGAAGCCTGCCTGACATTAAAAAGGTTGTTGTCTAAATCACTGGTTGTAATAACCATTCTGGTTTGTGGTGTTTGGAAAATAATCTTTGTTCCATAAAACAGCTGAGGATGGCTCGGAAAAATCAGCATCACTGATGGGAAAGGAAAAAGCTGCTTAGATTGACAGGTATTGGCCATTTGTATTGAGCATAACCAGTGTGGCTGATGTTAATAAAAACCACAGGGGCAAAAATTGAGATATGTAAAACATTAGATCAGAACTGAAATAATGTTTGTAGCATGCCTAAGTGCTGCAATAAAGTGAAAATAATTTTGCTGGGGGGTTTTTGTTTTGTTTTAAAAATTAATGTGTCTTGTTTTCCCATTAGTTTTCATATTACATCAAGAACAGTCAGTCATTCATTTTTCTGTAAGTTATAGTTTGCCATCTGTATTTGGCCACCAGGTTATTTTGTCACTGCTGTGCCACATACTCTTCTTAAAGTGATTTAACTTTGTAGTAAGTACTCAAAAATAATATGCATGGCTGAAAAATTTTGATTTAGCCATTCTGCAGAAGTGAGCATCATCCTTGGCTTTGATTTTGACAGATTAATACCTCTGCCTTCATCTCTTTAAATATAAAGTTGACAACATAGCTGATAGATTAGCCCTTTTCTTAAGTCTGCTCCTAAAACCTCATTGCTAGCTATGAATTTATGTGCTGTACAAAATTAATATGTAGAACAATGGCTGTCAGAGCATGGTTCAAGACTAAGCAGGTCCTTTTACTTTATTTTCTTTGGAGAGATAAAATACTTCTTTCATTTTTGAAGGAAAGATATTTTTAAGCGTTTATCTGCATTCTCTAATTTTGAAAATCTCATTCTCAATAGTTTAGGCCTGGGAGTTAGGGTAAATAGATGTAGTGATGCAAGTCCATGGTTTGATTTCAAGTTGGATTGGTCCTTGTAATTCTGTGCCACAAATTTAACAGAAGGTGCCTTATACAAATTACATCTTGTTCAAAACGTAGCTGCCAGAATATTAATTTGAACAAAATATTCACAACCCACATTTTTTCTGACTTCTGGATCTTTTTTGCTGAATTTTCCAATCTGTTGATTCTGTGCTTCTGTGTATTTCCTGATTAACTGGCAAGTTTTTGAAAAAAAGCCATTTTAGGGATTCCTTGTGTTCCTCTGAACCCAGGCCGAGTTCTGTCTCTTTTGTCATGCTCTTTTGAATATCTGCTCGCTAGTCCAGCCCATACAAATGAGTGACTGGCATGACTGTGTTTATTTGTGAGTTATTTCATTTTGATACAGACTGAATCAATTCATTCTGGCTGATACACGGGAGATTTCTCCAGCCTCACTTAACTAGACCTGAGAGCCTGACTTAGATTTTCTGAGTGATTGAAGTGTTTTTAAGTGGCAGATGATGGAAGCTGATGTGGCTTTCACACCTGAGCTGGACGTGGCCCCTCTTCCACGTTCTCAGTAATGCGTTCTCCTGGAGAACAGCTCAGAGTACTGACCAGGAGCTGCATCCTGCCTCCCCCTCTGGCCAGGATTTGGGATCAGACTCCTAACTTGGGAGGGCTGTTTGAGAGTAAACTGAAGGAGTAAAGAGCAGGTTAGAGTTAAAGAATAATGTGTAACCATCTGTCTGTCCCTGTTTGAGACAAAATTCAGAGGAACGTCTGAATTTGAACGTCTTCTCTCAGAAGGCAGGTTACAGCCACTCCTCCCCCACCGGGTTCAGGAAAGAAATATTCCTCGGAGGAAAGTGAAAAGGAAAAAAAACCTATTTATTTAACAAACACACAGGAAAAGAATAAAAATGCTAAATAATAAAACCTCTCACTGTGGAGAGAAACCTGGGATGATTTTAAGTCCTTCTGTGGGTGTGGTCTCTCCTCCCCAGAGCTGAAGTTTGGCGTGGGCGGACCAACTCTGGCCCTTGGTGGAAAGTTGTCCTGGATGATGTTTTGGTGTTATTGCACAGTTCCAGAAGAAAAGAAGAAGAAGAAACCAAAGTCCCAGGGAAAAGAAAGTTCAACTCTCCGTCTCTCTCTTCCAAGAAAAGGAGCCAAGAGCTGGGAAAAAACTGGAAGATGCTTTTTCCTTTGCTCTCCAGCAGCAGAAGCACGCAGAGCGGATAGAATGACCTTGGAGCACAAACTGTTTTGAAAACGTTCATCTGGGGTTTTTTTTTCTCTCTCTCTCTCGCATCCAGTTTTAAAGGCACAGAAAGGCACAGGATCATATCTGGGCACAGAGCGGTGATAGGGGATACTTCATAAAGTCACGCCAAGACACTGTCATAGACTGGCAGAGGGATAGCTCTGCCTTCCATGGCGAGGGAACTCGAGACATAGCAGAGCTGTCCTGGTGCTGCGAGGTCTGCGGGATGGGATGGGGTGGGATGGGATGTGTGGCTCCTGCCTCATGTCTGTGTCCAGCTTCTCACAGTCTCCCACAGAACAGACTTCTAAACCAGTTACAAAGTTGAAGATTACTTTAACGGATATTAATACACTGGTTTGATTGTATTTGGATTGCTTCCTAAGGAGAAAATGTTATTTATATTATAACTGTCAGAGAATGGAAGAAGAATTGCCTTAACAAATGCATTACATCCATGTGTTTATAGATCCAGACTCCCTTAGGGAATGCTGCCAAAGATGATATTCCTCACATTTGGTTTGTGTGTTGCGTCTTGCAGTAGAAAAATACATGCTGTAAAAGCATTATTATCCTCATAAATGAGGTCTTGATTAAAAAGAAAATTTATACGTGCCCTTAAATCTCACTGAGGCCAGGGGGGCATAAAAATAAGCTGAAAATTAAGTATATGTTCAGCATCTTTAATAACTTGACTATATTCTGTTGCTGGGCCCAGAATTTTAGGAAGTATATTTTTGAAATTATTCAGATGTGGTGCAGTGTATTTATGAAATAAGCATCCTTTTTCTTTCTCTTTTTTTTTGTTTGGTTTTTTTTTCACAATATACTAATTTCGCAGGTCAGATTTAGATGTATGAAAGACTAAGATTTTTACTGTGGTTTAATGGTGTCCTGGTTTTTAATAATAGAAAGTAAATGTCAAGTAGTCCTGTCTTTTTTTTACTTTATTCTTACTTATCAGGATAAGATATTTTTCAGTGTAATCAAGGATAGCAAAATCTGGTGTCTACATTAGGAAAATACAGTGTGCCTGCAGAGTTTTAGCTATGGTGCCTTAGGAACAGGCTACGCCAGTGCTCATATCAGGACAGGGCTCTTGATGCTGGCGTGGAGGTAAGTGCCCAGGTCCTTGGGTTTAATTTTTCCTCTAAAACTAATTTCTTTGAAGAAAGTTTCCATAAAAGACACGGGGGGAATGGCAGTGGCTGCTAAAGTTGAAGCTTTATGTTGGCAACATCAGACTTAGTCTCATGAAATCTTGATGCTATTTTCTAATAGCATCTTATTGTAAAATCCAATATTCTATTGAAGTCATTTTCCACTGTGAGATGGAATACTATCTTAAGAAAATATAGATAAAGAAATCTTTTTTATAACATATAATTCAGAAATAGTTCTTAAATAATTGATCTTTCCACATTGTTTAAATACTATCTCCTGAAGCTTAATTAAAATAAAGTCAAATTCTGAAAAAAACCCTTGGAAGTGCATCCTGCTCGGACATGGGGAATGGATGTGCCAGTGGAGTGCATATGTCTGTTCACAAACACACTGGCTTCATTTTTTCTCTGCTAATAGATTAAATTTTGTAAAACTTAAGGAAATACTGTTACATTTGAAGACTGGATTTTGTCAAATTTAGTTCAGGAAAGACGTTAGAGATTCTTGAGGAAGAGCAAGGAGGCTGGCAGCTTTCTGCAGCTCAGTGCCAATGCATTGTTGCTTCAGCAGCTGAGAGTGAAGGAGCACTTTGCTGCCCTCTCATTAGGAAGTTGTTATCTATCGCTGCTTAAAAAGGGAGCAGCTCTAGGACTGGAGGGGCATTGTCTCCCTTCATCTTCCTAAGTGCACTTTTCTTTATTTCATCAAGGGTATCATCATAAATGTCAGTACGAGTTACAGGGAAATGTCTGTTGGGCCAGCAGTGCTGCAGTACTGCAGTTAGAAGGTGAATTCTCACACAGTGCTGGGGAGTTTAAGGTGGGCAGAAATGCACCGTGAAGTCCTGCAAGGAAAAATAGAGAGACTTAGGGCAACTCTTACATTTACGAATGGAAGGTGTGCTTGTGAGCCCTAGTCTGCAGGAAGAAGGCAGATACCTTTTCTTGGTTTATGCTATGAAGTGTGTTTCAAATCACTTGGAAACTGTTAACTGATAAATAAGCATCTTTTACTGGAAGCTTTTCATGTGAATTTTTGGATTGTGTATTACAAGCAATGAAAATCTCGTAACACTGGAATGCAAAAAGCAATGTACCTTATCAGCTTTTGTGAAAAATAAACCATATTACATGTATTTACACTAATTGTATAATTAGACATTCAAATTACCGTATGTAAATACTTAGTAATCAGCTGAAATTTGCTTTGAAAAACAAGATAATTCCCTCAACACAGGCTACCTTAAAAGAATGTTAAGTTAGGAGAAACCCCACGAAAGTACAATGAGAAAATTAGCCTGCAGTAATCAAAACCTCAATAACAGGGGAGCAATGTGTAATTCCATCATTTCCTTTTGTGTGCAGCTATTTTTAATGATTCGAAGCCTAATCAGGTGATGTGCTGAGCACTGTGAAATAAATAGGAGTTCTGAAGGATGTGTAAAGCTAAAGCCTAGCTTACTCTAAGGATTTGCCTTATTCCACTAAAAAGGGGGAATCTCTCTTTTCCTTTAAGGAAACCTCTTGCTCTTTAGAAGATGTCTTGGAAGATACATGGAGTGAGGAGTTGGATGTGGCAATGAGCCACACAGTGAAACTGCAGCCAAACATACTTTAAAAGGCAGTCCCAGGCCTGGGGAGTTTTGCTGAATTAGCAGAACCCGTAGTGTTTGTTGTGGTTACTCCATCTCAGCCTAAACCTGCTCTAGATACAGCGTGTAAATAAAAACACTTCTCCCTGTGGAATGTAACTCTTTCCGTGTTAAATAATCGAGTATCGTTTTTGTAAATTGCTGGTTGTTGTTTTTGACTGACATGTTTACTCAGATAAAGTAACAGTTTTTCCTCAAAGAAATCTACTTAGTGTCTAGATGACATAAACACGTTGGGGTTTTTTGTGGAAGAAAGAATTCCCAAGTGTTCTTTACAGTTCTGCCTAATTCTCTTTCAGGCTTACAGCCTTATTTAATGTTTTTCTTTCCTTAGCTCTGGCTCAGTTGCAGTCTATATTTTCCTGTATCTGGAAAAAAGTGCATTTGGTGAGTGTAGGACTGGTGTTTGCTTAGGCAACACCTTCTTGCTGTGTAGACTGAACCTCATGAATCAATTATAGCCTGTGCTGCTGCCACTGCTGGTTTTGCTGGCTGGTATGAGTGGATGTGATAAGCCACACACTTTGCTTGACACTGATTTTTGCAACTCTAGCTTGCTTTACTTTTCTAAATGTGGCCCTTGTGGTGGTGAAGTGAGAGGTGAGGGGCTGCAGTCGTGTGACACAAGTCAGCATGGCTTTCATATGAGAAAATGTTCTTCAGGCCTACTGTCTCAGAAAATGATGGCTAAACCCTGTGTGATGATGCTTTTTCACTTCTGTGGTATGACACTAAATGCAAGGAGTGAAGGCCTGAGAGAATTTGGAGATTATGAGAATTTTGGGCAAGAGAGAAGGCGGCAAGAGTGTCATTAGATGTACCCCCATGCCAGGTTTTCTTAGCAGATGGAAGGCTTTTAAAATTTAGTTCCGAATCACAATTAAATCTGAAGCAGAAATAAAAGAGCCAGTACAGCTACAGCACTGATACCTTACTAAAATGATGACATGGTTGTTTAACCAGTAGTATTAATTTATACTAAGAAAAAAAACTAAATAATATAGCAACTATTGTCCTTAAAACCTTATTCTTGTTGGTCCCCATTACCTAGGTGGAGAGGTTTGCTCTTTGTGACAAAACTGGTAGATCTCAGACTATTTACCAGGCAGGGAACAACTCTATGTTCCTTTCCTGGCTACCCGCAGTAGGTAGGAGAGGCAGTAATAGAGTCCTCAGGTCTGTCATCTCACTGCCTGGATCACTGAGGAGCCCCTGGCAGGTGCTGCAGCCAAGTGGGGTTTCCAGCCACTGAAGGGCAGTGCCAGAGCATGGCTTTCTTTCCCAAACATGAAGTGTGCTGCTAAGGACATTTAGCAGGTGTGAGAAATGCTGCCTGACACAGAAGTAGGATGGTAAGTGGATCAACATCATCCCCTGGCTCAGCTGGGACTGGGCTGCAGTAGGAGCCTGCAGCAGCTGCTCAGCCCCGGCTCCAGCCCCTCCGTGAGCCTCAACTGTGCCTTTGCCCTGGCATCTGCATTTCAGGGTGCTGAGCATCTGGTTGGAAAAGAGCATGAGATTATGTGCAGGAACAACTTGGAAACGTTGAATCATGGTCATCTTGACCAGCTCCAGGCAGCCTGCTCTTGCACGCTGCGTGCTTGCAGGTTATATATTCAAAAGCTTGAGTTGGGTAAATTCACTGGTAAATTGAAGTAATCCAAGCATGGCAAGGGAACATCCTTTGTAATCCAAATGTGTGGTCAGGATAACCATGAATATGCTTTGCACTGAATACATAATGCAGCAGCTTAGAACACAGGCTGGCTGCAAAGGCAGACGTGATGAGCAGTTGCTGGACTGCAGCTGGTGGACACTCAGGCTCCAGCAGTTACTGAGAGGGTACCAATGCCATTTTATTGTACTGCAAAGTTATTTTGATCTGCTACTTGTGTGAAGACAATATTGATGAAAACCAACAAGTGACTGTGGGCAGTGCTGTGATACCAAAATAATATGCAGAGGCTGACAAGACGGAGTCATTCCACTTAAAAACATTGCAGTCACTACTACTGATAAAGATGTTAAACAGATTTTTTCGACATTTCTGATATTTGGATTATTCTATCCATTTCTATCCATTGACTCTTAAAGAAGATACCTGACTTTATAAAACCATAGGACTTGCATGCAATAGGTTCATGGTGGCATCACTGGATTTTTGGGATTTTTACTAGGCAAACAATGAATTGTCACTCTCTAAAAGAAAGAACTACAGCCAAGAATTATAACAACCAAACAAATCCATAAGGGTTTTCAGGAAATAACAATTGAACCCACCAGTCAAGACAGCAGTGGCTTTAAAAAAACTGTCCTTCATTCCAAGATGGGCAAAATTCCTAAGGTGACAGCAACAGTTTCTCTAGAAACTCAGTTAAAGGCAATTTAGATCCTTTGCTCTGAGACAAAAGAGCATATTTGAACATTCCACAGTCATAGATCCAGGTACAAACAAAAAAGTGTCAGCTCTAAAACCCAGTGTAGTATTCAGTGCTGTGCTCTTAGAAGGTCTCTCGCCGAGAGTGTTTTTGTTTTTATGCCACCAGTCATCATGTATCCAAACTGCAGGGTCCTTACTTCATCACATGCTGGAAATACACACAAGAAAATAATAGGTGTCAGAGATGAATTTAAAATTATTAGGAATTCAACAGCTAAAGCTCGCTATAATGATCTATTTCTGTATAAAACAGGACTTTCTGAAAGTGTTCATTTTTGACCATTGCATTATCTTATCATGTCAATGAAGATAATGGTTCTGTGTAGCTTTCCCTTATCTGAGGGGATATATTTGACCAAAAAACTCCTCAAGAATTCTTATGTTAACACTCTCTGTCTAAAGGGAAACTGATAGCTTAGTTTTCCTATGAGAGCTTATCATTGACCCCAATACACGGATATTTAGTAATGGGTTTCCCTTGAGCTTTGTTTATGTTTAATAAAACCAGATGCTTCAAATCATAGCAATTTGAAAAATCTGATTCTCCTTCTTGTAATTTCAGGTGTCGTCTTGTCATCCATGTATTTGCACAAATGCTGTGCATGGTTTGTATTCAGAGCAGTTCAGTGAAAAGCAGTGTCATTAATATTTGTCCCAACTCTGCTGCTCTGTTACCTCTTGTTGTTTCATGTGTACCTAGCTGTCAGTGTTGTTGCTGACATCCTTCTTTGGGGAGACTTGATTAACATCAGTAAGTTATTGGGAAGTGCTCAATTAGCAGGGTCTCACTCCTGGTGGCGACACCTGCTAAGCCTCCTGTGCTTTAAGCACAATCTTTCTGCAGGACTTTTCAGGCCAGATGTTCATGAGTCAGTTCAGGAGGAGTGTAACAAGGAACACTGGGTGCACGGGTGTGTCTTTGGTGGCACCCTGGCTGGGACACAGTGGCAGGCACGGGGAAGGGGAAGCCTGAAGTGCTGTGAATATGCCAGGCACTTCAGTGGGTCAGAAAGACAGCGACTGGATGCCCACAGTTAAATAAAAGAGAATAAAAGGGAGCCAAGTGCTTTGTCCTTTGGTTTCAGTTCAGTCTTTTGTATCTCCCTTTTTGTCCATGATAAACGATGATACCAAGAGATTTTTTTTTTTTTCCGCTAAGTTCAAGCCCACTGTGCAAACCAGGTTATTTTTCTGTGAGGGGAAATTTCAGGATTTCAATTTCAGGGACATAGCTATAAAGTGCTGCCACTAAGAATTTGTCTCAGTTATTTGTACTAATTAATAATCCTTTTCTATGTCGTTGTGTGCCGGTATTTCAATGCAAAAATATTCCTTCCCAATTTCCCTTTATTGACCACACCCTAAAACTCATTCCAACCAAATGAAAAGGATGGACTACTCAGGAATGCTGTCTCTATCAAACTGTCAAGCACTTACAGAAAGAGAGCAATTAAGCAAAGCTGGAAGCAGTTTGAAGGCAGTCTCTGATGGGCAAAGGAGCTTTCCCAGACCTTTGGCTGGCCATGAGATGTTAACACAGCGCAAGTGTCTTCTTTATGTTTTTGAGAATGTATTTTCTTTCCGTGCTTTTTGGAGGTGTTCATCACCTGGTATCTGATCCTCCATCTCGTGAGGTACCTGGTTGATATATTGTTGTTTTTTCCAAATTCTATATTTTAGAGTACATGTATATAGCTTGCCATACTTGGATGGGAGAAACAGAGTATTTGGAATGAATTACTCCCAGTTTTAGTTGTTTTCAAAGCACTGAATAGATTTTTTTTTTCCTGATGTCTGAGTAATTCTTATTATCCCAGACCTGGGAGAGCCATTAACTGCTTTTTTGTGTGGGTGGCACAGACTGACTTCAGTAGCATTTGTTACTAGAAAGTACATGGAACTGGAAAAAAGTCACTTTTCTTGGCACTGTTAAAAATAAAATGAATAAAAATAAAGGCTTTCAAGCATCTACGTGTACTTGGTTAGCTTATCAAAATATTAGCATTGCTTTGGTTTTGGTAATTTACAAATATATGCATATGAAATATGTGCTGTCTGCTGACTGTTCTGTACAGTGCTGCAGTGACAAATTGAGACTGGCACAAAGGGTTTCAGCTCAGCACCTTCCCCAGAGCCATGGTACCCCAGCACAGCTCTCCTGAGCCCCCTCAGGCCTCCCTGGTGGCCCCAAGGCTTTCTAAGGCCGTCAGCCCTCCTGCTCTGGGGTTACTTGAGTGCCCTCATGGAGCCTTATGACAGCACCTGTGAGTTTGGGTGAATTGGGAGTTGAGTGACAAGCCAAGTCATGATGCCAAACTGAGGAAGAGCACCTGTCCATTGTACCTTCTCTGACCCATTATAGTTTATCCTGAAAGGCAGGAAAGCCAGGGACAACACAAATATCTTCTCCCTGGAGTCCCACCCCAAGGGTCTGAAGAGCAGCTCTTTCAGGAGGCATTCCTGATTGCACAGCCTGGACCCTGCCCAGCTCTCAAAGCCAGAGATCACTCATTTTAGAGTTGTTGTTGTGGCATAAAAGTCATACAGATATGTCTTGGAAGTATCGGGGTGTCGCACATGATTTCCCGTGGCTGGGATGAAGGGAAGGTATGTCACACTGGTCTACGTGATGATTACATTTGCACTTCTCTAGTCGGAAAATGTGAGACTATGCATAGGAAAACAAATCTTCTAAGGCTTTATGGCTCAGTGGAAATCAAAGGTGTGTGTTAATTTGGATTAGGTATCACTAATTTCTGTTGGCCACTCCATATTTCATTTCTTGCTTTCTCAATCATGTTGAGCTTCCTTGTTTAAAATTTTAGGAATCATTCTCTATTCTGAAGTACTACCACCCCCTCCAATAACCTGTCATTTTCCAAATTGATTTTTTCTTTCTTCTTATTTCATTATAGTACAACACTGTTACTTCGTTGACCTTATTTTTGGTTTCTCACCATCCTTTTTTTCCTTCACCTGCCATGTCTTTGCCCGCTGTTCTTTAACATGTTCATGCTCACAAACACACTCACACTCTCACCTTGTTTAATTGCTACTCCTTCTGAACTCTTCCAATTCTCACCTCCCTATTCCGAGTCCCATATTTCATCTGTGCCAATTTTTATTGCTGCCACTTTTATCTGTGTCTCCATCAAGCTTCCATCACCCTTTGTGTTACCGCAAACGAATGATCAGGTGGGAAGTGTATCTGCTCTTTCATTTTTCCTTCTTTTAACACCAGTGTGATTAATCCTGGTCTTTCTGATTGGTCCGTGCAATGATGATTGAGCTGTCGCTCAGACTTTCACCCTGTCTTGCCACTCATGTGAGATTGAACTTCAAACCCTGAGAGATCCACCAGTGTCAGGAGAATGGGAGGCAGTAATTTCCGAAGTGGCTCTGTGTCTCATGCACTTCCCCAACTTATGAATGCAGAAACTACTCTGTAGAACTCACTAATGAATCAGGATACAGCAGTGCCACTACATTACGTAATCTTACATCCCTCGAGATGAATGAATTATGGATACAAAACCATTATCACTTCCTCTTGGCAACATTTTCACTCTCTGTCAAGCTGTATACCTGTGACTTGTTGGCAGTGCTTTATTTCCTTCCTCCCCTAGTATATTAAAATGGTCCTGGAAGCTTTGTATTTGTATTATTTTTGTGGAACTGCTTTAATTATTTTTCCTCTGAATTCCCTTTTCCTTTGCTATTACACCATTAACCTCTTAAAACTTATATTTATTGCTTTATTCATTTTACTAATTTTAGTTTTATGAATGAGAAGCATCATATAATACAAAGTGTTTTCAAAATCACTAAGAATTAAAATTGATAATATCAAGATTCTATTATATTAATATTGGACTTTCTAATGTGGAAAATTCAAAAGTTCAGAGAGACCACAAGGAAAACTGCCTTTGTCAAAAGTATGGGTACCTAATCAGAAATATGAACACATGGTCCAGGCCACCTTTAAAATTCTGATGATGATACTGGAAGAAGAACCTTATTAAAATGCAACTTCTCTTATTAATAAGCAAACTAATTTTTTTTTTTTTTACATCTCCAACTAAGATTTGAGATTTTTCTCTTTTAATGTAAATGTCCTCTTTTTCTGATCAAAAAGCCAGTATGCCCTTCCCATGTGTGAAGTTCCTTTAATGGCATCTTTTCAAATATATCATAGTGCATATTCAGTATAATTTATAAATAATGTGGTGTGTTAGGTCAAAGCATCTTATAACATTACATCAAGGAATGGAGATGGGCAATCTTCAAGGCTCTGCTCCTGTAGAGGCAGGAGCTGTATTAATCTCCTTTTGGTTTTCATTTTCACTCTTCCTTCTCTTTATAATCCACTTTCACAAGTGGGGTAACTAAAATGAACAGAGAATGGGAATATGTGTTTAAAAGGCCCAATGAATTGGTCTCTTTTAAAGCTGCCTGTGTAGGAATGGGCCAGTGAAACTGGCACAGAGTCAAACAGGAAAGAGAGAGATTAATTCATTTTCTGTCACTCCTGAGAGCAGAGTTCAAACCAACCCAAGGAGACAAAAAAGACTTTTTGCATGTGTGCTTAGCATGTACAGCTGTCAGCAGCGAGGTGCTTCCAACTGCTCTGTCCCAGGGGTTGCTTTAGAGAAGCAGCAGCACCCCAAGCACGGGGGCTGGGGTGTGGGAGCAGCCCAGGAGCTGAACCCGACGGGCTGGCGGTGCTGTGTTGGCAGCCGACGGATGAGCCACTGGAAGTGCCTGATTAAGAGATGCTACACCAGCAGACAAGTTTATTCTTCCAGTCCAATAGAAATTAACACTTCTTAATCAAATAAATATGACAAAATGGATTTGTTAGTTTTCTAGAAATGTTTGTAATGCCTGTGGAAAGCAATAGAATAATTTTTAACTCTTTAAACCACAAGATATATTTCTGTAATATTATTTAAACAATTTATTAAAGCTTAAAAAAATGTCTAGAGGTTTGATATTTTACTATTTTCCATTTTCTTCCATAGAATATTGAAATAAAGACAGAGGGCAAGTTGTACTCTATTTAGCAGCAGTCAAATGGCAATATAGAAGAAAAATAAAGTGAAGGATATGTCTGCAGGATATAACTGGATGGCATGAGTAGCAGGTGAGCTTTTCTGCAGCAAAACAAAGGAGATGAGGCCATGTTTATTAATTATGGGAGTGTTAGCATGGACACTTTGTGCAACACCTACACAAGATGTAATCTCTAATGACAAATACCTCTAATACTCAGGACATTCGTTCAGTGCTGTTCTCAGAAAGATGCTATTCTCTGAATTTATGTAGCAACTTCCCAGGACAGTTACTTTGGTTAACACAAAAACAGAGGCAAGAAAAGTCTAATTTTTCTGGTGAGCCATAGCAGTAACTGTCTCTGTACAGCAAAGGAACTGGACTGACACAACACACCAGCACAGCTGCCATCAGAGGTCTGTGGGAAGATTGGATGATTTGTCTCCATGTTTTAAACCCAAAGATTCCAGTTCTTTAACATCCCTGTAAGCACAATCAGTATCTTTTATGCTAGTTTTACATGCTGCAGACCTGAAAGCAAAAAGACAAATCTTTCATTTTTCTTATTGCAAAAAATTTGCAGGTTTTTTTGTCTGCTAACTGGTTTACGGACAATTTTAGCTGTACTTTGCTTGAGCTCAGCTAAGGAGGCTGTGACTTGGCCAAGGACCCAGCAAAGATCCCAGAACAAGCAACAAGCACATGATTTAGTCAAAAGGCGTCACTTGGACCCATTCTTGCTTTATTCTAAGTACCTCTGCTTCTCTATTGTTTTCCTCCTCTTTTCATTATATTCTTGTATGATCCTTTGCCTGGATTCATGGAAGATTCTTTACCAAGTCTTTCTGGGATTACTTTGTTCTTTCAACAAGAAATGTCCTATTGGGTCAAACAAGTTCAGCAGTGACTCTGTGTATGTTTTTCTTCTCAGCAGTTTGCCTGTAAGGTTTTTTCTCTCTTTCTGTTAATTATATCTGCTGACTTATGAAGGATTACATTAAAACATTTAAAATAATTGATATGATGGGGATGTTATTAGTCACCATTATCACCGAGAGGTGATAATTTTCTGCTTTGTCCCTTCTGTTTGGGGATAATGCAGGGTAAGTCTGGTGATGGGGGAAGAAATGATGACTAGATTAAAGAAATGTTGGACTTGATTAATTTCTCATGCACCATATCTCCACTGGTTTCACAGAATGGCTCTTCATTTATATCAGTGTAGTGTAGGGGAAAATAATTTTCTTAAATGATGCTATTGTATGTGATTCATCTTGTGTTTTATTAGCCTAAAATATATATATATTTATATT
>WEIT01019485.1:0-20905 GCA_013389985.1 Dryoscopus gambensis | reverse complement strand
TTTTTTAATGTTGATCTACATATCATTCAAGTCATAATCACATATTTCAATTAACTGAAATATTATCCGTTATAACAGAGTGGTGTTTCTTTTTTCTGGTGGCTTCTTTATGATATAATTTGGTCTTCATCTTTTTTCTTTCCTATAAGACTTGAGATTTTTATATTTTTTTTTATATTCTTTGAGCAAATAATTTTATTCTCAGTATGCCTCAGGCATTCCGATTGATGAGGGTAGAGTTGGGAACTTTAAAAGGTGTAGTCTAATCCACTGGAAAATATAGAATGTAATACAAATTTAGTTAAATAAAAATAGAATTGTACTTTTCTGAAACAACGAGTTTTCTCAACAGGCACAGATTATAAAGAGAACTCTGTGCAATTTTCTTAAGATTCTGAAGTTTGTGCAAAATGTAAAAATTACATTTGTGAAGAAATAAAAATATTGCATACTTTTTCTTGGGAGAAGCAAAAATGTTTATAGTTGGAGGAGTGGATGTGATCTACTAGGGTGGCAGAAAGCCTGAGAAATAGCAGGCACATGGAAAGTGTTTGAAAATTGGCCTTCTGAAGCAATGATAGATGGTTCTGGAGAGAAACCCCAAAGCCTCTGTGTACACATTAATACTTGTCCATCTTTTCAAAGAGTTGAGAGTGGGAGCGGGTCAGTACCGTATTAGACAGCACCACTTAGTCCTTTATTCAGCTTGCCTTTTTCAGTAGCAGAACGAGTCCTATATTGATGCTTCATTCACACATGACCTTGAAGTCCTGAAGCACCAGGTTACCTTGTACTGAACTTGAATTCACCCTTGAGGCTGGCCCTGCTTTCACTGAAGGTCTCAACCAGATGATTTCCACAGGTTCTTTGTAGTCTGAATTATTCTATATGATAATATGATGCAGAGGCTTGTTAATCAGCCTCTGTTGCCCATTTCTACAGGCAACATAATTATTAAGGTGCAACATCCCACTGAAGAGCTGAGTACATTAATGAAAAACTAGTGATTAATTCACAAATTCTGTCTGAGATACAAATTGCAATATTGCTGTGTGTATGTTAATGTACAGCTGTTCCCGAGTACTTCTTATGTTTGATGAAAAAGGTCTCCTGATCCTAAAAGCACCCTAAATTTTAGCATAGTTACTAAACTGAAAATGTACAGCAGCCTTGACCTTAGCCTATTTATTATTTAATCACACTCTTTAAAAAAAAAAAAATCATATAACAGCAGTGACTGGCAATTGAAAAGCGAGCATCCGTAGTTTGGAAAATCATAAGCAATTTATGAGAGTGACAAAAGAAGGATACATTTGTAATTAATGCTTTTCACCGCAGAGTTTCAACAGCTACAGGGAAGAAAAGGAAAGAAGCTGTATTTGGGGTAGGGATTCACAGAATCAGGGTAGTGTACTTAAATCCTCCTAATCAGCCTTCCTTATTCTTCTCTCCCCCAAAACACAGAAACAAAAAAACTGACCACAAAATCCCACAAATAAGAAGCCCCAAGAAAATTTTTCAGCAGCTTTGGAATAATAAAGCTGTAGCTGCATCAGAAGAGAGTAAAATTACAGGAGGTAGGACTGGGTGTAGGGGATAAATCTGAACGAAGAGTCAGAAAGGTAAAGGCTCTAAAGAGATACCATTAGTAAACTATGTAAAAGGCAGGAAGAGCATGCTTTTAAAATGTATAAGAAGCCAGGGAATAACCAAAGGAATTGTCAGTCCTCTGCTTAGGAGAAATGTAAGTAGACCCAAAAAAGGTATGTAGAGAGCTGAAAACCTTAATAGCTATTTTGCTTTAGCCCTTCACTAAAAAGATAGTAGTTAAAGGCTTAATGTGCTATTAGTAATAACAGAGAGGTGAGATGGAATCAGGAAGGAACAGGTTAAAAAGTGCCTACCAATTTAACATGGAACACATTAAAATAATCTGTGGAGAGCCAGACAAAATTCTCCCTGGAGTGAGGTAGCATCAGTATGAAAGCCACTGGCAATTTAATTAGTGGATTCATGGAGGGGAGGGAATTTCATGGGGGCTGGAAATGAATGTCATAGAATGAAATCAGGCAGGTATAAGATCCTCATACTCAAATTTCACTTTTTCAATTCAGATTTGTAGGTCTGAAGAAATGCTCTGTACTCTGCAAATGCACTGTTTGATGTGTGCATGGCCCTGCCTGGGCAGCCTGTGAGCCTGGTGTGCTATTCAGTACTTACTTTGGCAGTGGTCAGTGCCTGGCCACCAGCCAGCCTCACAGGCTGTGGGGACACCTTCTGCAGAGACCTGGGCTAGGAGTGCCAAACGTGACATGGTATCATTTCCTACAACACTGAGTCAACCTCCCAGTGTAGCCAGCATTATGATCTGGTTGATAATTCACATTATTTTTTAAAGTTGAGGGACTTGACAATATTGTGCTAAACACACATGAAGAGGAAGCATGAAATCACTGTGGTTGCTGTCCAATCTTTTCTTTATAATTATTTCATAAGCTGCCATCTGTAATTAAGTTTAAAATGTCAGTGGTTCCATAGCATAGTGGTGTCATTGATAATAACATGTATACAATTATATAATCCTTTCTATTGAGAAACATCAAAAAATCATGGATGGGAATGTGTAATTTTTTTTTTTTTCAAATGAGAGTAGATAAAACAGAAATTTCAATATACTTGTATAACTGCATATTCTTATTGTTGTTTTCCTTCCTTTTTCATTTTTTGTTTCTGCAAACAGGATATTTTCAAAACTAGAATATTTCTGTGTTTTCTTTGTCAAACAGTCGTCCTCAGATAGTTCAGGTTCCCATTTTAGGCCGAGAAAGCAAACAGCAGCCATGGGCAGGTTTTCAGAATAACACATGGGTCGTTTCCTCTGGGAAAATTTGTCTAGGTAGTTCAGTCACCTATTTACACCCTTTCCAGTTTTCATGATGTGGAGGAGGTATCAAAATCTGTCCTTTCTTTGGGGGAAGCTTATGCAACTGAGCACATGATTCTTCTGGCCCTTCAGGCTGTTGCTGTTAAAATGTTCCATCAAAGCCGAAAGCAGCTGCATATCAAGCCATGGCAGGAGCACAGCAGCAGCTCAAAAATGTTGCTGGCCCTTCTCAGAATAAAAGAGCATGTTCAATAAAAGGAGAATGATGAATTTCTCCAGGCTCTCCTCTCCCCTGGGGCCCCTGTGGGAAATCTGCCGTGCAGGAGTGGTTCTCACTCTGTGGGCAAATCACCAGGTTGATCAGTAAAGCACAAGAGGAATGAAGTGCAATTTGCTTCACCCTACTTCTGTGAAAGATGGTGTAAATAATCCTGGGTTTATAGAATGTACATAGCATACACGATAACCATATATGTATATGGTATGTATGGGTGTATAGATGTATTTGTACAGAGTAAATAACTGCAGGCTTTTATCATTTCAGCTGGAAGAACCTACATCACGCTTGGCTCTTCTCCTCTTCCTTCCCGCCCTCCAAGTTGCTGGCCAAGACTATTTGTTTTCATCTCACCCAGCTTTAGAGGCCACATATTGTCATGTTCCCTAGTTGTGATTCTGCTTGTAGATGGGAGAGTTGATGCTCCCTGTCCAAATAACAGAGGAGGCAAAGCTCTCTCTTCTAGGCTGTCTCTGGTGACTTCTCAGTCTCGCGTCCCCTTCTCAGCAATCATTTGTGAGAGCCTCTCATTCTGTTTGTGAACCCACCTGGGATTAGGCGTTATGTTAACACACAGTTATATGTGTGCCAAAGCCTTTAAAATTTCTCTGTAAATCATACAACAGATCTTCAGCTGTAGAGCAGTACCTTGGGAATGGGTGGGGTGCAGTCATAGCATGTTAGCCATGCTATTGCCAGGCTGTTTACTGCTGTTTACTGTCCTTGAAAAGTTGTGGTGAATGTGGAAACTTCTTCATTGCAGGAAAAAGCAAATGTTACACCCGACTTGGTGATAGGCAAGGAGGGTTCCCCAGTGGGAATCTGGGTGTCCTAGTGGAAAATAAGTTGTCTGTAAGACACCTTAGCGCTCCTTTTAAAGGGAAAATTTGGTAGATGGTGTCAAGGCAACATTTTAACCTTAACTTTTCTATGATTCTATGATTATTTATTTCTCTGACTTGGGTAGGTATAGGATTCCCAGCTCTGGCCTTGTATGGCCTCACAAGTTCATCCATCTTTAAGTTCCTGTCCAGGAGCCCTCCCAGAGCTGTGCATGCACCAAGTGCTGGGGAGCCCTGGGGAGGTTGCCAAATTTGTTCTTTGCTGCCAGAAGGGCTGTGGGGTCCATGGACATGGCATCAGGAAGCTGCCTGTGGTCTGGCTCTTTGTAGGGTTCTGCTGAGGTGCTGAAAAAGCCTGCGGCATTTTCTGCCCCCCTTGCATGAAGAAACTGTGCTCCCTGCAAGGGGGCTCTGAGACACAGAGCAGGGTGACGTTCACTCAGGGCTTGCTCTGGTTGGATTCATCTCTTATTGCTGTTTGCCAATACCATAAACTGTGATGTGGCCATTTGGCACTTCCACTGCTGCTTCAGTGGCACTTATGTCGTGTCAGGGGAGTTGGATTCCAGGACGCATTTGAGTTCAGCCTGTTTAATGTGTGTTGATATTTCTGCCAGCACTATGCCATTTTAGACTAATATCACAGATTATTTGGGAGTGACTGTAGTAGTGCTCACCTTTTCTTTAAGGAGGTTAAAAGCAAGAGGGCTCATATAGCTGCAATATATATGTGATATTAGATCTGTGAGTTACATATAGTATAGATAGCAATTTCCCTGGAGGCACAGTGGGTGACAGTGAGGGCAAGGTGGCCTGAAGATAAGGGCTATCTGCTATCTTCCCATGAAATATTAGTAGCAAACCTTCAATGTGGTTCTGTTTCTGCACGTTATTTCAAAAGCAGAATTAAATGTGTTTTGTTGCATTAAAACAAATTAGTAACCATGTCAGTGCTTGCACTTTATATAACTTTTCTAGGCAGTGCGCCATGTCAGTGAGGACAGATCATTTTAAGAAGCTGCCTTAAAGAAAAAGCAGAAAAAGAAAACCTTTGTAAGTATAAACGCTGGTTATGTAAAGTAGTCAGATATGGGGTTTTGGCTTGGGTTGTTGTTTCTCTTTTAGGATGACTTGTTTAGAAGTCCAAGTGTCAAAATGGAGGATTTTTCACTTAGCATTTAAAATTAAATCAACCATCTGATTCCTTGTGTAGCTCTCTACCTGCAGTCTTTAGGCTTAGCTTGTTCAGCTGTACAGCAGCATTCCTGTTTGCTGCTTGGGTCTTTGAACCTCAGTGCTGCCCCTCCTCATTTTGTTATCATGAATTCAAAACACTTGACAAGGAAAAGGACTTCACAGACTACAGCACAATCATACTTCCCCAACATCAAAGTGAGGAAAGACTGAGATGAGCAATCTTGACCAACATGAAACAGGACTTTGACATTGTAATGCATTGACATCACTCTCGTTTAATCTTTTTTTCTCTTTTTTCTCTCTTCTTAGTTTTCTTTTTTTTTTTTTTAATTTATTTAGGACAGTAAAAAGAGGATATCCTAAGGACATTTTACAACATACACAACCTGTAAGCGGCAGAGGTGTAAAAAACATCTGTATCCACTCTTTTTCTTTGAAAACAGAATCAAATCTATCAAACAACATAGAGAGTGCCTGGCTGAATCACATACAGTGCCCAGTGAGCTGAAGTTTCCTTGCTGGCCACTAAAATTGATTTATTATATCAGTTTACAGCAAATAAATAGCACTTGATCCCGGTAACACACTGGAACATGAAAAAACACAAGCTTTATAGGGCATGTTAAATAAATTCAACTCTTGTTCTAAAATTATCTTCAGTAATGACAAAAAATGAAAATCCTCTTCTTTGCTATTCTAAATTCATCTTCGGTAAGCTAATGCCATTATTACTGAGAAATAGAGGTCCTTAAATACAAGTTGGAAAAAAGTTATTAGAATCACATTATCCCTATAGGACAATGTAGTTATTTAGCACTGGGAAATACCTGTGTTTGACCTGGAGTTCATGCCAGGCAGGCATTTACACACTCAGGGAAGCAGAGAAGTGCTTTGTGCAGTACATGTCATAATGTCCCAGCTACTGGAAGATTATCACAAGTTTTGTATTAGGCTGCCTGAGGACAAGAGATCTGTGCTAAATTCTAAAATATTTGACTTATTGTGCTTAAATATATGTTGTTGTGATTATTCATTAGACAAACATGCAAAATTCTTTATCCTCAGTGTGACACTGACAAAGAGTCTATGTGCTACATTTTGAAAGTGTCAAATTACTAAGAATGAAATACTGAAGGAAGAAAATTAAAAACATGAAAAAAGAAAACCTAAAGCATGTTGGAGTATTTTCCAATACTATTTGCAGCATGGCATGATGATGTCCTGTTTAGGTTGAGTAAGCAGGGCTGTAAACGAAAATGAAGTCATTGCCTCTGAGGAAAAACCCCACAATTTTAGAATTATTGTAGTTCTAGTGTTTTGACTTTTTTAATATTTAAGAAATAAGTTTAATGAACATATGTCTTACTAACAGTAAACCTTTGAGCTAAATTGTGTATTTATGGACATAATTGTATGTATTAAATATTGGACAGAATATATTGATTAAAATAGTAGGACCAATGTTCTGATAATATGATTAACAGGTGATTATATTTTATTTCTGTAAGTTCCTCATGTTGTTTATTAAACGAGTATTTATTGATGATTTAAATAGAAGTTTCTTTTAAATACAGTATGGTTTGCTGTGTATGGAATGTAAAGGCAAAAATTCACAGGAAAATACCAGTCCTTTAAATAATAATGTAAATAGCCTGCATAAGTCAGCTTGAACACAAGTCAGCACAACTCATATCAATAACTGAGCTTGTTTTTCTCTCGACTGCTTTGTCTCTGGATGCATGAGAACATCTCTGTAGCACTGTTGTGGTAAGTAATTATCTGTTGAATCATTTAGAGCTTGTGCAGTGAAGGTGGCACGGAGTGTACACCCCTGGCAGAACTGATAGGGAATGCTGTAGAGAAGTAAGGCATTGCACAAAAGTAATAATATTTATGCTCTAGGTTTTTTTTATTGCAAGCAGCTGCCTTTATCTCACCATCTCATCATCAGAAAATTTATTTCATATTATTCTGTGCTGTGACTTAGACATAATGCTGTGCATTATGACAGGATGAAAAATACACATTAAAAGGGTATGAAATAAAGATTAAAAAGTGTTTGAATTGTTAGTAAATACAGAAAAGGATCTTGCACCTCCTGCTCACTCTGATGTAGCCACAAATAAGCAAGTCCTGCTGTATTTTTGAAGCGTGCTGAGGGTGTGCATGGAGAGAAGATGAGAATGCTGATGTATAGATAAGTGGTCACTGGTTTTGCTTTAAAAAGGACTTGGAGCAAGCAAAGGAGGAAAGCCTTTTCCTGCAGCAATGCAGTGAAATCTGTTGTTGCTATGGTCTCAACTGGGTGCCTGGAAGCACTGATGTACATGTGAAATGTTTTCATAGCACAAACATATTAGCAATTTACTTGATACCAAGTGCAGAAAAAGAAACCCATACTGTTCACGCATATCCTTGTTTTCCTCTTTTTTGTATGCCAGTGTAGAGTGAGGGTGGTGTTGGCAGCCAATTTGATGTCAGGTCTTTCTGTGATTCTTTCTTAGTGCTCATCAGGGTGCCCATAGACTAAAGCCATCCAGCATGAAGAGATTCTTCACATCACAGTTGCAGAAGCAAAGTGCTTCTTGCCAAGCACAGAAAATACCAACAAACATTACATATTCACATTTCCCTTTTGTTGTTTAATAAGGGAAAGGTGTCCTGGTGATTGCTCAGCCATCAAGCAGGAAAAATCACAACTCCTTTTCTTCAGTTTTTGCTCTTTTGTCAACACAGTCTCCTTCCCTCAGCCTTCTGTAAACTACAGAGAGGCTCAATAGGAGACATAATGGGAAAATAGAAAATTGCCCAGCTCAGTTGCCAGTCACAAATGAAGGCTCTTCTCCTCTTGGCTGCATGTGGGTTCCTTTGTCAACCAGAATTGTTTCCCTGATGTTCAGAAGCCTGTTTATATATTTGGGATACATCTCTTTCTTCAAACACTCTGCTGTAAGATTTATTATTGAGTAGCGTGTGTGCAACCTGGATGTCCCCTTTGGTCTTTTTTGTAGAGTTTTGCTGTACCAGCTCCCACCTCAGTGGTGTAGGGGCGCAGGGAACGGCTCTGCAGCATGGTCTGAGGGGCTGCCCTTGGAATAACCAATTCATAGAGTGTGTGTGTGTAAACGAAATTCTTTGCTTGGAAGCTGATTTTAGTGCTGCCATCCTCTCCTTCTTGCTGCTTACACTGTGAGATTCTGCTCATTGAGAGAAAGAAAATTTGCCCTCCCTTTTTTTGATTTTTTTTAACCTTTTCAAGATGACAGAATCCAGATCATTGCAAAATATTTCTGGAAATTCCTCCTTCTTCAGGCCTGAAATATCTTTACTAATCTTTAAGTCTACTAACTTACTTTGTCTGCCAGCATGAATTTGGCTCAGTTCCTTCCATGACACTAAACCACTACTAAACTACTGTTACTATCCTAATCTTTTTTTGTATGCCAGTAGTCATAATAAACCAGCAACAGAAATACCATCAGTAGACATAAATATTAATGATTTTCTATTTTTTGGTTTGTTTTTGTGGTTTGGGGTTTTTTGGGTTCTTTTTCGTTCATAATAAAAAAGAATGAAAATTGAAATAAATATGAAGCCTTCTCATTATTTTCAACAGTTTTGCTCTCAGCCTTTGTGGACATCTCAGTAGTAGGTGTGCACTTTTACTGCTTACAGAAGTGAACTGCAGTGTGCTGCAAATATCTATATCTAACCTATATCCATCTATCTCTATATAATCTATATCTATCTAGTCTTTCCTTTAAATGGACTCCAAAAGATCTTGTCGTTTCAGGCACTTGCTTATTTTCCAAGTATTTTGAGGTTAATTTCTTTCTTGTAGATAGAAAATTGTCGATGTAAAAAATAAGGCAATGTTTCAACAGTGCTGTTTATGGAGAGTATCCCAGCAGTTTCCTGAATATCCACTTCTATGTCTCCTTAAATATGCAAGTTGGGCACAGCCTCCATTGCTGGCAGACCCTTTAGAAACCATTATGTCTTAATGCTTGTCAAAATATTCTCATACTTGGACTTCTTTAGCAAATGTAACATATTGTACAGTATACTGATAAAATTTAACTTTTTTTTGGTAGCACCTGTAACAAAAGGAAAAACATAAGAAACATACAGATGAACTCTCAGGCAGTCATCTAGTGCCATTTTTCTCAAACTCCAGTTATTTTCCTGTTAAATTTGCACAATAATTGTGTTTAGTACATTAATTTAGAAAGTATTTATACAAAGCTTATATATATTAATTTATATTTAGGATACTGGCAACAATTCTTGTGTACCTCCATATTAGACTACATTCTGATTTCTGTTTTCATTATAAGATATGAATTTATATGACTGGCTGCTCTGGGAAGTTGTGGTAAGAGTTTTCTAATATATTGCTTGGCAAAAAAATCATACTGTATTGAATGAATTCATACATTAGCATGACTCACATACAAGGCTGAGCAGTTGCACAGTTAAGCCAGCCACTTCCAGTAAATAGAATTCAGAATCTCATGTTTATTTTAATTTTATTTACTGTATTGCATATGCATATTTTCATGTTTTTCCAAGTCAACATGATTACTCCCCCTGCCTGCACCACTCTAATTGGAAGATAGGAGTGGCACCTTCTCAGAAAAACAACTTTCTCCTGTGGTGTCATATTTTTCAGAAACTACATATCTTTTAGAAAGCAGGTCCCTATATGTAAATCAGTATGGAAGGGTAATGCTGAAAACCTGCCTGGTAGAAAATAGTTAAAGCTGTTTGACCAGAAGGTCTGGTCAAAATATAACTGTTCTGTACATGGTTTTCCATTAAAAAGAAAATTAAAAAATTACCTGAAAAAAGGGGAAATATTAAGACAGAAATTTAAGCACATGATACCAACATATTTGGAGGCTTTGAAACTGTCCTATTCTCTTTAGGAAATACTGTAAGTCTTGTTCAAAGAAGTGCTTTTCATATCACTGTATGCAAAGAGGATTTCGATTTCAGATATTGGATTAAAATCTAAATGTCTTTCAGGATATAGGGTTACACTGAATCTCTTTCAGCTCTTTTCTACATCCTAAGATTTCTGATTTAGAAAACTATTTTATAACTTAGCTTAACCTTTGGATGTTTCTTTTTCTATTGAATGGGCCACAAAGGATTCACAAGCATTTTCAAATATTCCATTTTTTCAGCCCGCTCTCCTGTACAAGGTGGGATACTTGTCATCATCCCATCCTACCATCTGCCCTGCTTGAAGGAGAGTTATGGGCCAATATCTGGCAATTCCCCAGATAAAGACTTGGACTGTAAAATTATATTCAGTGTAGGTGAGTGTTGCTCATGTGAGGGTGAATTAGGGTGACACATAAGTCACCACACAGCACATGAGCTTTCCTTCTCTGGGATTACAGCCATGCAGATTTATGTTTAGTGTTTTGGTTTTGCTAGTTAAAGCAAAGAGCAGTAAGGAGGTGACTTCTTACCTTCTGTGAAGCCTCTCATTACACTCTGGTGGGATTCTTGCATATCATTCTTCTAATGGACTTTCCCTGCTGCGCTGAATAGCAAGCTTGTTAAGTAAGATCATACACAGATACAGGACAAGTGGAATTTATTCTGTAATTTTTTTAAGTGATGGGTAGGAAGAATCTTTTACTGTAGTGTACGTTAGAAAAACATTGTGGAACTTCACACAATTCCTAACTGATGGGGAAGTGCAAAACAACACTGCAGCAGGGGATTTTGTAACATTCAGGGAAAGGAAGGTTTCTGAGATTAATGTGTCATTGCTGGGGATTAGAAACTTGCATTTTTGTCTCTAATCAGAGCCTTGTTTTCAGTTCAGCTGCAGTTAAAGGTAATTTGGGGCAGTGAGTGCCATCAAAACCTCGGGTTTCTTAAACTTGTTTCTTGTTCATTTAACTCTTGCTATATTATCTGGCATCTTGTATGATTTGGGCTTTTTTTAATCTGTCATCATATCTGATAATAGCATCAGCTGATATTTTAGGCTGGCAGGGACCTCAGGACGTTGCAAGTCCAAACCACCTGGTTGTAGCAGGGGCACCTCTAAGGCCAGCCCAGGTTCTGGTCTTGAAAACCTCCAGGGACAGGGATGGCACAGCTTGGGACATCCTGTGACCCCACCAGGTTCTGCTCTCCACAGTGCCCAAGTGGGAACAGAGCAGAGTCTGAACTTTCTTTGCTGAAAGTAACTTGAGTTACAGTGTCACCTCCAAGATCTCAAACCTTATTTAAGAAAGCATTTGTATCAGGAAAAAGAAGACAGAGGTGAAAGCAACAGAGTCTGGTAAGAACCATACCACATAACAATGAAATCAGTTTCTGTAGGGGGTTAGTTTGCAGTGTGGTTGTTTCACTTGAGCTTAATTCTGCCGGAGTTCCTCAGGTCACCTGGAGTTGTTCAGATTGCTTCTGTGATGAAGTTGTACCCAGGTGGTTAGTCCTGGAAGACCTGAAAAACAGGGACAGAAGGGAAAACACATTGTCTGGTTAAGAATCTGAGCTAAGCATCTTAACCAGTGAATTGAAATATTCCTTCATAGCAGGAGCTCTGATGGGGTTTCTTAGTGGGTTTTGGGTCACTGGCAACTTTCAATCCTTCTCTTGTCAGCAAAATTAGAAAGAGCTCCTTAAAGGAATTGGTACTTAGAAATGGTAACTTTTGTAAAGCATTAGGACAACTGGAGAAAGAGGAAGAAGAGTAACAAGCAGAACAAGAACTATGTAAACAAAATGTATAGGTGAGAAGTGATTTTCATGCTAAGTATATTAATAATTATTTAGGATATGCTTATAGCCTCATCCTAGCAATTTTTTTGTTTGTTATGCTATTATTTTTTTTGTGCTCACAACTGAAAATGGAGGGACAACTGTCTTACAGCAGGGCCCACATCAGAAGAGTGCACACTAGAAATGAAACTAGTTGGAGGTATCAGTCCTTAACTCCAAGTCCCAAAATTCACTCAAGGTGATTTGTGAGCAGTTGCTTCAAAGCCTTCCTGGGGGTCATGACTGCTGTAGCACCAGTGCCAAGGCAGTTGTCCACACTCCCTGTCAGCAGCCAGTGCCTCTGTATTTCTTTCATTTTCAGACATATTAAAAATTTATCACAAACATTTAAAGGAGAAAAATGCATTGACTTTTCTGAAAGCAATTTGTTAATTAACATCAAAGGGATGAAATTTGCCTTGCATTGCCTGGTGAGTGGCATTCTTCCATCGTCCTGGTTGCTATGGGGACGAAGGAAACTCTTGTTCCGGGTCACTCCTAAATTTGCACATGAAAGCATTAGAGATTACTGCTGTCTAATCAAGTTATATGGAAAAGTTTAAAGGGAGGTACAATGTTTTACAGCCAGCAACCTTCAACAGAATAAAACACAATAGCTGCAAAAAAGGATTATCTCCTGCTTTTAAAAACATACTAAGAAAGTTCAAAATGGTATGAAAGCTTTTTTAGCCAAACATCTTGATTTTTTTTTCTAATACTATTTTACGAATGCCGAATGTAGAATAACATTTCTAATAGAGAATTAGTGTATGCATTGCCCAGCTCCAGGGCTGGATTCAGCATAATGAATAAGGGATGTGCTATGCATTCATTAAATGATTTTACTTTTGAACTTCAGATTCTTCTGTGTCAAAGTCCTTGATATTGTCACACCAGTATTGAAGTACAAAAAAAAATGTTACTCCGAGTATGAACTAAAATCTCAAAAGCAAAGAAGTCAGAACTGACACCAAACTTCCAAGAGGAAGCCTCAGGAGGAGCCCACATCCTGGTGCAGGTCCTTCCTGGCAGCGGGGTCTGCAAGCAGCATGTGCAGCCTGCCTTGTGCCCGTGTCAAAAGGTGCTCTGCAAGGCTTTAGGAGTGCAGGTGCATTCCATGGTAGAGAAAACTGGTTTTTGCATGAGCTTGTATTTGTATTTTCATGTGTGGATTAGGGTTTTTTCCCTTTCTTTTTTTTTTTTTCTTTTTTTTTCCTTTTTTTTTTCTTTCTCCTTTGGTCGGGTTTGTTTGGTTTAGGGTTATTATTTTATTTTTGTTTATTTTTTGATTTTCATGACTTGTGGGTTCCAAATAACATGGCAATCATTTAAATGCTTTCTAAATGGAAAAGTCTAGAGCTTTAACAGCAGTTGTGTAAACAGCTCCGTTACAGAACCGAATATGAAGTTACCTTAATTTTGAATATTTATCATTTAACAGTACTGTTCAGAGACTACAACTGAAGAAACATGATGAGTACTTCAAGTTATCTTTTCAATTCAATATAAACCAGCATATAGCATCCTTAATTATATATGAGGATATTCTTGCTATAAAATAGCATTGTTGTCATGGAAGCAATCAAGACTCAGCAACAAGGAAACTGTGTTGGATTGACCAAAGCTGGTTTTAACAATACAGTGAAAAAATATCCATTTTCAAGTGACTGCTGAAGAAATGGATCTGCTTAAATGTTGGCTTATTTTTCAGTACTAAACTGGCATTTTTCACTGGTAAACCAAAGCGTGAGGTATTTTTGTGATGGTACAAATAAGTACTACAAAAATATAGAAGGAGCCTTTGTCTACCCACACATCCTCACTAAAGAGGGCTGAACTGCAGTAGCAGAATCCTGAGTTATATATCCATGTTTGCCTGCATATGAGGAAGGGCCAGTTAAGAAGGATGTATTAGTTACATAATCTGCATCTTTTATCATCCCATACTACCAGGAGATTCACAGCTAAATCTCTTGATTCTCCTTCGGATGTTTTCTTCTCAATATGAGATTTTTATGTGTGGCTGCTCCCATTACTTTCCTATGGAGCAGAAATATATTTATTTTCTAGATTAGTCTATCTGATCTATTTGTCTGATCCATGACCTAGGTCCAAAAACTTTGAATTCAGAGAGCTATTCTGTTCTTTTTCTTATTGGCTATTTTTAAGCTGGGTTTGTTTGTGGAATGACTGTTCTTTGTATAAAAGTGGCCCCAACCACTTAGAAGCAGAGATAGTCTGACATGAGTAGGCATATTTTCTGTTCTTCAGTTTAAAAGTGTTTTGTCTACACCAGGAACAAAAGTGATGCGGTGATTTTAGGTGACCAATTGCACAACATGAATAATGCAGAGGGAAATGAATAACTCATCAGGAACTCTGATGCTGAAATATGTTCTCACTCAGGGTCCTCTAATTGTGATCTGATTCATATAAAGTAGTCTGCTTATGAATGTGTTGTGAACAGAAGGAGGAATTCAATCTTAAACAGTATATTCAATAATTTTACCAACTTCAGTAAAAACTTTTCATTTAAATTCAAAATTTGGTCCTTATTCTGTGCCCTATTTTGATCTGAAATAATAGAATTAATTTTTTCCTTATTCAGCATTTAAGAACCATCCATTTCCCAATTCAGCTTCACAGCAAATCCCACTGTTGGTTACTTTTTAAGCACACAAGTGAAACTACTTCATGAAAATATATCAGAAGGACTAGATATTTACAGTGATTGTTCTCCCTTTCTCTGAGTTGCTGAAGGGAGGAAAACAGAAAAACATGTTACGTTCCCTTTAGCCCTTTTCATGTCCTTGAAATATACAATTTTATGTAATAAGCAATTGGCAGTTCTCAGAAAAAGCTGTGGTTATGAATGATGAATAACCATTGCATCATGCTGAATTTTCATTTTTATTTTGAAATTGTGATTCTACACTCAAAACTGAATATAGAATGGATATATTGATAATTTAATAAGAGATGAAAAGAGGGTTGTTTTTTTTCTTTTAAATCAGTGCAAGTAAGTGAGAACGGTTACTTAAGGAATGACTTTTTTTAGAAGACACATTGTTAAGGAATGGAACCTGAGCAGCTTGCTAAATACACGGAGAGCAGAAGAGATAGAAAAGTTACTGAGAAAAAAGATGGGTTTTAAAAAGTAAAGAACAGAAAGCTTACAGCTGAGGGCCCGGGTTTTCCTTCCAAGGACCTCCACACGTGGGTTCTGAGATTTCCATGTGGGAGAATGAACGTGGCCTGAATGCCCCCTCCCTTCCTGCCTCCCACGCCTTTCTCCCTTGTGTCAGGATATGGGGAGATTCTTGAGAGGCGGGGGGTGATTTTTTGGGGATTATTCACAACACCCAGCAGTGAGGGACTTGGCTGATGAGCCTTCAGAGGCTGCTCAGGAATCGGTGGAATTAAGTAGGTTCATCCAGAGGGCCCTGGGAGTGTCAGTACTTGGCTCCTCTCGCACTGAAGTTGGGTGATCAACACATATCTCTTTTCACAGAAATTGCTTAAAACATTTTAAACTCCTTTCATCCCTCTTTGTTCATATTCAGAGCAATTTTCTCAGTGTCAGTGTGGATATATCATCAAAAAGGAGTGAGAGAATGTGGAGATGTCATTTTTGTGCAGAACAGCACCAGCCTCTGCTGTCCCATCTTCACACCCCCTCGTCCAGCTGGAGCAGCTCAGAGCGGTTCACTTCATCCTTCCCACAGAGGTAGTAATGCTCCCCACGCTTATCCCAGCCTGAGGAGAAAATGAAGCCACAGAAGTAATGTTCAGGGACCTTGGTGACAGCAGCAGGTAGAAATGTGAGGATTTCTACTTCGTCGTCATTGTTTCAAAGCTGGCACAGGTTTGCAGCAATGTGAAAGTTCATTGCTAACAGGCAAGGGCTCACATCCCAAGCCTCCCAGGCTACAGTGAGATATAATTAACACCCTTTGACAGTCTGAGAAGGGAGTACAAAGACCATCTGAGCTGGGGAGGCTGAGAAACCCAGTTTGTGTTGCAGCTGACATCCTTAAGGCTGAGGAACTTTGCTGAGAGAGTGGAGAAGTCAGCACTGCTGCTTTAGCTCTTCTGTTGATAGTCTGGATATTGGGGACTGGGACTTTGGAATCTTCCACTAGCCTAAAAAACACCCTTTCCCTAATATTAAGTAAATTATTAGAAGAATAAAAATGTGGCATGTAAGTATGAAATGCATGAGAACCTTGACAGTTATTTAAGTTAGTTTTGATCCTCCTAAAAGGAAAAAAAAAAAAAAGGCAGAAAAAAATTGAAACAGCATTGTCTTGCAGCATGAAATCTTTCTGGCATTGGTGAAGCAGGCTGTGTTCCACCTCTCCCAGTACTCATTGTTTTTTCCAAATTTGCTACAGTAATATTGCTTTTTCCAGCACTATATTGTTGTGATAAATGCGTGCGTGTTTTCTTCAGCCCTGAGTTTTGGCTTCAAGGAATCGATTCATGCTGGTATTTTTCACAAATAAGCTATTATAAGAACCTCTGAGAGAGAAAATAATTTTAGCTTTCAAAATGAATTGGCTGCTGAGATCAGGAGCTGGAAATGTCAGGTGTGGCACCTGCAGTTACCTTGGACTTTCAGGGTCATATGCAGGCACAAAAGTGAGAAAGAGCTTGCCTTCCAAAGGTGCTGGAATTCCTGAGAGTTCTTAGCATTTCTGATTTATTTCTGGTGGTTTTTAGCTTTGGAATTTTTAGCTTCTGAAAATATTTTATATGCCATTTAATTGCTGAAAATAGAATATAACTTGGCTGTTTGTTTGATTTCCTCTAAAAGTTGATGAATTTTCTGAGACATGCAAACATTTCCAAAATACTCAGAAAAATGAAACATTCTCTAGTGGCTCCTTACCTTCTGAAACACTTATTTGCTTGCCAAAAATCAGGTGGACTGTGCAGTTTTCTAAAGGTTTAATGGGACATAATCACTAATGATCTGGTAATTTTTCTCTTAAGTATTTGTTCATATGTCAGGCTTCGAGAATTAAATGGAAACAGAAATACAAGGGAGGGCTGTGAAGTGACAACTGTTGCTATACTACACTACACGTACATACAGCATGTGTTGAGTTTGCTCTCTCTGAATTTCCTGGCAGGTTCCATATTTCAGTTACTTTGCTTTCCTTAGTTCATTGGCCTGAAAAAGTCGAAGTAAAACTTCCAGTTTTACACAGTGGGAACAAGAATCACAAGTTGCAAAATAGTGCATTAACTTTTAAGTTACTTCTAGGTATCAAATACACCTGCATCATTTCAGAGGCATCCCCCAGGTTTTTGTTCTCTGAACACTTCTCAACTCATTCCAAATGAAAGTGACTGGAAGTACACTCGTGAATAATAATATAAAATATAGTATTAAGAGCTAATCCACTTAAATCTCCATCAAAGTCTGTAATTCTACCTATTTGTCATTCATGCAAAAGCAGATTTTTCAGACATAGCTTTTAAAATGCCTCAGGTTTGTTTTCTACTCTTCCTTAGCTCATAGCCTCAGAATAAAGAAGGAAAAGTGCTGGTAATGTAGACAGAAATGAAATGTGTTTGTTTCTCTCAGCTTTTTTCTGTACTGCGTGGCTCACAAACTGCTGTGTACTTGGCACTAAATCCACATGAGAAAGTAGAGTTATATTGTGAAATGGCAGCAGTTACTGCAGCATGGTTTCAGGACAAACTCACAGCTGTCAGCTTTTGGATCAGTCAAGTGTGGAGTTAGTGCACGGAAAATGTTTAGCCTCAAGAGGGAGAAAGCCAGCTGCCATGTCCATTAGCACCCTTTGTTGACCATCCAAGAACACCGGCAGCATCCAAGGCAGCTTTGTCCCAGCTCTCTTTGCTGGAGGAAATTATTGGAAGATGCCCAGTAAGTGAGCAGAGAATGGCATGGGTGAAAATAAGGCAGAGGTAGAAATGCACTTGGATTTTGAGGTATAAGTTGTTTGATTCTTTGGGCATCCTCAAGCAAGACTTAATTTGCACCTGTCCTTTCCAAGAGAAAGGGATTATTGAAACACAAGACAAGAACAGAGAGCCCCTTTGACCTGCATGGCAAATGCAGAAAGAACAGGCCCCTCAAAAGGATAATCAACAGAATGTGCTAATGTTTGAGCCAGCACTTTCAAAATCCTCAATTAATTTTGGGGCTGAGGATATTGGGTGCTCAATCTGAGCACTCCAGCTGCACTTGAATTATCTGAGAGCATAGATGCTTGGGATCTCCTAAAAATGAGATCCCAGCTGTTTCTGGTTGATAAGTCTAAAATTATAAATCATTTTTGTCAATTTTATTTTAAATTAAAAATTAAGTGCTTTCATTCATTATTTGTATTACATCATAGCACTTGGGAGCCCAGTCACAAATCAGGACGCTGCATTATTCAGTACACACAGGCAAAGAACAAAAGATTGTTAATGTCTCAGAGATCTTACAGTTTAACTATAAAACTCTTTATGGGAAAAAAAGTAAATGGTGCAAGGACATATGAGATCTGATTCATCAGGATTGTTTTAACATAATGAGCAGACTAGCCAGTAGTAACCTCTTCCTTTATAAAATTTTGTTGGTGGTGGTCGTGTTTTTTGTGGGTTTTTTTTGTTTTGTTTTGTTTAAAGGGCAAAAGTTTAAGGAAAATTGAAAAGAAACAAACCGGCAGCTCTTTTGGATTACAATGTCAAGCTGTGCATCTCTCATCCCATGCATACATTGCTGCAGTTGGTATCCACAGTTATCCTCATCCCTGCCATGGGTGGATGTGGCTGGTTTAATTTCAATACGCTACCAGTTGCTTTTTTCCTAAACTCTTAACAGTTTCCACAGTTTCCTTTTTTTTCCCTGCAATTCTTCGTGAGAATATAATCAACAGATGAAGCATTATTTTTGTATAGATTATAGTTGTTGAGTTGACTAATAACATAAGGCAAGACAGAGAAATTGCTATTGATGTCCAGATAAATATCACTCAGTGAAAATCCTCAACTTTAAAAGTTAAGAGAAGTACTAAGGAGAAAGAGGTACAGCTGACACTGTGATCAAAACTCACTTTTGTATGCAGTGCTTTTTTATTCTGTACTAATTTCCTCTAGAGAGTGTTTGTGTGTGTGTGTATATAGAGTTGTGTTTTCCTGGATTGTGCGGATGGATGAAAACAAAACATACAGGGAAATATCTGAGTACTTTGTTCTCCTTTTGTGTGAGCATTGCTATTATTCCCCAACTAATTCTTTTTATAAGACTGAGGCATTGTACTTCAATCTGTGAAAAAAGAAAAGCCATTGTTTAAAAAACAATGTAGAGACAGGAATTTGAGTCATGACAGAACGTTGTATACACAAAGAATAAAATCCTTAGCAGGTTGCTTGAGTGTGGTTGTGTCAAGTCCCCTCAGCAAGGATGGTGCATCCACACTGCTGTAAGTACACACCAGATAAAGAGTTTTTATGTGTGTAACAAAAATATTACATATAATATAATATAATTATTTATAACAAAAGCAGAAATTGTATTGACAATGTGGACAAAATTTTTGAAGAGTTGTTTACAGTTTGCTGGAATAGAGGAATAGTACAAAATCTACTATAGTATATAAATGTATATACTCACCATTTCTTCATCATTTTACCTTTTAATTAATTTTTATTTATGGGACCAAGCCAAATTTTGGAATCTGATCATCATATTTGGATGAGAGTAGGAAACAGATGTGAATTTTAGCATCCAGATATATCCTAGCTATCCGACTGGCTCTCTGCTGGCTATTTTTTATGGTTTTAATCACTTCCTCAAGTACATGACACATTCTTGATCGGGGCCACCAACATTTTTCCATCTTGGCACCAAGTGATAAGGAATTATTTCTCTGTGTAGGTGCAGGTGCAATGCAGAATTATCCTGAGTGCTCATGGCTTTCTAATTCAAATGAGACAATCATAGAAGGTTGTACAAATCCACTGACAGCTGAGAACTCCCCTGAAATATCCATGTAAACATCCTACAAGAAGTGTTCTCACATTGACCCCAAAGGCACTTTTATAAATCTGAAAGTTTCTTGTAAAGCTCCATTTAAAATATTATCTTTACTTCAGACTTTCTTGTCTTCTGCAGGACCCTCTAGCCCTGAAAAGCTTTCTTATCCTCCTACACTCCATATTCAGCTTGCACTTGATTACAGTTATTTCACCCCTGTAAGAATTCTACTTCCAAAAATACATATAAAAGCTTTTATTTCTGTGCTATTCAGCAGAAAATAACCACAGCATGGAGGCCACAGAAAACTGTGGATCCTGTTTCCTGCGTACTTGCAGTAAACAGTAGAGAACTAATGCCACTGAACCATTTCCATCCACCTCTGTGTCTCTCCCCTCTGGAGACCTGACATGGAGCTTTCTGTCTCTAATGAGCCCTTCCACTTGACTTACAAAATTTGGTCGTCTCCACACTCCAAACAGCATTGTGTCTGCTTACTTAGACAACTCCAGACTGAATGTCTTTCACCATCACTTCCAGTGAGGGCCTTGTCCTGTCAGGAGGAAAGAAAAAAAAGGAAAAATGCAGTTCTGTTTTTAAACCCCTTTCATAAGCAAGAGGGCATAATAATTTAAAAATAGTTCTCTTCTAGATTATCAAAGCTTTACTTTCAGTTATGGCTGGTGAACCTTGCGCCAGTCTTAAAATACATTTTCAGAAACATTTGCGAGTACTGTCTGATTTGGTCAGTTCCCAGAACTTCCAGAGGAGACACCAATCCTGACTGTTCTCCGTTCACGGAGAGGGGGACAAAGGGGACAATACAGCACACTGCCAAAGGGTAAGGCTTATTTATTTGAACTTCTTTTGTTTTTCCTTCAAGAAACAGAATACCTGGATTATCTTTAGCTGGTTAA
>WEIT01019483.1:3819-27269 GCA_013389985.1 Dryoscopus gambensis | reverse complement strand
GTTGCAAGCGCCACCGCAACATTCTACCTGTTACCCTATGCTTCCTGCACTTATTTCACTCACTTAAATTCAAATAATGAATTTTTCACAGTAGGCATTATCTTTCTGTTATATGCACTCCCTATGCTCCACTACAATGGGTCCTTGAACTTTGGATCACATTCCAAGACAATACTTGAAAACAGAATGCTCTTGATAGGTCTCTAAACTCTATTAAAAATGAAATTGTGAATGATGGCAAATCATTTAGCAATTTCTCTCTGGATGAATTAAACAGAATTCATGTATTTCTCAAAATATGCTAATGAATAACAAAACATGCTGACAACTTGGGGAGTTACTGAAGAGGTACAAATGCCAAAATGATACTGTCTTTGTTCGTCAGCAGAAGAAATTTTAGAAGATGTGTTTCTTCTGGGCTGACTGCTCTACAATTACCTAAGCTATGTCCCAGCCTACTCCAACTCCAAGCCCTACAATGCAGTTACCCTGGGAGCATTGCAGGACACCACCAGGAAGCTGCAAAGTGTTATGAATATGGGAACTGTCTTCACAGTGAAGACATAATAGGTGAAAAGGCAGGGTACTGTAATTAAATTGTAGCTAAGAGCTACAAACTGATATTTAAACTCTTGAAATTCTTAGCTTTGAGAAAAATGAACCAATGACCCAAAGCAATCTTGAATTGCTGAGAACAAAGATGCTTCTACATAGTTCAGTTTTTTTCCTCTTTGAGGAAGTAAATACATCAGCGGACTTTTGCTAAGAAGTATTTTCCCTGACTTATTGTGCACTCTGAATATTAAATAGGAGCACAAGACACAATACAGTAACACAAAACAGATAATTGAAGTGCAAAGGAAAAACTGAATCCTATTTTACCACACACATGCAAGGCACTGAAGGCCTGTAGAACCTGGATATATGTGTTAGAAACAAATTCTGAGATTAATGATGTGTCATTTTTAATAGAAACTAAATTCTAACCATCTACTGAAATGCCAAGCATCTGCAGGAGACCATTTTGTCACTACTGCAAGAAAAAGATGTGTTTACTCATTGTTAAATTTCAATGCTAACAGCTATGCTAAACTGAGCAAAACTTAAACCAAATCACAAATATATAACCATATCAATTCTCTCTGCATCATTTTCTGCTTCAACTGATGAAGAGGAGATTCAAGAACAACTTTTACTGAGAAAAATAGCCTGATATATCAATGAGTCAGTGCATTGAAAATCTGTACATCAATAAACAGATTCTTTGCACACTTTATTTGATGGCATGCTTCATTTTCCCTTAGAGTATGTCTTACTACAATCCACGGCAGAATTGGGTACTGTAGACAAGTGATTATTTATTCCACCACATATTGACTATATCATAAATTCCAAAATGCAAAATATTCTTTGATGATTTGAGTTGAGAATGTAAAGACAAATATTTGGTGTAGCTGCTCAGTAAATACTCAAAAGAAAATTTTCTCTACTAATTATATTCCTATTCAAGGGTAATGTCCAATGTACACTCATCTCTGACAATTTGATTGTTAATTATCCTAGCAATTCTCTGCATGATATTTATTTATATTGTACGTTTCCTCTGTTTACTAAAATAGAAATTACTCTTCTGAATATCATAGATGCACTTGTTTAAATTTGAACAGACTGCTTCTCTAGAGGACAATTGTAACAATGGATTTGCCTTTTATTATACTTTCATTCACTCGCTGTCATTAATTCCTCATTTCCACAATTTAATTTTTTCTTTCAGAGAAGAAGATATTAAGAAGTACCTTTCTAGGAGTATAGAAAAATGTTCATTCTGCTGCTGAAGATCTGGAATTCTGGAGGTTAGACGTACCCCAGTTTTGAAGACAAGGCATGAGACCCAAAGATTGTCTTCCTGTCCTGATTTCCATCTTTTGCTTTTGCTCTCCTTCTCTAAACATCTTCCTCCTTCTCCTTCACAGCATCTATGTTCTTTCTATGGCTTGTCCATTCCACAGCTGCTGGCACAAAGGAATGAGAAGAATTATTATCCTCTGGCAATGGGGAAGCATGTGAGAATATCCCTCCTTGGAGAACTGGCTGCCATGTCCCCGTCTTTCTGCACCACTGTTTCTACCTTTTAGTTTTAAGAAGAATCTCTAGAGTTGCCGAAATGAACCCAGATGAATGCTAGTTGGAATGTCTTTAGGAAATGTCTCAGTTTTCAAACTGTGTAATAACTTCTCTTGTGGTTCCCATAGAGATCCAGAGATAAGGAGTGGTTGTCTCAGTGTCTTACAGAGCTGGAAACATTTTTTCTTCTGTTGTACACTATGGAGACAGACTAGGGTGACAGATTCCAGACATCATTTTATTAATTGATGGTTAGGGGTTAAGGGTCCATGAGGCTCTCTTACTGCAGGCAGGATCTACAATGCAACAATCTGAAAAGCAATGTTTTGCTTTTATTAATGAGATTTATTGACAATGAAACCTTTCTTTGTAGCTTATTGATTATAGTATGTTTCATTATCTCTGAGTCCTCATCAAAGGCAAGATGAAGTGAGGTGGGAGCTTATCTGAGCCACAGATTATACAATAAAAAAATCTTCCCAGAAAAAGCAAAGTCAAGGTCTTTTCTATTTTCTCTTCTGAAACTTCTCCAGCACAAAATATACTTTCTGTACAGACATAACTGACTTATAGATGTACGTACGAACATTTAAAATAAAGAAAACTAGGATTCAGGGCAAAAATGTAGTGATGATAAATCTCAGGTGATACGGAGATTTTTGCTATCTGCCCCTCGAAAGTTTTACAAATATCCATTCTTTCTCTCTTATTTTTTAAAATTAATTTCTTAAATATTGAGAGAATCCAAAGGGGGAAATTATTGTCATTATTCTTTAAACATTTTGTAAGACATACCTGAATGTTTGAAGTACATACCCAAATCTCCATCATTTATATTGTAGGCTTGTTTGTCATCTGTATTTATGTTAATACCACAATGTCTTCACCCTTCATAATCTACAAAGTATTTAACCTGCAAAAATTCCTGATGGCAGGGTGGTAGTATTAGTATTCCCTTCATACAGAAGCAGCAGCAGCAGGAGTGGTAGTAGCTGTAGCTGTACTTTTTTAGTAGTATTGTATGGTGCAGTAGGATTATTGTGTGGTATTGTAGTGGTAGTATTACATGAGTGACTGGGCAGACATATGGTAAAGACCATTATTCTGCAAATATTGAAGCATATACTGAGGTAACTAGGTGTCTAGAGGGCTTTTCAAATTTCAAATTATTTGAGCTTTTGAGTATTTTCCTATTCACATCTTTATCCATCCATATAGTTTTACTGTTCCCTCAACAAACATTAAAAAGAGTTTATTTACATTGCATTCAAATATTTTGGACAGTTCTAGCAGCTGCATAGTTCTTGGTATACATTCCAAATGAAGAAGGAAAACTCATGGTCAAATTTAGCAGAAAATATTGCAGGTTGTGCAACTCTGCAAATTTTTCAAATTTCTTAAGCCTGCTGTATTTGTTGATGCTGACTGTATGCAGCCATGACACTCAAACGCAGTACAGAATTTTCTTTGCCTAAGTTCAGACAGTGAGCTGTTGAAGTCTACCTGTTCTCTAACTCTTGTCCATATTTAAGATGTAATATAGATAATTTTCAATAGGCAATGCCTACAGTATTTTTTGCTAGTTTTATAACCCTATAACACCAAAATCATCTTTGTCCAGCTGTTAAGGGACAAGAGAGGTAACAGACCTATAGGGTGATAACACCTGAATGTCTGTGGTGAAATGGTACAGCAATAAGAAAATTCTTAATTTCCACATCTTGGAAAGACTGTTCTTCTTCATTAAAATAGTGAAGTAATGTAATAATTCATGTGATTACATTCTTTCATCATTTCAGAATCTTTTAGAAATACTACTTAATGAAGTACCACAAAATGGCAGGCTTTGGCAAGGGGACATAATAAGTAGAAATGTGACATCAATATAGTGTATACAGGATTTTTTCTTAGATTTAAGTACACAGCTTAAAAAATGTCTCCTTTGTACCACACCATCATACATTAAGGTCTATTTTCCTCTAATTATACATACAGTAATAGTGTATTATAATAATTTTAAAAATCAAACCTGCTTTATTTCAAAACAAACTTAGAAGTGGATGAGAACTGATACACAGATTTCTTTAAATGACCACCATTAGGTAAAATTATTTTTTCCTGCAGCTGACTATACTGCTGAGATCCATTGTAGGAAGAAGGTAGGTTAGATAAGAGGTGCTTTGGTTTTAAGTTTGTCCCATGCCAGCAAATCAGCATTACCTAGTGCTTACTGGATGATTTATGGGATAAGAAACTATGCCCTGCAGGATCTTTTAGATGGCTAAATACTTGTTAGATGACCAGGCAGGGAAGTATTCCAGTGTTCCTACATTTCTGGATTAAGATAAAGGTTAGTTCAAGGATAGTTATGGTGATGCTCAGGGTGGTTATGGTGCTTCATCTGAGTCCTTATCTCTTAAATTGCTGGATTCTTGTTATTATCTAAGTCCCACTAACTGTCATTACTGATTTGTACTGAAATAAAACACACCTCTAAATAATACCACTTAAGCAATTTGCAGCCTTTTAAATACACTTTTACATATTTTTCAGATTAAAATATCTCTGGCTTTCAGAACTTCCTTGAGCAAGTAGGGTATACCTTAGCCTGTTAGAAAAGGGACCTCAGAAGCATTTTTCAATCATTTCAAAGAGAAAACAGTTTTTTATTCTATTTTGAAAGAACAAACATCTTCATTTTACTTAAATGATAATGATGCTTTAAGGCAGAGCCTTCATCTCCCAAAAATGTATGAAGATATGAGAGTGTCTAAGAGGGACAGTATTTGGTAAAAGTCAAAACAAGAACACAGGGCTAAAAAAAGATACTTTGTCTGTTGAACCAAGGCCTGAAAAGGGTGGCTTCTCTTCTCTATGAAACAAGTCCTGGATTGAATGGAGGCCAAGAAGGACCAGAGGCATGGTGCCAAGCAGCAGGGCAACAGGACAAGAGGCAACAGGCAGAAACTTACGCACAGCAAGTTCCACCTGAACATAAGGAAGAACTTCTTTACTGTGTGGTTGACTGAGCACTGGAACAGACTGCACAAAGAGGGTATAGAGTCTCCCTCACTGGAGACATTCAAGAACTCTCTGGACGCAATCCTGTGCTCTGTGGTCTAGGACAACCCTGCTTGAGCAGGAGGTTTGTTACATTTCCCTGGGGAATGGTATGATCCTCCCGAGAGACCCCCACAAGCTGTAACTATGTTAGCCCGATCCTTCCTTCCTTTCTGTATCCCATTGGCCCGGGGCCAAGAACCCACACCTACCGGACCCCAGACAAAACCCGGCTCCGCCATTGTTCTTCCTCTTTTTCCTCCTCCATCTCTAAGAATAAACATAAGGAAACTGAGCCTCTGTGAATCTCTCGCCTGGTTTCTGAAACATCTCCCCTCTGCAGCCCCCCAAGACTGGGCTGGCCTGATGAGTTGGGGGCTCCCAGGGGGGAGAGAGTTTCAGAGGTTGGACCAGATGACCCACTGTCATCCCTTCCAATTTTACACGTTCTGTGATTCTGTGATTTCAAGCTAAATGCTTCCCAAAACAGTGTGCAACACTTACATGCTATCCCTGTCTCCTACCGAAGGCAAACAGCCTTGAAGAAGAAATTAAAGGGGGCTTTCGTTCAGCCAGCCACCAGCGTGAATCAGCTTCCCAGTCTTCAATAATGTAGGACAGCAGTCTGCCTCGTCTACCTATAGCAGAGTTGTATCTCATATACAGTCAGCTGTGCACACTTGCCAAGGGGTTTTACAAAGCTCAGTTCAGCTCGAAGTTAATATTGATAAATGACTGCAGGAAATGGTGGGCTGCCAAAACCAAAAATCTACATGTATCTTTTCCAGATGGCTGTGGTATGTTTTCTTTAAATATTATGCCACTGATTAGGTGGGAATAATTTATTTTCTATTGAAGTGGTCTTTTAAAAGATTTCCCATATAAGCAGCTTTTCTACTAACAGTGTTGCTCGGTGCAGTGGAATGAAAATGGTAGCGAAGGGGAACATTTTTCTCAGCATGCTCCAAGTCAGTCTATTCTGACAGGCAGCAAGAGCAGGTAGTGATTTGAGACTGAAGTCATATCAGACTTCAGGCTTTGAAGTGTATGAGAAAATACCTTCTTTGAGTCTTATCACTGTCTATTCATCTCTCTGAGCTATTTTTTGAGATACTGTGAATGCAGTTTGTTCTCCTTCTGTGAACTGTATGAAATAAACTCTACTTTTACTGTGATAGTATATTTCTAGATATGCCAAATGTTTCATTTTAACACTAATGTACTAAGATATTAGTTTTACATGGTTCCTTGAAAAACACTAGGGAATCATGGTCATGATGGAATAATGCACTAGCATAACTTATCTTCTAACTATCTCTTCTTTCTCCTAAAAGAAGGTACTGAACAGAATGCTTCTTGTCTTTGACTATACAAATTTCACATCCATAAATTAGTGAGTTTCACTCATTAACACAAGCACTATTCTTCAAATGTGAAGAAGAAACAACAAAACCCCCCCAAAATTAATATTGTAGTCGCACTAAGGGCCCGGTAATTGTTTCATAAGATTGATTATTGTAATTTAACAGTACTAATGAAATTTTAACTGTGATTTTTAAGTTTTGATCAATGTCTTGCAAAGTTTCTATTTTATGCATATAACATGACCAAAGAAAATGATGAATTTTTTTTCATCATAAAAGTATTTTCAGGTCACTGCAAGTCTTCATGATTGGTGAGTAGTCTAACCAATTTAAAAGATCCAAAATTTTCAATCAGGTAAGTACAAATCACCAAACTGTTAATACAAAAAAGACCTTCTTTAAAAGATTATGCTGTTATAGCCATGTATCTGTCACGGCAGATGAGGTTAAAAATCCACAATATTTCACAGCAACTATAGGTTGGTCTTGAAACCATGACAACAGTGTGCCAGAGGAATAGCGAAGAGTACCCAGAAACAGAAAGCAATGAAGAGTCCCCACAAACAGAATACTATAAATCCTTATTTTGTTGACAAATAATTGTTTAGATTGAAGCAGAAACTGTAATAGAGAATAAGGTTACATAATAACTTGGAGGTGCCTGATAAGATGGAAATAAAACCTCAAGTTACCTTAGGTGGTTATATTGCTAAAAAACACACTCCCACAGAAATTTTTGTATGTAAATGATAGTATAATGAACTGAACCAAGACCAACACATGCGCGTTAAGAGTTTTGTTATATAAGTGTGAGTGACTAATCACCTGTTTCTGCATCATTCTTTGTTATCTCTTTGTATAAAAAACTGTGCCTGTTTCCTAAAAGATATGTCAGCTGTGTTAGATGCCTTGCACCCTCTTCTGTATTATTGTAATAAAATCAAATATCTCCACTCCATATGTTGATTGGCTCTTGCATACAAGGTGAAAGAACTCTTAACTGGGACATGTGTAGTATTTGAAGCTACTCTGCTGATCTGCAAGGTGTGTGACAATGACTCACATTCACCCACACTTTGAACAGTAAATTCATCATCCTTCTCACCAAATTCCCCCATTTTCTTCAATTCTCATGTACTCTTCTCAGTGACAAAAGCACACTTCCCCCATTTCCAAACATGTCTTTTTCCATCATTCTTTCACCAGTCTGATTGCAAATTCTGAGTGGTCAACAGCATTTATAATTTCTGCAGTTTAAGTTCCTCTCCCAGCTTTCCCACCTTTCCTGACTGTATTACTTTGATCCTTTTCTCCCAAGGATGGGAGTATCTACATGATACAACTGCAGCAGCAACCTGTTCTCTCCAGACCTATTCTGCCAGAGACACAAACAGCAAAAAGAAAGACTGGACAGCAGCCTTTGTTTCTCCCAATACAAAAGCAACATGTAAAGCTACCTTGCACATGTAGACAACTTGTTCTCCCCACCTAAGTACACTATAAGGTATAAACAGGTGTATCTACTTTCAGCCCTGTTCTTTTTGGCAGCCTTTATCCACAAAGCTTGGCAAATAGGGAAGGAAGCCAGATCGATGGGATAAGACCTCTTGAGCTGGCAGGGACCTGTGCCTGTGGTGCCAGCCAGGACATCTGCTTAGGCAGGACTGAATATGTCCATTCATTCTGAGTTCTGACTTTTTTTTTTTTTTAACTGCTCAGGTCTTTCTAGAATCCGAGATCATTTAGTGTGATGAACACTTAGTCAGCTAGGTAGCATAAACGTTAAATCAGAGATCAAATTTGTAACATCCAGTTCCATTTAGATGAGTAAGTAAGAATCAAATGTGGATCACAATATATAATAAATGATAAAAGCAAAGTAAACACTTTAAATCTCAATTCATCCTGCCAATGATTTAAGGATTCATTAATGGCAGTGAGTCACTTTTTAATAAAATCTATCAACAGAACATGAAAAAAGCCCCTGTGGTTGTCATGGTATTTAATATAATGTATGGTAAGATAAATGGCTGATTTTTAATGAATAGATCCCACTCTATAAAGGCAGATATTTAGGCTCTAAAACCATGTAGCACACACAGCAAATTGTCTGGATCCAGGGCTTTGCTACTGGAATTATAATTAGTCTGTCTGCAACTCCATCTGTAAAACGATTCCTTCTCAGAGCATGCAGAGATTCTGTTGTGGCAGCAAAGAAATTTCATAAATAACAGCAAGAATGACAGCCACAATATGGAAATCTCTTCTTAACCCCCCAAAAAATCGAACAAAACCAGAGGCTAATCCTTGAGGAAAATCTTAAAATATAAGCAGCTCAAAAGTGATAAAACCCAAAAACATATAAGATAGATATTTTCTTAGGCAAGAAAAAGTATCAGGCTCTTCCTAGAAATCCAGTGGAAATTTTTTTCTGACTCACAGGGAATATATGAGTTTTATGGGTTGTCTATGTGACTGTGATGGTTTTGGCCAAATTTAGGGGGAACGTCTCCTACAAAGGAGATGCCACCCCTCCCCCCTTATCAGGTTCGGGAAAAAAAGAAAATTCTCCTCGGAGGAAGGTGAAAGAGAAAATGAAACTATTTATTTAACAAACAGTGAGGTTAGGAGTAATAACAACAACAAAATAACAAAGCCTCCCACTGAGGGGAGGGAACCTGAAAGATTTGAAAGTCCTTCTGTGCGTGCGGTTTCCCTTTCTTTCCCGTGAAGCTGGAATCGGAGCTGGCCAGCACGGGTGCGGGGGCCCCCGAAGGCAGTGGAGCTCAGTGGGGCTTTGATGCTCTGATATTTCTGGTGACAGGATTCCGTAACTTAGCAAGCTAGTCGTCTTCTAGGATAGCAGGGTAGCCTTCCCAGTAGTTCTCCCAGCTAGCTCCTCCTGGGCTCTTCTCCTCTCCCTTATGTGTTACCTCCCTGAGGGTCAGCTGGTCTCTGACCCTTAGTGGAAACACCTGATTTGACACACCTGTAACTCGTCCAGGTCAAATGGGGGCTGAATAATGTGGGATACAGCACAAATCACCCCATGACAGTGACAAGCAACAAAGAACACAGTATCTAGGAAGCTATGCTTATTTATTATTTTTCCATTCTTTCAGCTGGTGCTCTTAAGAATCTTGCTTAAAACTCTTGAGTTAAGGGATGGGAAAGGTCATCTGTTCACTAAATTATTTTGTGTATTTTATTTGCCTCTTCTTTGCAATTGTAAATTCTCCTTTCCATTACCTGAATTACACATCACTCATAAAAGAAACTATTATAGCCACACAATACTTTGCAGGGTGAATGATTCCGTCCTGGCACAAAGTAGGTACTCCTGAGTCTTGTTAAATGTGAGCAGACACCAGGATCTCACGAGAATGGAGAGGATCTCACATTGCTGGTAAAATGGGGCACACAGACTGAAGGCACGCTTAAGAATAAATGTATATCTGAACAGGTTTGGTTAGAAGTGATGTAACAGGACTTGGTCCAAAGCCAACTTCCTCATATAATTTTTGGGTGAATAAAGAATGAAAAGTTAAATGTTTTTGCCTATAAGAGCAACGATTCATTAGAACTACAAACAAATACTGAAAGACCAGTTTTTTAAGCCAGAAAATATAAGAATCTGTAAGAAATTTAGGTAAAAACAGAGAGCTTGGAATAGGGTCTACTCACTGAGGTGTGCATTGTTTTCTGTGTTTGAAATTTATTTTAAACTCTATCTGTGTTTCCAAGTTTAGAAATATTCCGAGAGATTCCTGTTGTCTCACCAGAAAGTTTGTCCAGGACCCAAACTTCAGCCCTAGGACTAGGCAAGTGCATAGGCTTGTTGTCTGCTCTGTTTGCCTGTCCAGTGATTTCTTCTCTCTGTGCACTGGGACAGGACACCAAGCTGATAGACTCCAAGTAATAGGAATAAAACCAGGAACTGAAACACTGACTTGCTGGGGGATCATTACTTGTAAGGTGCCTTAGTATAAGTACTAGAATACAAAAGAGATAGAATGAAGAGGATTCCACTATCTCTTTATCATATTTAAATACAAGAAAAATGGTGTGACAGTTAATATGGTGATTATTTTGAGAATTTGTAAAACTAGAAATTACATAATTTGATTAATTATATTGATTTAAAATAAAATTTTTAAAAGACAGTACATGTATTGATTTGCAAGATCTGTGCTCAACAAAAAACTCTGGGATGCATAAGGAAAGCTGAAACAGATTTCCTCCCATTCTGTAGTCTTTTCTCCCCAGAAATCTGATTTTTCACTTGCATTTCTTTTTTTACCAGCTTTCCCAGGTAGCTCTCAGACATCAGGGAAAAAAATTGTATGGGAAGGAATAATACACCATCTGGTATCTGGTTTCGCTATTTGTGTATTTGAGACATGCATCTAAGTGTTCAGAAATACCTTCATATGCACATATTGTATTCAAATGTATGGTAAAAGAGTAACAAATCTGCTTTGTTGCAGATTCTTTGATCAACTTCTGTTACAGACAAGCAGAAAGTGTCACTCCATTACATGCTTGTCAAGAGTTCTAATATTGCTAAAAAGGGACAGTTCCCATAAACAGAGATTCAATAAAAATATAACTTAGGTTACATTAAGACATGCCTAGATTTTAGGGTTTCCACTAAAGTTAATCATAAATATTCTAGTGCTGCCTATAGGAAGAAGTTAATGGTACTGTTTAGTGACCATCCTAACTCATAGTTTATTCTTTCAGAAGGCAGACTAGAACCTGTGGTAAAATAAAGTTTTGGGTCCACAACATAAATGTCTGATGCCAGAAATAAATTTTGATATAATAATATTGCAAGATAGTTTAAATACATAAGCAAACACAAACTTGTAGTTAATAGTTGTCCTAGGTTACAGTGTAAAATGTATCCAAAAGTATGTATTCTGTTTACCATCTTCATAAGCTGTTGGAGCCGGTGGGACAGTGTTGCCCCAGCCCCTCCCCTCCTCATCCCTGATAAGCTCCTGGGGCTATCTTCTGTTAATGGGCCAGCTGTGGACACCAGGTGCAGCAGAGTTCTTATCTCTCCTCTGACCCATCCTCCCTCCAGGGGGACATCTTCTGTTAATGGGCCATCACCGCATGGCTGATAAGATTACATCCCATTGTGAGATACTCCGCCCAGAGGGAGGAACCAAGCATTCCATCCTGAATATAAGCTGAGGTTTGGAACACCACAGGCAGCCCTTTTTCACTGGACTATCAGAGGAAGACCAGACCTTTCTCTACGACCAGACCTTTCTCTACAGAATCACTGCTTCAACGGAACCATCACTCCAGGAGAACTGCAGCCACCATTTGATTGAACTTCTGCCAAACCCCCCTGACTGTCAGGGGGTCAGGTTTGTACCCTGACTCTGTCAGTGGGTTGGTTTTTTGTACTACTACATTTATTTTATTTTTTCCTATTAAATTGTATTTCTGATTCAAAGTCTCTCACTAGTTTGCTTTCAAACTAGAACAATAGTTTACATCAATACTATTTCTTTCCTCTATTGTTTGACAAAAAATAATTAAAATTAAATATCTCTGCATTTTATCCTATTCTGTATAGTCCTCAATTTACTGTGATTGGAATAAAAACTGAGGACATCTTTAGCAAGGGCCTGATGTTAAATTAGTTAATGTTAGCATTAGACTTTGTCTGACTAAAAGTACCGCTGTACTTTTTTTTCCCAGAATCAATGCATCTAAACACAAGAAACTCCTAGCCTTTTGGCTGAGGTGGTAGTTTTACTTAGCTTTAGTTTGCACAGAAGAAAAGATTTATTAGTGTAGAAACATAAATTTAAAGAATGGAGGACATGACCTATAGGAAACCTACAGGAAGCAGAGATATGGAAGGGTTTCTAAAAGATGTATCAACAGAATTATTAGACAGGTAGAAAGAGAGACATGGTGAGAACAGTTGCAGAAACAAAGACAGAAAATTATTTCAAGCAAAATAAAAGGCAGTGTAGAGGTCAAAGACGATGAAGAAATATTGTAAAAGTCTAAGGTTTTGCTAAAATGTCACTAAAGATATTAACTAAAGTGATGCCCTTCAATGTAAGCGATAAATTGAGCATAAATAAAGGGGGAAAACCAGTCTGCATTTAATGAGCTTGAAGTAAAAGGTATGAACAAGACAGGACAACAAATGAGGATAAAATCTTAGATAAAGGTGAGATATCTTTCAAAGAGCAAAGACTGCCCTTTTTATACTGTTAAATAAAAGAACCAGAAAGTAGTGAGAAGTTAGGTGGAAAGAAAATGCAAAGGCAAGAGTGGTGTGGAAGAGTTTCAGAGTTAAAGAGAGGTCACAATAACAAGAGCAAGGTTGAGGAGAGAACTGCTAGAAAATATGCAGATCAGCAGGGAGAAAGGAGAATTGAATATCAGGAAGAAAACAAGGAGGCAGAAGAAGATTAGAAGAAAGTTGTGCTGCATTTCCATAATATCATCTTGCAAGAGACTGGCAAGGTCCTATATGGAGAAGAGGAAGAAGAGAGGGATGAAGGGAGAGACACAGAGGGAGAGGCAGGGAGTGAAGGAGAAGACAGACGAGTGTTTGAAGTCTGAGTCAATGGTGGGATAAAACAGATGGAACTAAGGAGTTTTAAAGTAGCTGGGAAATAGTTATTTAGGTAAACAGATGGTGGTGCTGAACAGAAAAAGCAGATTTGTAGTGAAAGGAGACAGCCTTCATAAGTACTTAAGAAAATATTCCACTGTGTTGGGGAAAGTGTGAAATAATGCAGATTCAGTTACATGACAAAATAGGAGTGGTTCAATGAAGTGGTGGAGAGCCAGGAACGCACTGATCAGGAACCAGTGTGAGGACAGAAGAGAAAATAAAGAAGAGAAATGCTAAACTCAAATGTAATCTGGAAGCTCAGCAGAGACTGAAGGCAGAGAGAGAAGGGTATTCCATGAGAGTAAAAACACATTTTTTTAATGAAAAAAAGCATTTCTCAATGACAGCTACAAGCCAGTGGTATGGTAGTGTAATGAGACTGGGCATTTTTGGAATTTTAGAACAGGATTTTTGGCTCACATCTGACAGTTTTATCCTTTTTAATACAATAATTCCTCTACAGAAATCTATTCAACTTCTACATGAAATACGTGTGGATAGGGGGGCTTTATTTGTTTTATTTTTCAAAATTTCCAGAGAAATTGTATAGATCCCTTTTAAAAGTATGAAAATTTGTATGTCATTATTCAAAAGGTGAGTCTTTTCCAGTTAATTCTTCAAGCTCATGGAAAAACTCAGTATATGAGGACGATGACTGTCTAGATGCTTTCTCTCAGCTCCTCACTGCTTAAGCTTTTCTGTGTCATCATTCTTCCTGTGCAGATATGTGGAGCTGAATCCTCCAAGTTATTTTTGCCATGTTTAGCTTTCCTTTCATCTGTTTAAACTTCTTGATCAGTTTATTAGCTGTTTCCAAAAAGGGTCCTGCCATAGCTCTGTAACTTTCTTTATTCAAACTAGCTCTGAAAAGCACTAATAATTTTCTCTTACTCTCTTTGTAAAACAGGAAGTTATAAGTCTCACATTATTTTTTGACTCCAAGAGATATTTAGAACATCCACAGGCAAAAATTATCACCAGCTCTGCTGCCATTTTTCCCCCTGAGGAAACACAAAGCTGTAACATCAGTAAGTATTGCCTTTTTTCCTAACCTTTCACCTGACCTCATACTGACTTAACAGAATCTTTATCTCTGTAAAGGACCAAGAGTTGGTCAGGTCCATAGGGGGAGCATATGTTTTCACAATGGTAAAGAATAGATCAATTCCCATTGCTCTAACATAATTAATTTTTTAAAATCTTTGCAGTTTCTAATGACAGTTTCCCTGTGCTGTAAAACTGAGCACTAAAAAAGGCACAATACATATAAGATTTAACTGTTTAAAACACTCAAAACGAGAGGAAATCCAAATATTCAAACCACAATAACTATGTTATAAGTTACTCACACATAACCTTTAATTTCAACAGTGACCTTGGTCCCAAGCAAAAATTTAGACAAAAAAAAAAACAACTCTGGAGAGTTTTTTAAATGCATGCCTCATCAAGTTATCATAATTAAATCATCATTTTCATCAAGCAGTAAAATGTGACCAAAGTACCATGCAAAATTATTAATCACAGCACATATACATTTCAACTGCAAACAGTTTAGGATGCATTTATACAGCTCCTCCTAAGATAATAATGAAATAAAATCATGTTCATTTTTTGTTATTGAAGGAGGAACTAGAGGTTCTGCAAAAATTTTATTATTAAAAATATGAAATCCCCAATCCTGAAAATTATTGATATGGATAAGGGGTTCATTTTGATATTCTAGGATTGTTGCATCATCAATTAATAAACTGAAAAAGTTATGCATGTTCTTTATATGCCTACATACACCATACTTAAAGTTAACTCCAAAGACAGCAAGAAATCATTACCCAGAGATTTAAGCCTTCTCTACTTTAAATTTCCACTCTCTACTTTAAATTTCCATATTCTTAAAAAGATTTTGTCAATTTTTAATAGAAATCAAAGGCATAATAATGCACAGACTCTATGTGCACAGAAGGCCCCTTGTCAAATAATTTTCTTCAATTACATGAACATTTAACCTGTTATAGAAAATGAAACCATGTAGCATAGAGAATATAACTGAGATCACATTGACTCATATTCTGCAACAAGGATGCAGAATGATAAGCAAAACTTATCAAAAACATCTGGTCAAAGGTGTTTTGACAGGAAAATAAATAGAAATGATAAAATTTCAAATTCATCACTCTAATCTTTGTATTCTTTTTTAAACAAACACCCCATATGATTTGCCAGAACACTGTACTCTGTGGGTATTCTTCACTTTCCTTCACATCAGGTTCCATGGTTTTTATACTGATGTCATGATTAGCGAGCAACCTTCTTATTTAGAAATTATGCCCTGCTGACTCAGCAATCTAGACCTGACAATTAGATCTACATTTCTAATGAAAATCAGCACTGTTACAAGTTCACGTATCCATATTAATTTCTTGTTTCAAGGTATACAAATATTTTTATCTTAACTCCACATGATCCCTTTTTTTTGGCATCCTTGGCTGCCCTTTCTTCATACTGACCTCTGTTGGTTTTAGTTACAATCATTCTGACAAACACAGAAGAGAAAGTGTCTCCTCCATTCTCTCTTCTGCCATTCTGTCCATTTCTTTTGAGAGGGAAGTTCCAGAGACCTCAAGACCACCAACTGGGCCACTTAGAGAGAGCTACTGTCCCCAGTATATTTGCTTATTTGGCCTTCTATCTTTGCCTTCTTTACAGAGGAAAGGCTTTTCTTCATATGAAGAGTCCTGAACCACTTCTGTATTTTCTGAATGTAGTTACAACATTGATTTGATGAGCCAAACCATTGAGGAATCTCCTTGCTGTCTGCCTGTCCATTAAGTAGATTTGTTTATTATAAAAATACAGGGGGGAGAAATGTTTCTGAGTTCTGAGAGTGTTCCTTCTGGCTTGGTCACATCAGGTGTTTTGCTGCTCTGATTTATGCTCAGATCTCTGAACTTAGTTTTCAGTGGTGCAAAGATGATATCATATTCATCTGAAAGAATCAGGTGGGATAAAACATCCCACTCTCCCGACGCTATGGCTACATCTACACTGTAATTTTGCTGGGAGGTCACAGATGCTGCCTGAAGGTTACCAGAGCCCAACTCCATCTACCTTCACTGCATCACCAGGCTCCAGCTGACTCTGTAGTAAACAGTGCCAAGCCTATCCTGTCTGCTCAAAATCAGCCAAACCTCAGGGAGATAGGTTACAAAAGGAAGACAGCAATCCCAAAATGCTTTTCTCCTCCAACACTTTCAAACATTAACTAATTCAATAATAAAGTATAAAAATAGATACGCTTTACAGCTATAAATATAGTTGGAGATATCTTCCCTAAGAAAGAATACAAACTGAGTTACCTCAAGCTCAGACACAAGTGGACTTCCCAAAAAAAATGACATGTGCAGTTAGCAGATTTGGCTTTTACACTGGCTTTCTGATTAATCTGAGATAAAAGAGCAAAAAAACCATGAACATAAAATAGTTCAAGACCAAAGGACTAATTTTATCCACCTCTTGTGAATCACTTAAGTTATCAGGTGAATTCTGATTTGTTAGCCTGCCATAGTTTTGAGCTGATCATTAGAGATAAAAGTTTAGGCTGTATCGTTCCCAATGCATTACCCAGGAGAACAGGACAGAGCCCAGACTAAGTGTTAGTACACAGTCCTTGACCGGAGGTGATAACCTTGTAACACACGCACCCCTTTTCAACTTTCCTGCCATTTGGAAGAGAGACTACTTGCATGATTTTTTGTTTTTTTGCTAAGCTTGGGAGAATTGAGAATCAGGCCTATTTTGGCAATGATGGAAATTGTTCTAATTCAGCACTTCAGACTGTTTCAGTAATATGCAATTACTTAAGACACAATTTATCTTTCTAGAAGCGGAGCTTGGTACAGAGCTGTTATGGAAATTGTTTACTTGAAGAGGAATAGTTTTATTTCGTTTGCTTTTTTCTCTTTATTTTAAATACTGCTGCCAACAGAGGTAATAGAGGAGCTTAATAAACAATGAAGACTGTTATTGGACTTGACAAAAAGAAGAATTTTAATATTGTAGCTTCTGATTTTAAAATAACCCTTTCTCTTCAATTTAGTGCACAGGTAAATACAGTTTGGAGAGCTTTTCGTCCAAGGCCCTAGTTCAAATCAGGGTCAACCAAAACAGTTTTCTTGGGGCTGTGTACCATCAAGTTTTAATGTCTCTAAGGACAAAGAATACAGATCTTTCTGGGAAACTTGTGCCAGTGTTCAGTCACTTTCATAGTAAAAATGTTTTGCCATGTCCTGAGTTTCAGTTAGTGCTCATTGCCTCTCATCCTGTGCTTGGACATCCCTGAAAAGAGCCTGGCTCTGTCCTCTTTGCATTCTCCCTTCAGGTATTTCTAGATATTGCTAAGTTATTCCTCCTCAGGTGTAAGAATTTACATTTCCTTTTGTCTAGTTTCAGGAGGTTCCTATCTGTCCAATTCTTCAGCCTATCCAGGTGAAAGGCAGCACAACCACCTAACTTATCAGCCACTCCTCGCAATCTTGTATGATCTGTGAACTTGATCAGTGTGCACTCAGTTCTGTTTTCCATGTCATTAATAAAGATCTTAAAGCGAATTGGACCCAGTATTGACCACTGGGGTGTCCCACTGGTTATGGCCTCCAACTAGGGTCCAGTCATTCAGCCAGTTCTAATTCCACCTCATTGTATGCTCATCCAGCTCATACTTCATCAGTTTCTCTATGAGAATCTTACAGGAGACAGGGTTGAAAACTTTACCAAAACCAGGTTATATTCACTGCTCACCCCTCAAATACCAAGAAACTCATTTCATCATGGGAGGTTATCAGCTTGGTCAAGCATTACTTCCCCTCCTTGAACCTATGGTGACGTCTTGTACCTTGTAATCACCTCCGTGCTTACATGCAAATTCTTGAGGTAACCCAGCTTCAGCCATGCTTTGTTATATTTACTTTCCATTTTTTTCACATTGTTCCAGGCTCTTTGGGCATCAAAGGTGTCCTTCAGTACCCCCACCAGAGCTTCTGGTAATGTAAATTGCCCTGAAATTCCTAGCTTAAACCCCTCTTTACCAAGTCAGCCATCCTGCTGGCAAAGATACTTTTGCCATGCTTAGGTGGATCCCATCTCTCCTAAGCAGATGTTGATCTTCAAATAGTGTTCCATGGTGATAGAAAACAAAATCCTGCTCACAGTGATAGTATAGGGTTAAAAATGATTTTCAAATTGTAAACGGGTAATCGGGGGGGGAAGTGGTGGTTAGAAGAGGTATAGCCTGAGAACAGAATGTTAGGACAAAATGTTAGCTTGCTATAGCCAGCATTATGTAATTGTCTCAACCAAATCGAGTGCAACTCAAATCCGGGTGCAATTGTCTAAAACGAATCAAGTATGAAGGGGGTCCGGGTAATACATCAAAGAGAGAGAATAGGTATGATTTCGTGTGATCTAGTGATGGTAACTATGGTGAGGGACTTGGTAGTTAAGGGGAGTGTGTTAATTAACATGTATTATCAATATGCATAACGTAAAGATATAAAATCGCAAGCTTCCGTGTATCGGGTGGGCACCTGATTTGGGCTTTCTGCTGCCCCTGTGCCCCCGCGCGTTCCAATAAAGCACCGGCATATAATTGCTTTGTGTGGTTATATGTTTTCCAAACGCTAACAACAGCACCAGCTCTGTAATCAATTGTTGACACATTGAATCATTGCTGTCCTCCTTATACCCTTTGCCCTCACCAGCAGAGTTCTGGAGAACACTGTCAGTCTTCAATAACCTCAACCATCATCCTCAGACCTCTGTAGTCACCTTCCATACTCACCAAGGTGCCACTAGTATTTCCACTGGTGCCCACACAGAAAACTAGGGTGTTTTTATTCAGAGGTTTGGACAGGGCTCAGCAGTCTCTCCACAGCATCCCATAACACAGCCAACTTTCCTACACAACAGGCCAGGCTAGCATATCCATATTATTTATCACCACATTTCTCAGGCCAAGATTTCCTGCCTTAAAATGCCCAAGCGTAGTTCAGGTAGAATAGACACTTCCCAGAAAGCATTAAAGACAAGGCCATGATGCTTTTTGCCATCTGTGGGGCCAGAGAAGTTTAGCCATATCAATCCATGCTATACCATGCTGTTCTTTCTGAGGTCAGCCTATGGGAACCTTGGTCCATTCTCTCTTCTAGAATAAAATAGGAAACTGAGGATTTGGAAAGATGTATCACTCAGAGGAGAAGGTGTTTTTAGTATCACGAAAGTAGAGCAGAAAATGCTGGTGTCAAATAAAGAGAACATAAGAAGAGATGGTAAGAGAAATCATCCCATATGCATTTTATTTGTAAATCTTGGTACAATGACAGAAAGAAATTTTATATATGAAACAAGGTCTTACTTGGAATTGAAAGGGTCATATACTGAAAGAATTTGAACAGAGGATGACTCTCCGTCAGTGGACTGGTTTTAAAAAAACTGAAAAACTTTTTCAGACAGAGCACAAAAAAGGCAAGGACAGCAGGATGAAGCAAAGGAGGAACAGTGTAAAGAGGTTGACAGAAATGAAGATAAAACTCAAGTGTGTACTTGAGACAGAAATGAGCTAAATAAGAGATTAAATTTGAATTTATGGAGAATAATAAAAATGGACGTAAGCTCATTAATAGAAGATTATTAAAGTCCATCCAGTTATCTGCACACAAATAAATATGTGATTCAATGAGCCCAAGTAGAATTCTTTCAGAAGATAAAAATAAAAGTATATTAATATCATGGGATATAAATTGTCTTTAGCATAGACAGTGTAATGATGCTTGAGCAATTAAGACAGAAAGGGAGAATTACAACTGTGATATATAGGTAGGAGGATGATTTTGCTAATATATCTATTGTGCATTTTTAGAAGTGATGCAATTGAACAATCACCATGCGGGCTGTATCAGAGAGGAAAAACATGGACTCCTTAGGTAATCACAGGCTTGCAGGCCAGATTTTGAACATTTTAAGATGGAGTGGCATAAACTAAAGTGCTTATCTCAGCAACGTAAAATATCATATTTTATATATACTATTATTTTTATAGGTGGTGGAGGGAATGTTATTCCAACTAAATAGTTACCTGCAGCTGGACATTTCTCCATAAACCTTTATTCCCTGTGTTCAAAATCCCAGAGGCTGTGATTTAATCCTGCCTTTTTTTTCTTTTCCTTTTTTAAAGTTCTGTTCAGACCCATGCACTTGTATTCCTACTACTATTATTTTTTTTTACTTGTCATTTCCAATTGAAGTTATGTCTTCTGATCCTTAAGGATAAGCAACCTTAGATATTGGTCGGGGCTATCAGTACATTTGGTTTGTTCTCCAAGTGCCCACAAGCTGGCAAGGTTCACAAAAAATTCAAAAGAAGGCTGGGACAAACAGCTAATCCACTAGAATATCCCTTCTCTTGGAAAGGGTTAATGAAGAATTTAAGAAAACATTTGACATCAGCCAGTTAGCAACAATTCAGCATCAAATATTTAAGCCCTTGCTTTCCAAGGGAAAAGGAATTCACAGGGATCTTTTTACATGTGACCTGAACACATATACCTTATTCCTTTTTCCAGTCTATTTTAACTACATTTATATGCTCTTTTTCCATCTCTCTTAATTTGAAATGTTTCTTTCAAAGCTGATGCATACTTCCTTGACAATAATAAAAAGTAGTGAGATGCCTTCATTTGTCTGTGATTCAAGACTTTGGACCTTTGAACATATCTGTGGCTTTGCATGTGTTTCAGAGGAATTTTCAACATCCCTCACACAATACAATGCAGTTGGTTCACAGTTTTCATAATACTGCTCGGAATCAAAAAGATCAAAGTACCATAAACAAAAAAAATATCCCTGCTGCAACTATTACTTATTTGCAGTCATTATGGCAAGACATTGCAGACATGCAGCAAGATTTCACTGGAGTTTTACATTGCTTAAAAACTAAAAGAAAGAGGGTTCTTTTAGGTTCTTTTAAGAATTCACACTTTAACTCATTTTTTTTAAGAACTTAAAATGGTTTAGTTCAGGAAATGAAGACTGGAATATGGCTACTGTGTTGGAATATGACAGGGGCAGCATGGAACAAAGGAAGCAAATAAATTCTAACTTTGAAGATTAAAGCAAATTAGTCTGATATAACCGTGAATGAATGCTGAAACTTGATAGATTTTTTTTTTTAAGCTATAAGATTAAACTGCAAGATATCTTTTCTTTAGATACAGAAATTTAAACAGCAGTTTTATGGTGGAGTTTAGTAAGTTTGTAAAGTGTTTGGGCTGATAAGTTTCCTAGACACTGTTCTTGGGAGACAATCTGAAATTACTTCATCTGGAGGAAAAGATTTGGGGCACATGAATGGACGCAAGGCCATATTATTTTCTTCCTCAGAAGCAAAGGATGCTCTCTGGCCTGTTGCACTAGCAATCTACTTTGTAAGTCTTCACTACTTTCTATTGACTTTCTTGTCCCTGGATGGATCTTATTCTGGAGTTCCATATTTTTCTTTCTTTCATAAGCACCATTTCTCCTCACAAATTTCCTTATACCATCCATGCCTTTTTTTTGACGAGTTCCCCACTCCTACCATTTCATTTCCCTCGTCTGGAGGCTGTGTGTGACCTGACTTAGCCATGACAGAAGGTCTGTGTATGCCCATTCTCCTTTCTTCCTTTGACTTTTGTTTATGGATGATCAGATAAATGCTTTGAATCAAAAATACCTTTAACGACACCTCTATATAATAAGTAGGAACAAAGTTGCATTACCTCCTCCCCTCTTGGGTCAAGCCAAACATCCTTGCTTCTGAATTAGACATTTGTTTTGGGAGCTATATCATGCAAACTTTATTTCCTAGATTTTAATGCATTATTTTAAATTAAGGTAAGGAAAGAGGATTAAGCAGATGTCGATGCCCTTGTGGATGAGTTACGAGAAAGCACAAAATGTAGCATTCCAAAATCATGATCACCTGTTCATCAATATTTTAAGGAGATTTTTCTGTCTTATTTCAGGAATGACAGGGGTGTTGTGGATAGGTAAAACCTTAAAAAAATAAAGGCCTTGTTACCCTCGTAAAATCATGGTTCACTTCTGTTACTTGGGCTAAGTAGAAAAGGATTCTGGGTAATGACTCAGCTGGAATAGAGGTAGAAAACAAGTTACGTAACCATAAGTAACAAGTTATATAACCATCACATGTTCACATTGTGGTTTATGGTGGTTGGTTGAATTATATCTGTTGTATTTTAAAGGAATGTTATTGATAAAGGCCTAAGTGCTTAAAAAGGCCTGATTTTTGCAATAAACGATCTCCCTTCTGTACCTGCCTGGGGACTCTGAGTGGCTTTTTATCGTAACACAGGGAAGAAGGTATTATCTTGTGGAATGGTTTTAAAGAAACAAATAAAGAGAACACATAACCAAATGTGAAATACGGACAGATAAGAAACANNNNAGGTTGAATCAAAAAGAGTGGCAAACCTCAAAGAATAGAAAAGAGGGGACTTTTGAAAATCCAGATACTTCCTTTTTGAAATATGGCAGTTATTTATGGGCAGACTTAAAATGAAATTTTAAACAGGCTATCAAAGGCATAAATTAATTTTGGCTCAGTAAATATGGTAAACTGGTATCTAGAACCATTCAGACATTTGAAAAATGATGAAGAAAGCTTTAGGCATTGAAGGAAAACCAAAATACATTAGAAATCAAAATTAAACACAAATGTAAGTAGAAATCATAGAAACAGAAACAAAAATAGAAATATTGCAAAGAATCTCGAGTAAATCCAAAATATGGCCCATTTCCCAAGTCAATAATATATTTATAAAAGAAAATTGAAATGTTGTTCACAGTAAAACAAACACACAAAAAACAAACACCAGAAACACTGTCTAAAATAAGTGATAAACAAGCCTGTGTAAGTGGCTGAACTTCTCCTTCTGCTTTCAAGAAAGTTGATGCAGAAAGAAAATATTTAATCTACTTTTTTACCCCAGACCTTTAATTTTCATCGTGATTAAACTAAATATAGTTCATTAAGACAAAATATTTTCAATCATTGGAGACTCATATGCAGCACAGTGAGATCAAGCAGGTATTTATGTGTTATAAATGCATATTGTATTGTTGGCTTTTTGCAAGTATAATAAATATTATATAGTGTTATAATGAATATTATAAAGTGTTATGATGAACATTATATA
>WEIT01019482.1:14086-25596 GCA_013389985.1 Dryoscopus gambensis | reverse complement strand
AAAACCTAAGGCATCACTAGGATGTAGAGTATTTCCACCGAATTATCAGACTTTAAATGGAAATGAACTTCGTGAGGAGCAAACTTTGAATTTTAAATTGTAAACGCTGCCCGTGGATGTCCAAGGATGACACCAGTGAGAGCAGCACAATGAGAGACAACAAAGCACACGTTTAGCAGTGAACTCTTGCAATCAGTGACTCACAAACAACAGCTCTTCCAAAGACTGCTGAAGGAAATTACCCCAGACAGTGTTTCAAACAAAACATCAAATTTAAGAAAATCAAGCTAGAGTTGTAAGCAACTTGCTAACACATAAAGGAATGGATGAGGAATTATTTATTCATACACCTTTTTTCATCAGGAAGAATACCTGACCCTTACTCCCTAAATTTTCTGTGCTATATGAAAAGAATTTCAGCTATGATTTTTTGAAAATATCCTGAATTCTCAGGTGTTCTTCTCCCCTTCTGGTAACACAATTATTTCCTCCTCTCCTGAATATGTGCTTGCAGTGTAAAGAAACAACAACAGAATACCTTTCACTTTCACTCTACCAAAAGCAAACACAGAAGCAGGTTGGGATTTTTTTGTGCAGATTCCGTGTCAGTTTTGCAGTCAATCAGAGGCCTCGCAGAAATCCAGAATTTCTAAAAGTCATATGCTGGAATCAGAAACAAATTTCAATTTCCTTTTAAATGCTTCTTTTGTTGGCAGAGGGCTGTGCATTAACTCTGCTATTCCTGTTTCATAGGTTCATGAAGACTAAAGGACTTCAGTGCCTCCTACATCACAGATGTGAACACACACAGCAAATATGGGAAAGCTGCCACAACATTTGAGCTGCTTGAATCCTGTGTCACAACCCTTATACCTCAAGATCACACTATACTGTGACAGCGTTGGGACACAGAAATGCTTCAAATATATTGAATTACACTCGATGTTGTAAATATATTTTTTGAAATGGCCATGTAAAAGTAAGATTCATATACATAAAATGGTAATATACATTGTAAATATATATATCTAAATTCAGAATCAGAAATACAAGGCTAAAAAAATCATAAATATAAATCAGTGGAAAAAATGAAACAGATAAAAAAAATTTCATGAGTCCATTTCAGATTTGTCGTGTACACAAAGTATTTCCAGTTGCATGACTCAAGTTACATTTTTTCCCCACACAAATAAAACAACAGCTAAAGGACCATTCCAGCCTCACCAACTTGCTCGCAGGTGGGTGAAATGATTCTGACTCCCCAACTCGAGCTGAGAAAAGTTTCCATCTGCTTTGTATCTGTATGAAATGTTCACAAATGTGAAGTAATACACAGTGGACTGAAAAAAAAAATAAGCTCGAGAGGAAAAATAATGAACTTGATCAAAACTGGAAGAACGATGAACTCACTTCCACCCTAAAGATATCCAAACAACCTAAGGACTCTGTTAGAAAAATGAACATCGTGTTCAGAAAACAGGAAAGAACAGCAAGACATAAATCAAATAAAAATATCATGAGATTGTGCTTTAGAAAACCACATGGCTTGTACTGAGTTCTGTTCCTACAGCCTCTTGCAGAGCTGGTTAACTCCAGGCAGCCTAAGGGACACAAAAAACCCATGTGTCCAGAACCAGTGTAGGTCTTGTTAGCAAGAGCTCAAGGTGACTGCCTGATTAAAAAGTGAATTTTGACAGGTAAGAAAGAAATCAGCCCTACTCTGTACTTTACAAGGAATAAAAATGGAGTTTTCACGTGAATCTGAGATGAAACACAACACCAGGAAAGGCATTATGAAACGTTTGCTGTGCCGAGGCTACAAAAACCTTTTGTCAGTGCAAGGTTCAAAAGCACGTAGAATGGTCTGCAAAGCGATGATCAATAAGGATAAAAATATCCCCTCGGGCATCAAGAAATTATTAGATGCCATGGAGTGACCTGAAGGGATAGAAAACTTTAAAGGAAAGAGAGAATTGAAGGCTTTGACTCCTCTTCTGTGAGATATTAGGGTAAAACGTGCCTGGGCTGTGGCCTGGAATCAGATGTACAGCCAAGCACATCCTTCAGTGGAGGTCAGCTAACAGCAACCAGCACCCAGAGGACAGGGATGTCCTATGCACCTCCAGAAATATGTTTTTTAAATAGGATACAACAGGGCTGTGACTATTTTAAACAAACATCAGCCCTAAAATCTGTAAGAAGAGACAGGTTTTGCATCTGCAGCAGACGTCGTCAGGTTAAACATTTCTCCCTGACTGAGGATATTCTGAACACCTACAAGCATATGGTGGGCATCAAGCTTTAGCATTCCTGCAGTAGCACCACAGACACAGCTAAAAGAGAGCCGGGACCTCTATAATTTAGATTAATTGCTTATTATGGGTAGGAGGAGAGGCGGTGTGGGAGTGCTGCAGCCTCAAATAAAAACTGAGGGCAGCCATCTGAGCCGATGGAATCCCCAGAGCCCTCAGGACTGAGTCCCTGAGTGCTTTCCCTCCTCTGCAGTGATGTCTGTCCCTCTCTGGCTGCTGACAGCAGAGGAGCACTGGCAGGGATCCCACTGTGTCCCCTTCTCTGGGAGCTGCCCTGACTCACAGCCCTTCAGTATCAGTTACATATTCCTGCACACAAGGTTACGGCAAGGCCTGAGCCCATTTTAAGTCTTGCTTCTCATTTTTCTGCCTCATTTTTCTCTGTCAGCTTGTCAAAAAAGTGGTGCTGAACCTCAGTCCCTGGCCAGCAGCACCAGGGCCTCTTACCTGCCACCAGTGCCTCTCTGCAGGACACCAAGGGAGTGTGGAGGTGGCTGCAGATTTTCAGCTGTGTCTAAGTTTTGAGATTAGTCTAAGGTTTGAGATTAGTCTTCTTTGACAATGGTTACGTGGTACAGGACTGCCCAGCACTCCTCATTGTGTTTTTACATGGTTGTGTTTAAGGACAGCCTGGTCTGGCCTGCAGACACTGACAGAGTGTGAGATGGAGAGATCACACAGTTCCTGAACTGCAATAAATTCCTTCCTAGAGGGGAAGGGCTTGGGCTCGCCCATGCTGGAACCCCACAGTGCCCTGTCTGTCACCAGGGACTGAGGAGCTGCAGAAAGGGAGAGAGACTGCACTGCTTGGGAATGTACAGGGATGTGGCAGTGGAAGGGTAATTGGGAAGGAAGGAAGGAATAAAATCACCTCTGACGCTCCTCTCCTCAGAAATGCGCTCCGTATCAAAGCAAAAGCAGCAGCAGGAGGGGCATTTTCCTGTGAGCTCACCTAAAGCAGCTGTGAGAAGCTCCCTACCAGGCAGGCAGCCTCCTTCCTTCCCTCCCCACGAGCAGAGAGCATGGCACTGTGTTAGGGATGTGCAGCCTCTGCCACCCTCTGCTCCAGCAAAGCACAGAACGGGACAGGAGCAAAGAGAGCACGAGAGAGACAGAAGGGAACAATATCCCACTGTGGAGCTCCTGCACAGAACCCAGCAGGTGGAAACAGTGCTCAGAATGAATTTGGTCTCCACTAGAGGATATCAGCTTCTACTGGCTATGAGCAGGTAACTGGAAATGATGGTTCCACATTGTTTTCAGCTCTGCTGTGGTTCAAATCTACAACTGGAAGGACAGCAAACAGGGAGCATTTTGCTTCTGTTTGGAACGCAAAATATGCAGCACTGGTTCCTACAATCAAGCCTCCAAACCAAAACAAGATAGTTATGATTCCCAACTCCCCAGTTCAGCAGATTGCTGCAGCATATCCCTAGAAACTAATTTTATTTGCACCAATTGTTTGCCAAATAGGGGTGCAAGGTGTTTGGAAGAAAAGTACTTGACTAAGAAAATGGTGTTTAAAACAGTTTGGTGTTTTCCCCAAAAATGAGTTGTTTTGTTTGGTTGGTTGTTTTTTTCTGTCACCTCCTAGAAATAATTGCTTCTGTAAGCATTTTGGTTTCCTATGTGTTAAAGGCTCACCAAGCAAATTATTGAAACATAATTAGTGTGCAATCCATCTTCCCTCAATACATAAATTTAAAAGCAAGGCCCATTAGTATGACTGCTTTTCTCCACGTATCTCCACTTTCTTTTTCTCCTCCCCGGCGTGGCAGTAGGAGGTAATTAGAGTGGTCAGTCTCTAGCTGAGGGTGCACAAAGCTGGGGCCAGGAAGAAGGAGGCAAGGTCCATGGCAGTCGCACAGCAGGCTGCAAGATCAGTGCCATTCCTTCCACTGCCTTTGCTCCATTTCCTTCTGTGCCTTGCCATTCAATTGCCGTGGTGGGAAGTTTGCTGCATCTCAAGTACAGGTCTGAGAGGAAGGCTTTCTGTGCTCCCTTTTGAACCTTGCCTCGTGTCAGGCTCTGGTCTCTTGCCCGGTGAAACACAGAACACTCTCCAAGGCCTGGGTCTGAAGCAGCAGAGGAGCAGAGTGCATTTCTCCCTGACTCTGGCTGCTTTGCTGACAGAGGATTTGGCACTAGCGTTCGTGCTAAAAATCATTTTACATCTTTTACAGCCCTTCAGTAAGAGTGTGACATTCTGTGCATAGTACAAACCAATTCTCTTTAACCCTACTTAACTAAAGCTCTTCTTTCACCACATCCTCATTATGCCCTTAGGTGTCAACACACTCTTCAGCTGCTCTCTCTCAATGAGATAATTCTTATCTCATCATAGTGATGAAGTTCCAGAGCATGTCGAAAACCCAGGATTAAAAATAAATGCTTTTAATGCAATAAGGAACATTGCACAGGTTGAAAATTAATTCCTAGTTAACACATTGATCTAAGAGGGAATGTAAGTGCATTTTTAAGTCTGTGAGCACTGCTGAAAGAAGAAAAAAAAGATTATTCATATGATTAAAGTTAACATGACTTGTCAGAGAAGAGCATAAGTGTATTTGGACCCAATTCAGAAAGATACTTAGGAACGTGGCTGGCTGTAACCTATGAAACACTGAGCACTTAAAACACCACCAAAGGGCAGAAAGAAAAGGACGATCACATGATGGCTAAATCTGCCAGCTGTGTTTTTCTCATAAAACTCTGCTCAATCCTACAATGGGTTTCATAACCTAAGCATAAATATCTCTCAAAAATTGGATAAATAATAGCAACTAATTAATAAAACAACAGCAATAATAAAAATAATAATTTTAAATCCTTCTCCCAAAGGAATAGTCCAGAAGCATTCTGTATCCTTAAAGTTTACAAAAAGCTACAGTTAAACGGTGAAGAGGCAGTAAAGAGAGCAAACAAATTCTAATTACAGGAGGTGAAGGAGTCAAAGAGGTTCATGAGCAATGTAAGATCTACTATGTCACCTTGCCGCCGCGTTGGTGATGATTTTCAGACTGCTGGGATTACGGATCAGCTTATCCAGGATGCTGACAATCTGCTCGAACTTGGGCCTGTTGTTTCTGTCCTTCTGCCAGCAGTCCAGCATCAGCTGATACAAGGCAGCTGGGCAGTCCATGGGAGGTGGCAAGCGGTACCCTTCATCCACTGCCTTAATCACCTGCGCAAGGAGAAAAGTTTGTGGCAACTTAAAGGCACTTTACACCGACTTGGTTTTTATCAGCTCTGTGAGCATTAACGTGGACATTCTGTGTTTAAACAAACGTGTTTATTCACTAATTGTCTTGTCGTGCAATGCCTCTCGTTTATCTGCAAAGTAAACCAGGCAGTAGATTAGGCATGCAGAAAGGGGAGTTAAGATACAGTGTGTGACTTTGAAGAAGGTGAGTGTGTGGAAAATATCTCAAAAACTCACACTCAGTTCAACTGAATCCATAAACAAAAGCCACAGTTAGCGACTGCTTGCTTAAGTATGCCAAACTTCAAAAGGTCTTGAACATCTCTCCTCTGATCACCCTTAGCAACACATGCTTTCCACATCCTCCAGTGGACACCAGAGTCCAAAAAAGCAACAGGAAAAACAATCTTTCCACATCCTCCGGTGGACACAACTCAAAAAAACAACAGAAAACAACCTACCCTGCTGAAAATCAACCTGCCCCCTCACAGGACATCCTGAACCAACAGACAAAAGGTCTTGAGGATGATCTCACAGGGCCCCAAAATGTTTTTAAAACTTACCTCACAGATAACTGTACCCTTTCTACTAGGCAGTGCCAGCCTGATTCTTGTAAAATTTGCCTAGATTGATAAAATTTGTCTAGATTGTCTATAATTTTTCCAGATTGACACACATAAAAACAAGATTAGTATATAATTTACATTGTCCAGAAGCTTTTTAATCCAGCCTTTTCACTAGAATCTAATGCCTCTTGATCAGGCTTACAGTATCTATTGCCCCATCAGTAAAAAACCCCAGTGTATTCAAAGTAGAAAATGATAAAGCCATATTCTGTTAATCTGTCCTTTTTATCCGGATCAATTAATTGAAAAGCAGAACAAACTATTCAGAACAAGGACAAGAGAACAGTTAATAGTTTAAGCAGCCATGAAGGAGAGGCACATAAATAGGTTAATTCTTCTGTTTCTGATTTTAATGTGATATTATTAAAGGCGTTCCACTAATATTCCAATCTGCACAACAGGACACATTAATCTCCACAAACAATAGAAAAAACATTCATTACCAATTAAAAGAAATGCATAGTTTTCTGCAGAGACTTGGGTTGCAGAGGTACCCATTTAAAAGGAAGTTTTCTTCTCTTTTTCCTTGTTTACCATAAAGTAGTACAGAAAATGTTTGACTACAACTATGTTACTGACTTATTTATTTTAATTTAGGACTCATAACAATATGTACCAGTTCCTTGGAAAATCTATTTGTGTGAGTGACTGCACTCTATAAAATTTGGTTCATAAGTAACTCCTGTGGAATAAATCTCGAATTAATAAAACAACAGAAAAAGAACCCAAAATAGATTTAGTAAAAATCTTCTCTGGGGAAATGTTAGGCTTCTTTAAAAAATCCTGGGAGAGCTCCATTAATCATTCGGATTGCAGGCTTGGGCAGTTTACTAATGTTACAAAGAAACCTGTATTGGAACTCTAATCAGATCTCTCTATTTTATCCATTGATTACTTCCAGAAGCATTTTGGTTTCATTAAACTCTTAGCAGAAATGCTTTGCTTCTCTTTTTTACAAGTGCCAAGAGCAATTTATTCTGTGCATTTGACATTTACAGAAAACTTCTATAGAATATTATACAAGTGGAACCAAAGGGGATCAACAGAAATTTAGGAGGGTTTTCTAAAAATGAGCTAAGGAATGTAAAAGGCAATGACCTCACTGCAGTGGAATTGTTTGCATCATCTTACAGTAAACCACCAATGAGATAAAATTCTCTTCTCTGCTCCTTCAGAGGTCCAAAACACTCTGCTATAAAGATGGTGGATTTGTTAAGTTACAATGAACTTTTACTTGAGCAGGGAGACGCAGAGATTTTCATCTCTACGCCTTATTCAGTGTCACCATCAAATACTCAGAGCCACCTGTCTTGGCCTCCTTTCACAGCTCAATTCCTTATTTGAGAACATAACTCAGATAACAATTTACTCACATCCTGATTGGACATCTCCCAGTAAGGTCTCTCCCCATAAGACATCACCTCCCAGAGGACAATCCCATAGCTCCAGGCATCACTGGCTGACGTGAACTTCCGATAGGCAATGGCTTCTGGAGACGTCCATCGGATGGGAATCTTGCCCCCCTGGGAGCAAAACAAAACCAAAGAGTCCATTTGACTGTCCTGCAACAAGTATGGTTTTGTGTGATTGATTATTTTATCTTGAGATTCTCAGTTACCGTGATATTGGTGTAAAAAAACCCCAGTGTAAGCTGGAAAACATTGCCACCATTTGTCATGGGAGCAAAAGAGAGAATAAAATACATTTCAGTGCAAAATCTACTGATATCTGGTAGGTTTACCATAGATTCATCTATATGCAACACAGATATATAGTACAGTACAGCATACTTACTTTATACACGTACATACATACCTACATATATCTATATGGACAAATCTGTAGCAAAATTTGTACAGATAAGCGTAAATGGTAAGTCAAGCCTGGCTGATTTTAAATTATAAAATGTTTGGAAATTGGCATGGCAATCATACAGCATTAAAGGTGAAAAACCCAGTCCAAGGGCCTCACTTATAACCCAGGCCCTTTTGCACAGCACAGGAGGGCTGGGTTTGGCTGATTTCAAGGCACCGAAGTGAATTCCCTGTTGGTGTGGAACCTGCATGGCTTCACCTCTTTTCAACCCATGTTTTCTAGGACATTCAAGAAAAATGAGGGGCCATGATGCTGCTCTGTTTCACTAAAGCCAAGCCTCCAGCTGCACAAGGCAGCGACTGTGCCCATAAGCACAAATTTCCCATTCCAATGCTGCCTGAGACAGCCACAGAAGGTCAGATTCAGACAGGGTCATCTGTGCAGAGGGAAGAGTGCAAAAACGTCAGCTGGGAGGGTGGCCGTGAACATTTTTTACAGTCATAAGAGAAGCAAGCCATCACTAAATGACAAACTTGAAGAGAATTGAAGCTAGCAGTACAATTAACATGGTAGTTAGGGCAACATCTCTCTCTGGTCACGGCCACCACTTGGTGCTGTAGGTCAAATCAGTAAAATGCACACAAGAAACCTCAGGCCGAGTTTCTAATATGTGAGAATTAGAGGAAAGAGACAATTCCTGATGATGCCAGCTTTGGCTGAGTTTTTTGAGTGTCACACGAGAGAAAATGAAGTTCTAAAAAACAGCGGTGCAAAACTTGTTCCTGAAGGGAGTTCTGGAGTGAATGTGTTTTAGTACTCTGAGAGTTTAAAGTTATTTCCAGTTATGCACCACATGTACAGAATATATTCTGAACATCTCACACCAGACCAGCTCTTTGCAGTGCTTCTGACACCCCCATTACACTCCAGTCACACACTTCTCCTCACAACCACCCATGTGGGAAGAGTGCTCTTACTTCCACTGAGTAACCAGCAAGAAAAAAAGATTTAAATAAATTATTGCTTTGCCTACACTTCCACAAACTGTGCCCGCCCTGAGGGTAGCTATACAATCACCAGCATTAGACTCACTAGCTTGGTTAACAATAGAAATACAGGCATTAGTGTTAATTAGAAACCTAAATACCATCTAAAAACACTGAAGCATCTTCATTTTCATGGCTAATATTGCACAAATTAAATTAAGTAGGAGCAACACAGGCAGGCCTGATTCAAACTGCAATTTAGGCCTCCAAAAATGTCACTAGATAACTCCTAGAGGCTTGCCAAAGGTCAGGGAGGGGATTATCTTGGCATGTGGTTTTCACGGATCACATTCTATTTAGCAGAGCTCCCTACCAAAAGAGGAGCCTAGCTTCATTTTCCACACAACCCTTAAAATTAGGTAAACACTGAATTTCCACATCACTTGTGGACCGGCAAAGAGGACACAGAAAATAAACTGGAGTATTTGAAACCACTGTTTTATCATTGAAGCCAGATGAAGAGTCTCTGTGTCTCTCTCTTGGAAATACAATCTATTAGATGATGTTCCTTAGTCACAAAAAGTACATTGTATTTTCCACGCGTTATAACTTTATTCACAATTCCCAGTGCTGCTCCAGAACAGTACCAAGAGCATAAAAACGACTTTGTTTTTCTCATACTTGATTAATAAGCAATATTATATTCCCTTTACAAGTGTCCAGGGTCCCTCAGCGAGTCCAAGGCCCAGCCAAGAAACAAGGAAAGCTCTCCCGTAGCCTCGTGTTTTCACAACAAATCCACTTACAGTTTTAGATGTGAGGCTGATAACTAAATCAATCTCTCTGTTTTCTATGCTAGAAGTGAACTCTGGTTTTCAATAAAGACTGTCAACCCTGGGGGAAAGCTGTGTCCTAAATTTACACCAACACAAACCCCACCACCACGAAAAGAAGGAACTTCCTACTCAGGCATGTCCACTTTTCCCACAGGCTCAGAAGTCACCTCAACACCCCATGGACTGACTCATCTGCAAAGCCAAGGTGCCCAAGCCCTGCCCAGCAGACCCACATAAATAATAACATTTTTGAGTTTTCAGAATATTGCTCTCCAAAAATCTGCATTTCCATGGGTGACTTTTGTAGTTTCATGTTAAGATAGGGAAATGCAGCCCTTCTTGCTGAACCCTAGAGAAACAATGGCCTGATACCATGCAGAAAAATGTGCTCATGGCTAGAACATGAGCACTCTAGGCAAGAGTAGGAATTTCATATTTGATAGAAGATCTTTATAATCTCATGTGAAAAGTCATTTATGCAACTNAAAGAACAAAGAAAAGACATTAATTACTCTCCCAACATTTTGGGACTGCTTTATTGCAGGAAGATTAGAAACTCAATGAAACAAGTTCTGGCTTTGCTTTACTGAAAAAAGAGGTACAACAACCCCAGATTCACAGTACAATGAGTGTGAGTCAGTGGCTCTCAAATTTTCTTTGCTGAGTCTCAGCTATAATCTTATACACCTGCAGATACATGTAGCATTACCATAAATAAGACAAAAAATATTAACGAAAATGTAGTTAAAAAAAGAAATCAACTGCCACCTAATAGAGTCTAAAAGTGTAATTTTGGTATTCTGGTCCCCAGTTTGTCATTAAAATGTCTTATAATTATTTTTAAAAAGGGACTTTGCTGACTCTTTTTTTGGAATAGTTTAAGAACAAGCACAGCAATATGCTTACTGATTATTTTCTGAAGATAAATACAGTTTTTATATATTTTTGTCATGGTCTCCCTTTAAGGGCATGCTCATGATACAGCCCAACTCCCTGAATTTGAGTAGAAAGACAGCTTTGGTGCTAGAAATTGTAGGAGTTTGTTATTGCAGCTGAAAATCCCAGCCAGTCTAGATCAGAGAACCTCTCTCAGGGTTTGAAATCAGTGAGCCAGCAAAGAAAAAACCAAAAGTTTTATCTTCTGTACATGGAGCTGCTATTCCTGCAGTATCTGGCTCTCCAACACAATTCATCTAAAGTCAATGAAGCCCTCAATTTATTTCCAGCACGTCTGGCACTCCAGCACAAGGCAGCTGTTTCCAGGACTTCAGAACCCATTCCAATATTCTGATTTATAATCTGCTACAGGGGGACAGCCACAGGCACCTAAGCCACAGGCCTGGGGAGGAGAGGATCAAGAGAAATGGATTCTAACTGAATTACTAGAAGGACTTTGCAGAAAAACCTGAAGATAGAAGCCTGACATTAATTCATTATTCCAGGACTTAGGAGAGTTCAGGAGATATCTTACTGGTACAGAACAAGACGGTTTCATGTGAGTGAGATGAGCCTGACTTACCCTCTTATACACCTGAAAATTATCTGATGCTGCCTGCCAGTCCCTTACTAATGAATATTTTATATTGAAATTATCTCCTCCTTTAGTAGTCAGTGATGACAGAACACTGTTCCTCTCCCTTGTGCTTATAGGCAAGAGAATTTATGGGGTTTTGTTTCCCTTTTTGCCACACCCTTCAATACACCCAGACTGTATCACTGTGATTTTGCATAAA
>WEIT01019482.1:1235-12822 GCA_013389985.1 Dryoscopus gambensis | reverse complement strand
TCCCCATTTTTTTCAGCTGGGGATCAAGCATCCCACCTGGAAACACTCCCTTGACATGTACATAAGACTCACTTCAAAGTGAGCAAAAAAGATGAATATCAAATAGCCTTGTTCTTCTCCCAGAGCCAACACGTGGCAGAGGTATATTCACAGCAACAACTCTTGAAAAAAAAATTAGATATGTCCTAAGTTGTATTTGAAGGTTTTAATTATGTGAGCACCTTCCTGCAACAGTTTGCACACACACCACAAATGCCAGGTGGAGTTTACTGGACACAGATGATTACACCTTACGAAATAGTTTCTTTCCATCTGATTTCACAATCTAATTGCAAATAGGCAGGTGGGCTCAGGAAATAGGTGGCAGGAGGAGAGGGGGAGCAAATTCACATGGAACAACTGGCAGAAAACACCTGTGCACCCTGATTTGTCCAAGCCACCCACAGACACGTCACTGATGTGACAGCTTCATTTTCAGGGAGGTGCACTTCCGTGACAAAAAGCTCTGCAGTTTGATGGGGAGATAGAATTTTTTCTATCCTAAGTTAACTAGGAATTAACTAGGACTTAAATTCCCAGCTCTTAATGCAAGCACACAAAATGCCTTTACTGAATTATAGATGATTTGCACACCCAGATCAATTTTGAAATACGAGAATTGAACTTTGAAGCCCGTCAGAGGTGTGTGTCCAAGCAAGGAACATGTGTTGGGGGTGGGACAAGAAATTGAGAAAGGAGATATTAACACGTGTAAGAAACATGAGATAAATATGCTGTGCCTGGTGCTGTGGATCGGGATCCTGTTTGGGCATCCCATTTAAGGAAAATATAGTGAAGCTGAAAATAAAGTTGAAAATAATAAAATCTGAAGGAGACCAGCAAGAACAGTAAGTTTGGGAAAAATACTTAGGAAATAAAAGAGTAGACCATTTTCTATTGAGGAATTCTTGCATTCCAGGAATATTTATTTATTAATGCTGTGACTCTACTGAGAATGAAAACTGCTTTCTCCTACTAATGTCTCTTTATGTTAACCATGACAGACCTCTGCAGACAGTTTTCTAAAGTGGTATATATTGCATATGTCTAACTACATGACAAAGTTTATCAGAGGGCAAGGAAAACACTGAAAGGTCAAGTAAAGAATAGAGTCTTTATGCCTGGTAGGTTACAAAAGTATGATTGATAAATACATATCTATTAATGTATGTGTATATAATGCGTCAGAAAACTGCCAGAATTTCTTTACTCATTTCTCACACGTTATTTTATTTCAATCATGGAGAAGGCAGCACGTAAGCTACTAAAGTTATTGATTGGTCCTGTCAGTGTTCAGGAATGAAGGAAACCTTAGAAAACCCACATTAAGGTTGTGCTGATACATTGTCATCTGGTTTGTACAGTGAGGATGAGATGATTTTACCATGAGCAATGCAAATTACGCTTGACTAAGGTACTGGATGTTAATGTCACTTTTTGTAAAGTTAAAAAAATCCACTTTAAATAGCATTAAAATGAACAACTAGATATCCAAGTGTAATACACATGTATACATAAAGCTAAAGGCTTCCACAAAAAATGGAAGTGTTATTCAGGTGATAATCAAATGAGCATTTTTTCATTTTTCTCAGGTTTTTACTCAGTTAGAGGCACAAGAGCAGGTATGAATGATACAGCCTTGAAGAACAGTGATATCAGTATGCTCCAACCAGACATATGTCCTATCATACTAGAAAACACATGAAAATTTGATGGGTAGGTTTGGGGTTTTTTACTGGGTGGGAGCTAAACCAGCAGTGAAACTAAAACTTCTCAAAACACACATGAGGTCTTAAATTATTGTGTGCCAAAAGAACTCAGGCCTTAGTTGTGATATTCACTCCTTTGCACATCCAGAAGAAAGAATCTGAGCCAAGAATTTTGCGTAGTTTAAGAAAAGTAATCTACCTACACAAACCGTACTTTTTGCCTTCTATTTTCTCATTCTGAGACATGAATTTAAAAATAACTGTGATGAGCTTCTGGTTTATTGAGCAACTCTGGCCATACAAGACTGCAACACAGCCTCGGGGGCTCCATCACCAGACTTCAGCCTTTGTCACAAACAATAAGGATTTTAAAAGAGTAGACAAACACAGGAACTCACCCTTGTGGTGTAAGCAGCTTCTGGGTCATCCTCCAGGACACGAGAGAGACCAAAATCTGAGACTTTGCATACCAGGTTACTATTGATGAGGATGTTACGAGCAGCTAAATCCCGATGGACATAACCCATATCCGACAGGTATTTCATGCCAGATGCGATCCCCCGAAGCATGCCCACCAGCTGGATGACTGTGAACTGGGCATCGTGCTTCTGGAAAACATTGGAAATGTCGTTTCAGGGATTGCTCGTGTTCCTCCTTGCACAGATTTTTTGGTAAATACCCTGGAAGCTCCTCAAAGGAAGAGCTCGTGAGTCAGGCGTTGTGATTTAAATGCCACACGTGGAACCAAGTTGATCTCCCAGTCAGCTGAAGGAAGGGGACAGATTTGCAATCCAGATAAAAATTCATTTTCCCCCTTCTTGCTGTCATCAGAGGTTTAATTTCCTAGATGGGACATGTGTGAAAGCAGCACATAAATCGAAGTTGTGTGTGCTCCTGAGACTGGAGTGTCAGAACATTAGAGAAACAGATGTCCAACTTCCCTGAAAGGCCACAGGATTTTTTAGTGAAAATCCAAGCCTCCCCCAATGGCCTAATGAAAGTTTTCTATTACACAAGAAATTGATTTAACAAAAGCAAATGCTGCTCTGAGTCAGTGGCTTTCAAATTCCATTAGTTTTAAACTAATTCCTTAAAATTTTCCTCAACTTCAGGAACACAAAAATTACTGAAACACACTGTGACTTAGCCTAGAAACCACTGGCTGCATGTATTCCTAATCATCTACTTCTGGGCATAATTTAACTCTCCCAACTCTTACTAACCCTGTTTGTTAACATCTACTTTTAATGTTGGTGTATAGAGATATAGACAATAGGACAGCAGTTTGTTGCAGTGCAGCTCCCAAATGAATTCCCTGGTGTTGTAAATGTATCCTCATGGGCAGCTCTCCAATTCCTCGTGCTGCTGCTTCTGGAATTTTATTAAATGCAGGGGAGCTGGCTCTGCCACATGAGGTGATCTGACATGAATCAGTCTGCCAGACTGATTGCATCCATTTTGCATTTTTGATTACTGTATTTGGGGGTTGATAATAGCACTGTAAACATTAGACAAATATATGGCACAGTGGATGCTTAAAGAGTCTCTCAGAATTCCCCTTCACGAAGAAATTAATTATTTTAAAAGATTCTTAGCAGTCCTCTGTCCCTCTTTTTTATTACAGCCAATCCAAGAGAATTTATATAGACCCTGGAAAAGATTTAGCTAAAAACCAGAAGGTTTCCAACCATGAATAGAATCAGATGCTCAGAGAGCTTTTCAATAGCAATGGAGAAAGCAAACAAAGTAGTTTCAAAAGGCATTTATGAAAAGGGTTATATGGCCTGAGTTGCCTGTGATATTAATGAGTCACAAGGTTCTTATCTATGTTTCCACACAAGAGTAGTAAAAACAAAAAAATCACATTAAAATGAAAGAACAAGCTGAACAACTGTTCTGTGCAGTCAGAAATTACTCTCCTTTCCTCAGAGCTCTCTTCAAGGAGTTTAAGCCTAAACAAAATATATATCTAGTTCAGTACAGAGATATTTCATTCAGCTATACTGACACATTATTTATATGTATTTTACATGCTCCAATAGACACCATAACATATATAGTACATAGTGAAACTAAGGTTGACAATATATCCCCTTTTGGGGTTAAATGTCTAGTTCAATGTTATGAATTCGGGGGATAATGTCATTCAACCGTGGCAGAACCAAAGTAGTCTCCCAGCCAAAGCTGAGTTTGCCCTAACAAATTAAAATTAGACCAGTGTTTCCCCTCAGATGGGATTTCATTTCTCCTGCACTCCTTGTTTTGCCACAAGTAAATCTTGGGGACACAGGGAGAGTTTGAATTTTTTTAGGCTCACTACCAACTTTGACAGAAAACAAAGATAAATCAGCCACAGCATTAGTATGTCTAAGGTTGGGAAAAGAAAACAGGCCAGTAAACTTTGCTAGCTAAACATTTCTAACAGCCTCAGGTATGGGGCTATTCTCTCAACTTTTCATTACTGATAAAACGTCCACAAATCCATTCACTTTGAAAATCTCTTGCTTAGATGTAGAGGCTGCCAACCAATAATCATAACTGCATTGTAGTCACAATTCAGCCTCCAGAAAAGCAATTCTCATTTTTCTGTGCCAGGATGTTTTGTTCTGTTCATTTTTAATAGATGTGACATACCAACACTACCAAAATTGTCTTAATTTTGGAAAAATGCTTACTGCAAATGGACCAGCCTATTCCTATGTGGCTTTCTGAGGACATCATGATACACACAAACCCAAATGGAAATACAGATGAGAGCTGATGATGAATCAGAGTAGAGTGGCAGTAAATTAATAACAAGTTCAGAACGAGAGCCAGTTCTGCCCCATTTATTTTCCTATTGCACTTACTCGTAGGAAGCTGTCCAAGGAACCATTTTCCATGTACTCAGTAACAATCATAACTGGTTTACCTGCAAACAGAGCACAGGGGTCAGGCTTTTTAAAGGAATACGTTGGAATACAATCAGCAGTCCCAAGCATTTCAGGAACGTGTCCAAATCTTCCTAACCCCAAGGATAATTTTTACATTTCGAAAGGAAGCAAAAGATGCATGGGCAAACCAAGGCTGGGTGCAGATAAAGATGGACAGGAAAGTGCACAATAAAAGCCAGGGCACTGGAAAGAGAAGCAGAGCTGTAAGATGGGCATTCCCTCCTTGCAGGCAGTCCTGCCTCCCTCTGTGCTGGGATCACCGACAGCACAAACCTGGGCAAGGCAGGGACCTGAACATGCTGCACCCACAGGGCAATGGCAAACTCTAAGGAAACAGCCCTTGAAAAGCCTGTAATATCATCCAAAACTCATCCACACACACTCAGACCAATTTTTGAAACCATTCCTTCCACCCCAGGGTATTTTGTGACACAACCAAGATTTTATATGCAGCTCTGACATGCCGGAGAGAAACGAATGCAAAAATGAAGGCGATGACGGTGAAGTTTTCAGACCAAGGTCATTGCCCTGCTAATACTGTACCATCATATGGATTTAATTATTTCATAATATTTATTAAAGCTTTGCTTATTTTCTCTTTGTGGTAGAGAGAAAGGTGGGTAACAGCATGAAGTTATTCAAGGAGATAAATTATTGTTGCACATAAAATACAGGAAGGCATCCGACCATAAAAGTAGGACGTAGGCCTGCATATTGTACAGTGGGAATGGTGAAATTTTAGCTTTTAAAATTGAACAGCATGAGGCTTGATAACGGTACCTGGTTTAATTAAGAACAAGAAAGTCATTTAAAAAGCCAAGTAACAACTCCTTTTTTGTTTGCTTTTCAAAAAATACAGCTTCTACCAAATAGAAATCTTAGAAGAGAAATAGTAATCTCAAAGAATGAGTTTAATATGAGAAGAAAATTATGCATTAATGGGTTCAAATGTCTTCTTTCTGTGGTACAAATGATGTGTTACACTGTAGGAGTCACACTAATGAGTAATTAACTGACAGCCATTCACTGGTAGGAACTACTGTATGCAAAATAATAATATTGAATTATATAGGAGATGACACAGATACAAGATCTAACAATGTAACAGCTCAAGAAAAATCTATTTATGCTTAGTCTTGTTAGCAAGACATACACAAAGTACCTCAATTACATTCTGTGCGTAACATGAATTCAAAGGGATTTCTGATAACACACACAAGATGCTGCTGGACCTTTCAAGTACAGGGCTATCCAAAACTTTCTATGATAAATCCGTGTGCTTTGCCATGCCCTTTGAATTCAAGAGACAAGTGCCTGGTTTCTGTACAAACTCAGGCAATTTTACGAGACTTATCAGAAGAACTCAAATTAGAGTAAGAACTATGTTTTCCAAATTATTACAGAAGCATCTTCCTGCCTGGCTCACCCACTCTCCAAAAGCCTTAAGTGCAGGGTTTCACTCCCATTCTGCTGCAAATGTGCCCATAATAAGAAGCAGATGGTCTGAAGTTTTCAAAGAGCCCTCTGCATCCATTTATCAAAGCACGGCCATTTATAAATGATAACAAGTTGTGTCAACAGTGTTGCCCAGGTTTATTATACGAACAGGCTACAAATTGTTGTAAATTATTAGTAAACTAAGCAGAACATGCGTGCTGGTTATTAAGATTCCTGCCCATAGTGTGCCCAGAAGGCTGGGGAAGCAGCTGGGAATAGCAGCACAGAAACCCATGAGGAGCAGAGGAACAACTCTGAGCTGAGGCAAGGCTCAAGCCTGATGTGGTGATTGAGTTGTTAAAAAAAAAACACAAACAAAAAAAAACCCCAAACCCACAAGCTCCTTGTCCTTCTATCAGCCTGTAGAATGTTAAATAAATAAACCATTATATTTACCATTATATTTACTTTGTGCCATACATTTTGCCCAGTAAAATGGAGACAAATAGCTCCAGAGCAGATTTCTCAACTCCTGTACTGGAGCTATCTGGAGAGGATGTTGTACCCCTGAGGCTTTTATTGCCTTCAGCTGGGAATATTCAGAGTTTGCTCTCTCATACACCGATGTGATGGGCAGCTGGCACTCCTGACCTGCTCCCCCAGCCCCCCAAGGCAGACAGCAGAGGTGTGAATACCCCTGAGTAGGAAACTCACAGAAGTCAGAACATGCGTGCTGGTTATTAAGATTCCTGCCCATAGTGTGCCCAGAAGGCTGGGGAAGCAGCTGGGAATAGCAGCACAGAAACCCATGAGGAGCAGAGGAACAACTCTGAGCTGAGGCAATTCCTCGGCCTGATGTGGTGACTGAGTTGTTAAAAACAAAAAAACAAACAAAAAAAACCCAAACCAGCAAGCATCTTGTCCTTCTATCAGCCTGTAGAATGTTAAATAAATAAACCATTATATTTACCATTATATTTACTTTGTGCCATACATTTTGCCCAGTAAAATGGAGACAAATAGCTCCAGAGCAGATTTCTCAACTCCTGTACTGGAGCTATCTGGAGAGGATGTTGTACCCCTGAGGCTTTTATTGCCTTCAGCTGGGAATATTCAGAGTTTGCTCTCTCATACACCGATGTGATGGGCAGCTGGCACTCCTGACCTGCTCCCCCAGCCCCCCAAGGCAGACAGCAGAGGTGTGAATACCCCTGAGTAGCAAACTCACAGAAGTCACTTATACAGAATACAGAGAGAATTAGTAATGCACGTTCAAGAGCAATGCACAGATTCCTGCATGTACAGCAGTGAAATTATTGTCTCAAGTGCTCCAGGAATACAAAATGTAACACAATAGATTTTAGCTCAGCTCTGTGCAGACTGATGCTGGCGTTTCATGTGATTTTGTGACTGCAAATCTTATTCAGACTGTACAAAGTGTGTGTCACTACAAAGTAGGAGATAAACCTCAATTTATGCAGGCAGACCTTTGCTAATGGGACTGTGAGACCTAAGATAAGCAATAATTTCTTTGCTACTGAAATCAGCAAAATAGACTTTCATGAATCAGGCATTATTATTATTATAATTTTGTGTCTTCATAACGTATAATGTTTTACATACCTTTCACTAGTGACTTTTAGACATATTCTGGTGGGATTTTTAATTTCTTACACTTTTCTGCAGTATANCTTGTCCTTCTATCAGCCTGTAGAATGTTAAATAAATAAACCATTATATTTACCATTATATTTACTTTGTGCCATACATTTTGCCCAGTAAAATGGAGACAAATAGCTCCAGAGCAGATTTCTCAACTCCTGTACTGGAGCTGTCTGGAGAGGGTGTTGTACCCCTGAGGCTTTTATTGCTTTCAGCTGGGAATATTCAGAGTTTGCTCTCTCATACACCGATGTGATGGGCAGCTGGCACTCCTGACCTGCTCCCCCAGCCCCCCAAGGCAGACAGCAGAGGTGTGAATACCCCTGAGTAGCAAACTCACAGAAGTCACTTATACAGAATACAGAGAGAATTAGTAATGCACGTTCAAGAGCAATGCACAGATTCCTGCATGTACAGCAGTGAAATTATTGTCTCAAGTGCTCCAGGAATACAAAATGTAACACAATAGATTTTAGCTCAGCTCTGTGCAGACTGATGCTGGCGTTTCATGTGATTTTGTGACTGCAAATCTTATTCAGACTGTACAAAGTGTGTGTCACTACAAAGTAGGAGATAAACCTCAATTTATGCAGGCAGACCTTTGCTAATGGGACTGTGAGACCTAGGATAAGCAATAATTTCTTTGCTACTGAAATCAGCAAAATAGATTTTTATGAATCACACATAGAGAAGGCATTATTATTATTATAATTTTGTGTCTTCATAACGTATAATGTTTTACATACCTTTCACTAGTGACTTTTAGACATATTCTGGTGGGATTTTTAATTTCTTCCACTTTTCTGCACTATGCTAAGGATTTTTTTCAGGCCTATGCTTGTGAACCCTTAATTACACAATTTAAAAAAAAAATCTTAAAACCGTCTATTTAAACCCAAAGTATCTTGGTATGTTTCTATCCAGTTAAACTGGAAACATCCTCAGCAAATTCCAAGCTGATCACTGAAATGGCAAAGAGCTGCTTTGCCAACAGGGTCCTCTTGGATGAACAAGGAAATATCCTACCAATTTTTTCCACTCCCCTGAAAAAATTTGGCACATTCCTGAGTTTTTAAAAGATTGCCTCATACAAAATCTTATTGATCTCCCACTTAATAACTAATGTAGGTGGATAAAGTTGATCACTATATTTATCACTTCATTCCACCATGGAAATATAGAAAGTGTAGCTGAAGAGGATTGTTGAAATATATCACTTTTCCAGNGGGTTGTTGAAATATATTACTTTTCCAGGAAGGTACCACATGTACATGGAGGTTTCAGTTAATTTTTTTTGGTCTCAAAAAGAGAAGGTGATTTGTTATCATAAACAAAGACCAAGAATATGCTTTAACAAAAAAAAAAAGGAAAAAAAAGCAAAAAAAAAAACCCAACCAAACCAAACCCATAACAAAAGCACCCAAAGGCAGATTTAGAAAATGCATTTAAGTAAATATATATATATAAGCACAGACATAAAATTAGTTTTACTAATGACAGATTAAATCCTAAAGACTTTTTTTTTTTTTTGAGATTTTTACCAAGATATACAGATTCTGGAATTCTGGAGCTTTAAAAGGCCTCATGCTGGTACATATTGAATATCCCATGGAGTAGCTCCCCTGCATGAAAACCATGTAGGAAAAAAGTTTGGCCTTATTTAATAAATCACTAGAACCAGTTGTTGTACCAGGTAGGCTGTTCATTAATTAGTGCTAATGACAAATCTAATGACTTACTTGAAGGCAGAACACAGTGCAATTCAGTGCAATTAGGAAGCCTCAGCACATCAGACTCCACGACTCCTTACCAGATTATCACCCAGCGCCTCTCGGCCACTGTGGAGCAATTTGTAGCTCTGGAGTTTATTAAACCTGCCAATTTATTACTGAGTTTTTGCAGAGCATAAACCTGGATGACTTAATTTATAATTCACTTTTGCTCTCCTTTGAACAATCAGCAAGTCAGGGAATTATTCAGCCTGGAAGGTTCCTCCGTGAAATTTCCAGGCACAGATGTCCCTGTCATTTCTTACTTTTCGTGACGACTCCCTCCAGTCGGATGATGTTGGGGTGGTCAAACTGGCCCATGATGCTTGCTTCTCCCAGGAAATCCCTCCTCTGCTTTTCTGTGTAGCCAACTTTCAGGGTTTTGATGGCCACAGAAATTTCCTTTTTAGAAGGCAGCTTCAGGCGTCCACTGCACACTTCTCCAAATTCCCCTGAAAAAAAGAGTGGAAAAGTGACAAAAAGCTGAAATGTGGTTATTTAGTAGGGATTTAAGAAAGAAGAATCAGCACTCAGAAAAGCCCCTGGAGTGTCGTGTGTACTGGTTGAACCTTTTGCAATATGCAAGAGCAGAGCACAAGGAAAATCATCTTAGCATCCAAAAGAGGAAGTATTAAATGTGTAGAAAACTGTTGGAAGAAGGTATCTCACTTGAAAATTTTTTCAGGTAAGTAATTTTTACACAAATCACATAAGGAAGTTTCAATATGTTAATAAAATATGTTACTATTTGAGCAGCAACTGATTTCAAAGCCCCTTTTCAGCTTTATTTTGCAAGCTTTTTTCTTTAGACAGCAAGGTTAATCAAAAAAGGCCCTGAATAAATGTGTGGTAGGGAAATGACATTTCTCTGCTGCTAACCCTGGCTAGATTTGAGTCAACAACATAGAAGTGAGTATCACCATATCTTATCACCAGCTGCTTCATCCTCTAGGCATAGAACTGTCCTATCAAGGTAATGACCACTAAAAGGAAGATGTATCTTTATGTACATTCATATCGCTAAAAAGCACTGACATTACATCCTCTGATCCTAACACCGTTTGTATTTCAGGCTGCCAAGACAGGCAGCAGCTCAGAAAGCAAATTTTAAAAGCTATCACTAGTAACTAATGGGAGTTGATTTCTTTTCAGACCTAATTAAAAGCATTCAACTTCTGCAAGCCCAAATGACCATTATACCTCACCAACAGTTCAAACACCAACCCCAGCTCAATACTGTCAGAGCACCACAAAATAGAAGACTAAAGCAAAGCACATCTTGAAAACAGAAGGAAGGGAAAATGCTTGAAATAAATCTCGTAGTGCCCAGCTTCCAACTTCATTTTCTTGATGTTTTAATGGTCCCAAAAGCTATAACAGGCTAAGCTCTTGGAACTATTTTACAGTTACTGTCAATGGAGACTTCAGCTATGATTTCAGCCAGCACCCCAGCAATCAATCCTTCATTTTCAAGCTGGAATCCTGTATCTGATATTTGTTTAACTTCTGGGAAGGAAAAGGTTAATGTCCATCAACAAAGTCCCATTTAGCCATGGCTGAACAATTCAGAACTTGAGTGATTAATCAGATTCCAAAAGTACCTCAAGGCCAGCGGATGCTGCAAGAGCATAAAAGTTGGGCTCTTTCTAGAAATGAAGTTTGCTGTTGTCTATGGATATAAAGCTGGTTTGCTTTCTTGGAAATTATTTCCTTGGAGAGAGCTCCCTAGGTAGCCCAGTCCCATTAACCTGTGATTATTTATATCCAGAGCAGCATGGATGCTAAATGCNTTTTTAATTATGCCACACACATAAAGACTGTATAACCTGCCCTGCAGACTGGTGCGTCTATTTACATGCGGAAAGCTGATAGGGATTATTTAGGAGGGCTGTTCACGATGCAAAGATCCCTCTTCAGGATATCCTAATTTCTTTTTAAATAGGCTATTTAGTACATCATGGGATGGCATTTGCTGTGCATTTAGACTCGGGAACGAAGGTTCTGTGAAATCAGCTCCTCCCTTCACTTTGCTGCATTT
>WEIT01019481.1:188469-243341 GCA_013389985.1 Dryoscopus gambensis | reverse complement strand
AATAGTGAGCAGCAGTTCTGTGGTGTAATGAGATGATTTCCAGAGGTCCCTTCCATTCTGGGGTTTCACCCAACCATTCTAGGGTTCTGTGCAGACAGTTGGGACTTGCTTTTAGAGTATATTAGGGAGAGGAGAGGAAAGGAGAGGAACAAGATCATTCTCTTGTTAAGCAATGTTGCTCTACAAGCAAATTGATCACCATGGATCTACTCCTATAGTTTGTTAGTATTCCTTGTGTCAAAACTTAGTTATAACATCATAGAATAAAGCAATTGCCTTCATACTTCTGGTTTCCTTGAGATCCTTCTGATTTCCTTGAGGTAGAGTAACACATAAATGAAAGATGCTGGACGAAAGGCACAGGTCAGCACAGCGTAGGTGGGCAAGCAAGCTGAGATGGAAGGTAAATTTAAGTCCTCTGAGCAGACAAATCTTACCTGTATGAACAAAGGTGCAATAGCTGTAGGCCTGTTTGACAGTACTGAACCAGTGAAGTGGGTAAAGAAATAACTTGGTTTGCTAATGGAGGATTCAGTAGGACTGTTTACATCATGCAGACTGCTTACCTGGGCAGAGATTTCAGGAGAGAGTACCTTAATTTTTAATTTGCCAAGTAACTGAAGCAGGAGCTTATCTGAAATTAATTTTAGCTCAGTTTTGTATTGCTACTCAGGCTTTCTATACTTGTCTATACAGTGCCTGCACCTGTAGTGCATTTAGTATGTGTCCAGCACTGAGACAGCTTCTCACTGAAAAATGCTGCTGGTTTGTGGTTGATACTCAGTTCTACTTTTACACTACCCTGACACACTGGCCATTTATTTGTCCAGCTAGATGGAACTAACATTTTTCATTTAGATTAGGAGCCTGTGTCCATACAGGGGCAGCTACAGACATGGGAACATGGAGATGGTTGTATTTTTTTGAGTGTATTTATGCTCAGTTTTAATTACACATGCACTCTGCTTACCTGCATTTGAAAATCAAATCTGGTTTCCTCTTGGTCCCAAAGTGGCTGTTGAAACTGTTGAAAATTGTCTGCAGGACATTCTTGAAACTGAGACATAAACTGTGTAAGGATGTTCATGATCAATTGAGTTACCAAATTTAATGAGTCTGTAAGCTGAAGTGGTTTAAGCTATCAAGTGGGATGACCAGAAGTACACATAGTGTGTTTGTAAGACTCAGCTGATGATGAGAGACATATCCCAAGCTCCTGCAATCATCAGTGCACAACACAGCAGGGGTATTTCAGGCTCATGTGCATGCTGGGACAGATGCACATCTAGAACACAGGATTCTTTTTCATCACTGTAATTGCAACCAAATTATGATAAAATAGAAAAAAACCCACCCAAATAAACAACCCAACCTTTCCAACTTCTAGTTGTCAAAGTGAAAAAAAAAAAAAAATAGACCAAACCCCTGAATTGGGACCTGTAGTGGTTAGAAGATGTTATCACAGGAGTTGTGGCTTTCTCAGTTTGCTATGTATGAAGACTGAGAATATGATCTTACCCAGTTTTCACGTTCGTAAATATTGATTGAATAACAATGAATTTTCATCTCCAGGTACCTTGTTATGATTATATTTGGAAAATAATCACTTCAGTAATTTTCCTGCCTCAGGCAAATGTAAACAATGGCCATCCTACACCTTTTCTAGATATGACATGTGATGCTAAGATTTATTCCAGATTTTCAGAGTCTTTGAGGGCCAAAGCATTACAAAGCCCATATATATTTGCCTTCCTTCTCTGCTTTTAATCCCCAGACTTCAAAGCACTTGTCAGATATTTTTTCATTTACTTCTCAAAATCTGTATTTGGTTGGTACTGTCCAACCACTGTGGTTCTCTTGTGGGTCACTGGTGTGCACAGTGTAGGTGACTTGCTATTGGGGGCACAGGGATATATAGTTGGTATGATAAATCTTTAGTTGTGCCATATCTGAAGAGTTTCCTTTTTCTTTGCCACCTCAGTTTGATCAAAAATCCTAGAAATCATGTTGATAACAGCAGAACTTGCATCTGTCTAATCAAAAAAGTTCAAGACTATCTGCAATTTAGTCAGAATTACTGATTCATAAGTGAAGTGCTGTTTAAATGACTTTTGGGAATCAGTAAAAGAAATTGGCTTTCAATTCCTTCATTATAAGATGTTTGATTCACCTTGCAGAAAGATGTTTGTGTTTTTAGCCATTTAGCAGATAGGTATGCACATAATAGCAGAATCAAAATCACATAAAGAAAGATTGCCCCTTGAGTTTTAATTTAAAATTTGTAAAACACCCATAAAAATACAAAAGTCTGTGTAGGTAGGTGCTGTTATGAGCTGCTCATAATTAACCATATCGGTGTTTCTGTGACTTCATCAGTCCATTTTAACAATTGCATACAGGTGGAACCCATTCTGTTACACCTATTTCTCCCTGGTGTGACTGTTAAATTAGTGTGAAACTTGACAACCATAGAATTTATCTGCTAAAAAAATGGTAAATAAGATGGGGTAAACCAGTCCATTCTGTGCCTTATATATTCTGTGTGAAAGTTGGTATGAAAAGTAATCAAAAATAATATGGAATTTCATTCTGCCTCTCACTAAAAGACTCTGTCATGTTTGGCAGATATTAAGAATGGCTCCCAAGACTTTGTGAAAGAGGTGGCAGCCACAGCCACCCATTATCCTGTTCCACATCATAAGCAAATATAAGTAAAAAGGAGTTGGGATACTTCCAGACTTGCACAAAGCATGAACTGGAATCTCAAGGCCAGATTTATCCTCCATTTGAATTACATCAGAATAAATTTGGCTTTCAGTTTGTTCTTGGTTTTGACTGGAGACTCTGAAAATGTTGAATTGCTGGAAATGTTTTCAAGTCCCAGACGCAGTCATCACTTCTCTAATTGACACAACTGAGAGAGTTCTATACAAAGACAGTTAAAATTCTTGCATAGATTAAATTTACATAGATTCAGTCCCAAACAAAACAAGCTGTTAACTTATCAGCTAATTATGATAATGTCAATTCCCATGCATAGACAATATACTTGCTAATATCTGCTCTAATGGGCCCTGATGGGTCTTGTCATTTGGTTGAACAAAGATTGGAAAATCAATCCACATAAAGGCATTTCCTTCAACAATCTGTTCGTAACATGATCCTCATTTCTGCAATTCTATAGCAACACATGAAAACTAGTCTGATATTTCCTTGGATACATCCTATGAGCTGGGTTTTATTGCTGTAGAGGGTAAAACTTGTACCAACAGACAATGTTGAATGTGAACAGCCAAACTGTTCATTATTTATCCGTGGCCTAACATCTAACATTTGATGAATGAATTTACAGCAAAATAAGGTTGCTGGAGATTGTTCAATTGTTTCATGTGGTTAGGACAGCTGTAGGCAATCTGTATAGGCTCTTCTGCTATTAGAAACCTATACATGTTTAGGCAGTATGTATTTCATTTATAATCTGCCAGAAAGTATATTAAAACTGAAGATCACTGTATGAGTATTCCTCTATGAATGCTTACAGCAGAAGAGGAATTTCCCAAGACTGAAAGTAACCACAGTAATTTCATTTGAACATCTCCTGTAAATGAAGTCCGTCTGTCTTGAACTTCTACACGAGCACTGTAGAACAAGAGAGGTCACTCGATATATCTTGTGTCACTTGGCCTGACTTGCTCTTAAATTCAAAAAAAAATGTCTTTACATGTCTTGTGTCCACATATGTAAAATCTCTGGTTTTCTTGAAGCATTGATTCAAGGCTTTGCGTTTGAACCTTTTAACATTCAGGATTATTCAATCTGAACCAAATATCACAGTTCTGGCACTCCGCACGATGTTAAGTGGAAATAAAACTAGTCTGAGGTTGAGTCATATAGCAATCAAATACATGTGAAATTCAGTCCCAGGAATCAAACTCTGTCTATTTTGCCCATCCTCCTACAATCCCCATTAGACATTTTCCAGACATTCACTGCTTCCTTCAGTTCTGCCTCTCTTTAGCTTTGCATCTGTGGTCAATTATTTTGTTTTTGTCAGCTGTTCAAACAGAATCTAAAAATACACTGCAACATCCACTTGCAAACCTTTCTGCCCAGAAGGAACCAGGAGGGTTTTGGCAATGGTTAGCTCATTATTTATTCCAAACCAAGGAATGAACCTCCATCTTTTTTTCCTGTCCAGAAATCCTTATAAATAACAAAATTAAGTGTCAGACAGCCTCTAAGGTTTGAAGTGCATGAGAGCACAGAAGGTTCTGACTTACATGGATATACATAGGCAGACAGATTTCCTCACAGATAAAGATTTCGCTAAATAGAACTTTCTTGGAATTTTCAGGATTTTCTAAGCATAGAAAAAGTTACTTGGGCCCATTTTTGGTGAGCTTCTAATTGAAGGAGAACATCGTACTTGAGTGTCTGTTGCATTTCCACACGTCTCTGTGTTCTGTACTGACAACTAAATGAGTGTTTTGTTTGTTTATATTTAGCTCTTAGTGGTACATGAGTTTCTATAAGGCAGTAATTAGAAAATCATCCTGCTGCTGTTGTGCACTCACATGAAAACCTTGTGATTATTTCTTCTGTTGTGCAAAGTAATTGTAGTTATATACTCGCTTCCCTCTCTGCCAGTAAAACCAGGATTCACCTGACAAAGGAAGCCGCAGTGCAGCACACATTCAGGCTTTGGCATCCATGAAACTACTCATTTGTTTGCAATTAAGTGTGCATTCAGATACAGTGAGGACTTTGCCATGACTTCAGAACATATAAATTCACACAATGGCTGAGCTGTGCATAGCCCTGGTTAAATCTAATTCCCTGTGCTTGGTGATGCAGTACAACTTTTCAACTAGAATACTCTTGAAACAAATAAACAGAGTTTTTGTGGCATCTTCAGATAATTAGAAGGAATGTCACACACACTGTAAGGTTAAAGGTATTTATTTTCTTAAGTTTGAAATGTGAGGCAATTTCAGCAGCATCTCAAGGTAAAACTTCCATCTTCATGGGTGGTACTTGTTTTTGATAACCGAACCAGCAGGAAAAGGGGAAGGTAAGATACCAGAGTATAAAGCAGAACAAGGATACATTATAATAATGATGAGGACATGTTGAATAAAGTGCTTTGCTTTGATAGAATCATAGACTGTGTTTATGCTGCATAATCAGATGAGGCAAGTCAGGAGCACTTCACTGCTGTGCATCAGACAGCTGAAGCCTGCAGGAACAAAGCACATTTTACTGATGTCAGTCACCAGAGTTGTAATTCTTATTTGAAAGTGCCATGCACAGAGTATCAACAGAGACAACACAGAAACCCCCAGGGCGATGACCCAGCACCCATTCCCCTGCATGGCAGGATATGCGTGTCCCATGTGAGCAAGAGACTCCATAACACTGGTGCCCCTGATTGTGTCTCATCTCATCCTGTACCTGTGCCTGTGGCTTGAACTGATGTTCGTTGTACAGCAGGGCTGCCCGCAGCTGAGCTGCAAAACAGGGAAGGAGCTGTAAGACCCTGTCAGAAAGGCTGGAAGCCACTTCTTTCTTCTGTCTGATGTGCTGTCAGGAAAGGCAGCAGCACGAATGCCTAAGGTCATACAAATTGTTCTGAGGGGCTGGTCAGGCATGAAGACCAGAGTTTAGCCCTAGCTGTTCCATCTCATTTATTACCCTACTAAGTTATGCTTGTATCCATGCTAGTACTCTTAGTCTAATATTTCTGAGGTCAGCTGCATGCTTAGGAAAAAAAGTAATTGATTGTCATTATCACCAGTTCTTTCTATTAAAAAAATCCACATTGCCATACAGATAGCTAGGGCAGCATTTATTGTAACTAGTGCCTTTCCAATTTTTGCATGTATGAAATGTTTACACAGTTTGCTTCAAGAATTCTTGGTTTGCAAGTTTGCACAAATCACCAGAAATGTCTCACCTAAAACATACATCAAAAGGAAAATGGTGGTAACAGATGAATGCTTTCATAAACGTAGCGGCGGACAAATTCAGCCAACTACAGCTCACAGCAGAGCAGATCGGCCCCAGTGGGAGTGAAGTTCGTGGATTATGTCTGTGGGAGAGTAAGCATAGTTTTGAAGGCACAGCTTTTAAAGACACCTAAAATTGATATTACAGACTTACCAGGATTTTCAAAACCACCTGAGATACCCAATTTATAGGGAAAATTAGGAACTTGGGGAATTTTGAGAATTTTACTGCCTACTTAACTACAATTTTAGGTATTTAAATTCCTTAATCATCTCTCAGTCGGTGGACTGGGAACTAAGATAATACATGTTTTCCCAAGAGCTTACACTCCAAGATCACTTAGAAAATGCCAAAAGACCATGAAAAGGGTCAAAAACAGTTTTGCATATTTTTAGCAAAATATATTAAGCCTAAAAATCATGTAACTTTTATATATTTTTACTGAGTTAATGTTTGGGTAGGTAATGTGGGGAAAAAGTTGGATGCATGCAGCTTGGATTATCTGTACTTTCAGTTTACTGCCTTTTGGGTTTTTATTTTTCACCTTCACTCTTTTGTTTTACTTTGAACTTAATTTATGTACAATATTTATGCATTTTCAGTAGATTTCATCTTGGATGTTCAGTTCTCATGCGCTGAACATATCTCTCAGATCATATGTTTCAAGACAGAGTTTGGAGAGTCAAGTATTCTTCAGATCAGAGCAATGATCTTATCTAAACCTGAGTCCAGCGGAAATCAAGCGGAAACCAACATGAAGGTGAACTCCCTAATGGTACCAGTTCTTAGAGATGAATTAAATCCTGCTAAGTTGAAAAAACCCTTTCAATTGGTGCAAGAGTTCAAACCAAATACAGACTGTTATCATTTGCAGTCATCTGGAAAGGAAAATGCTCTTAATGCAATGCCAGTAAAGGATATTCCCTTGAGTTTTCTTGCTCCGAGCTACTGTAGCTTGTTTACATTCCCCAAAGAAACTGTGTGAAATCTTTCATACACTAATTCAAACCTTCAGAGAAGTTTAAGGTAGGATTTAGGTTGTTAGAATATTGTCTGTTTCATAAAACTTAATGTTTTAACTGTAAGAACTCCTGGATCCTGCTTCATTTTTTTCCCTTCCATATACTAATCACTGCAGGAAGCATTAGACTTCTAAGGCATTTTTACTGGGTAAACCAAAAGAAAACTATCCAGCAGGTAAAGGCATGGAAAATAGTAACAAACACCTGCTGCTTCTACATATGGATAGATTTTTCACTTAAGTGGAAATCACTTAGCTGAAAATCAAAGCACTGGTGGAAATTGTATGAAGGCAGCTGAAGCCAGAAAAGCTTGTAGGAGTGTTTTATGAGAAAGCATGTCGCTCCAAGTGTTAACTTCCACAGATAAATGTGCAGAATTAGTTAGCTATTTTGTCTCTTTCATTTGCTAATCAATTTTCCCCACTACCAGCCTATGACAACCAGTAGGCCTGCACATTTGTTTCATATGGTTAAAGAATGTTTAACCCCCTACTGACCCTTTAGTGTTTGCTCTCCTTCCCTCAAGGCACGGAAGACTTTAAAGTAGAACTTGGTGAATGAAAAGAATTAATCTCGGGGGGGCTTTTGTCATGAAAGCTTGAAAGGGGATCAGAACATGACATGCTGACAGCTGAAGTCAAGAGGAAAATTATGATATAATACAGCGAGTCAAAAATGTTACATGCCATCGAATGCAAAAGGCAAACAAAGTATACATACTGCCCTGGTTCTTTTTTGACTGCTCTTGCTACTGGCAACAGTAAAATCTATAGTGGAACCCTCTGAAAAGACGAGGGATATTCATGGCTGCTCTTTCGAGAATAAAACTGTTGAGCTTCCCAAAAATGGGTGTAACATGTAAATGAGCTTCCTCTGACCCTTGTGTTTTATCCCTTTTGCAAGTCTATGATGGATCTCTGTTTGCTGTTACTGTTCTGGGCAGTTTTGTTCAAGCTTTGTTTTCTAACTAGTTTACTTTGTTTGGACATTCTGAGGCTTGCTCTTGATAGTTTTAAATGTTCCTGTTGTCTTCATTTCAGGCTCTTGAAATGGCCATTACATCAAACAGGACGGTATGGATACCTTGCAGCAAAAAGCCCACATTTTCAGTCCTCTTGTGCTTATTCCTTTTCATTCTGCTCATCATAGACAGCCACAGCCACAGCTATGCTCAATAGCTACTGGATGGTGATCCCAAACCCAGACATATTTTCACAAGTGGTATTTCAAATCTGTGGCTGACTTTCTGGTTAGCATAATTTTAGGAGTCTCCCGAGCTGCTGATGAGCTTTGCCAGCCAGGACAGACAGAGAGGCAATGCTTTGAGTTTCCAAATTATATTACAGTGAGCCAACTAAAATTTATTTTGCTTGTAATTCTGTTAGAGGATTATTTATTAGCGGTAGAAGATGAGAGAATGGAGCCTCTATTGTATTATTATCCCAGCAGGGCGGTCCGGTCGCAGAGTGAGTCTGTGCGGCTCCACGGCCACACTGGGTGCCACAGCTGGACACGCGTGTCAGGGGCCGGGAGGGGGCTGTGGACCTGTGACCGCCTCCTTCACACCTGCCCCTTGGAGGGGACATCCTGTCCTTTCCTTCTGGGAATGCACGGAACTTTCCTTTTCCCTTTCCCGTTCCCTTTCCCGGCCGCGTCCGTNCGGGCACAGCGCTCATCCCCGCCCCGACCGCCGCGCCTGGCACCCACCGCGCTGCCCTGCCCGGCTGAGCAGTGCGGCCAGCGGCTGCCCGTGGGAGATGGAGCCGTGGGCAGCGAGGGGTGAACCTCCCAGGCTCACGCCAAGCTCAGCTGGGAGACTGAACCAGCCTTGGATAGGTACATACAGGCATATTCTGCAGGGAAAAGAACCGCCAAAATCAAGCAAAACGGGACAAGCTTTTCAGTTTTCATTTCTCAGCTGAAAAGAGTCCAGGGTTCATCAGGACTTTGAAATCAGACCTCTGGATTTTCTGGATGGAAGTGGGAAAAAATTACATTCAAAGAACTCTTGAAGAGATGATAGATATCTTGTTTAGAAGTAAAATTTAACAACAGAGTTAAGAGTTTTTCTGAGAAGCTAACTGTGTAGCCCAAGATTATAAGCCTGCAATCATCAGGAAGAAAGGGACAGCCAGTACCTGTATTACCCTACAGGCTTAGCTCACACTGACCACTCAGTGTAGAGACAAATTACCTCTCCTAGTCACACTGTACAGTGATGGAGGGAGCTCGTATCATGCTGATTAAACCTGGTTTATAATCTCAGTATGTGCAGAGACTGTTTTCAACTGAGGTGTTAAATGTTCACCAACAAAATTAACTAAGTTTTAGGAGCTACGAAAGTGAAACACTATTTTCCCCAGTGTTTCTAAGAGAAGTGTCCCCCGAAACAGAGCAGATGATATCAGCAAATTTGAGCTTGCTGAAATGAGTCCTAAAACTTCAGAACTCTTGTGAATTTCAATATTTTGTGCTAAAAATGCCAAGGTTGTAAGTTCAATCCTTGCATGGGCCATTCACTGAAGAGCTGGACTTGATGATCCTTGTGGGTCACTTCCAACTCAGAATATTCTGTGATTCTGTGGTTTTGGGATTCTTGACAAATGTGATATTCCCATATTTGAGATTGTGGCAGGTAAATGCGAATCAATCATAGAATACTGGACTGTAAAACAAACAAACAAACAGAATTTTGCAGTGTCTGGAAGACTAAGAGAGCAAAATCAATATCATAATGTTTTAAAGAGTAGCAGAAATGTCCCTGCTAGCTGCTAACTATGTGAAGACTTGTCAAATGTGTGGCTGTTGGTATAAGATCCCAGTATACCAGACAGCATTTGCAGTAATTGCAGCAAAACTGTTCACAGATCTATGTGGGACAAGTCATGGGAATATCTGGCCCTTACTCACTGAGCCTGAAAGAGTCCCCAAAAGTCCCGCCCCCCTAAAGAAAGCCCAAACCTGCTTCTGAGTGAGCCATCAGTCCCTTTTTCATGCTGTGTTCTGCTCAGGGTGCCCAAGGGCATGGGCAGTCTCACCTACAGAGCCCAACCACAAAGTCCAAATGCGTTTTGGAAGCAGCTTAAAACAGGCACGTTTAAAGGCAAGGTGAACAGTAACTCCAGTTTGGCCTATCCAGTGAAGGTTGGCTGATTAAATGCAATCCTTAATCCATTAAAAGAGCAGTTTTAAGCTGAGAAGTGGAAGTGTTACAAAACAAACAAAAACCACACATACGAAGATTAATCAGTCATTCTTGACTTGAATACCTCCTTGCTCCATGGCTTTGCAAGCCATGCGACTCCTTTCTTTCAGCTGAGAGCTAAGCTGTTCTCAGCAAGAGGATGACAACTTTTGGCTTCTTTTTACCCATTTTTTGGAGCACAGCTGAGTGCTCATTGGAGTCATATCCTATCTGTGGAATTCCACTGAGCTCAGTGAAAATAGCTCCCAAGGAGGGGCTGGAGAAAGCCTGAAATTTGGATTGAACTGAAGTTGATAAATTGAAAACTTAATATCCACAAAATGTTGGTGGGTTCTGTTTGTGTATCCATAGTTACTCACCACGTATCATCTTAGAATCTACATTCTAAGTGCAACAAGCAGTAAGAAGAAAAAAGTTGTTTCATCTGAATCTTTGTTGCTTTAGGATACAAAATTCTTTTGAAAATGTCCCAAGTGGCTAATATAGTGTTTTATATTAGTGCAAAAATTTTGTTCAGATCCCAGCTGTTTAAGAAGATGCTTCAGGAGATCTTTACAATGATAAGGCCTGAAGTTAGAAGTGTGGAAATAAGACACAAAGAGCCAAATTCTGTTCTGTACTGTTGCTTTTAGTTTTGTTTAAGTATTATAACTATTCCAAGTTTTATCTGGGCTATAACACTGCCCAAAACAGTTTCAAAACAAGCATTTAACTGTGAAAAACATCTGCTCTGTGGAAAACCAGTGAGAGATAGGTACAATCATATGATGAAAGTTGATCCTTTGGACACATCCAACTCTTACTTTAATTAGTATCAGTCTTCCACTAAATGGAACTGCAGAGTGTGTGGAATGTGGAGTTCTCATATAGTGGCAATATGGAAAATACCATCTTTAGATTTTTGAAAATTTCCTTTAAATGCATTTTAACATTGAATCTAGATATGCTGACTTCAGATTCTGAAGACAGTTGTCCTGGATTTCTTCCCTTTGCCATGAACTTCTTCTCTGAATTTGCAGATTCACGGTTTTCACTGAACTGATGTCAAAGAAATATATTTCAGTAGAATTGGTTTGAAGATCCATGTTAGGCTTAAGAATTTTGTCTGCAATTCAGAGGTCAAGGGCAGAATTTTTTGACAAAATGAAAAATTATAGTCTGAGTAGGTAACATACTTAACATAAACATTTGTTATGATGAAAGATCCCTGAAACCTGAAGGTTCAGTGAAGTTCTCGAGGCTCACTGGAGCATAAATTTGTCTTCTAAAATGACACTACTTTACATGCTTTTAAGTTTCCTTAATGTCTTAAAGTGGTTCAGCTGTAGATCAGATTTGATCACATGTAAAGATAAAAAACAGGAATGCATATATACTAGTATTTACATTTTTATGTACAAAGTTCATATAGCTGCAACTGGGTAAGAATGTTAGCATTTACCCCAGTTTTAGGTAAAAACACTGTTAATGGGAGTTAGTGGGATCCAATAGTGGTCAACAATATTTGATCTTCCACTATTTGTTGACAAGATTAAAATATAAATGTATTTATATTAGCTGTACCTAAGCCAGTTGGTTAAACATGAATTGAGTTGACATTTACTGATATGTTGGGATAGTTGAAGCATAATTTAATGATAACCAAATGCTAAAAATATCTACCATTTTTTGGTCATGTTGCTGAAAAAGTGCATCTAACTGCCTGGAAGGTATATCACACAAATTATGGGGCAGTTGTTTTAAGCGGAGCTATGGGTTTCTTGTATTAACACTAAAATGATACTGACAAGTGCTGCTTTCCTTCCAGAATTACTTAATATGTCTCTTCTTAACTAGTTGCAGTATGTATGAATCACATACTTTGCTCTGTAACTTCTGCAGTTGAGGCCATCATTTGTTACATTATCCTTCCTGTTTGAGTGTATTTGGCAAAGAAAAGGAGCACTGCAAGGAAGAAAGTGATCCATTTTGGGTTTCCACTGCTCTGGCTGCTACTTCAGTTGTATCATTCCCCTTCTGTCAGGTGAGATCATTATTACATGTCCTGGACAGTTATTCCCATTTGGGGTGTGTAGCTTTTGAAGCCATCAGAGGCCAGATTTGGTCAGCGTGGGACCCTTTCCAAATTACGCCTGGAAGAGGTGGGACCAGTTCCTGAAGCAACATTCTGTGAGTGGAAAAAATTATTTGGTGAAAAGTTGCAACATTTCGTGGATGTTTTATAAGGCAGCACTATATAGGAAAGCCTGAGAACAGAGTGACTGAAAGTGAACAAATGTCTTAATGAGAATTCATCAAAGTTAGCTCTTCATTTGGAATATTAAGTTGAAGTACATCTAACTTGCTTCTCAATGCAATGATTTTCTGGTGTTGTAATCAGATTTGTGATTCCACTGTGGAGACTTTTAAATTATTCTTCACCAAATGAGACTAAATCACTGTTCCCTGTCCCTCATTGTGGGGCTTTGACATCAGCTCAGCTCTGGATCTGCCTTTGCTCCTGAAAATCCATCTTGATCAGTATCTCAAAGCTTAGTTAGAGTAAATATGAAATAACTGGAAGCCAAGTTAAAGCAATTTATCTTGTTTTGTCTTTATTATTTGCAGGCCAAACTGCTGTGCTTAAGCAGCAAACACCACAGTGGATTATAAATGGGAGATGCTTACGTTTAGAACAAGTGCAGAACTATAAATTATGGAGGGCACACTCGCCGGTATGAAAGCCCATTTTAAAGGTTTAAGTTTTCTGAAAGAGGAGAGTTACTGAAATAATAACTAAAGTGAGTGTACTTTCACCAGAGGCTGGTGGTTCCGAGTAATTGTGTTGTATGTACACTTTAGACATTGACCTCATGTCTCAGACATTCACCATGCCGAGAGCTTGGTTGCTTAGCACTGAATGCTAAGTGACATATTAAGTTCAACCAAATGTCAGTCATTGCAATGATGTCATGTTGTCCAAAACCCATTAATTACTTTGAAAATTCCCACAGTAACTGAAAATCTCAGATTATCTGCCTGAATTAATGGGAGCCCTGTAATTGAGTGATGGATCCCATGCTGTTATTTTGTACCCTATGCACTTTATATTTGGAATGATGGTGGCAAATACAGGTTTTGGTCATCTCTACTCATCTTAGAATCACTGCCAATTTTAATATTGTCATGAAGAACAATCCCACTAATAATTAGAAAAGTGAAAGGCCGTATTCCCCACAGTACACCTTAGAAATTAATATCCCTTATGAGTGATATACAAAGATTTTGGTGGAATTACATGGCTGGGAGTTGGAGATTCTGTGCCAAAACCTCTCATTCCTGTTTTAGCAATGTTCAAGATTCCAAGGGAAAGAAAAAGAGTTTTTTTTTTTTTTTAATATCCCCTACTAATTGCAGTGTCATTTTTCTTTTTTTCTCTTCAGATAGAAATGTATAAAGAAAGGTAGTTTTGAAGGGTGTTGGTGCATTGAGTTACCAGGCTGTAGGTAAATTCCAGAGCCATGCGTGTCAGTGCTTGGGCTCCATGCTTTTGTCAGCCAGGGCTGGGAGGTGCTCTCTCAGTGACTGGCAGCTACAGGATGCAGGATGCTGTGCCCATTGCAGACCCTCTTCAGGCTCCTGGGACAGATGGGCAGAGCCCTGTTTGGTGCCCACATCCAGTCTCCCCTTCTCCACTTGCTCACAAGTTATCAGCAGTTACTGTATTTTATGTGATCTGGCTTCAGTGCTGCTGTATTTTATAAGCTAACACCTCTAGCAGAAGAAAAATACCCTCCAAATTCATTTTACAAGACTTGAGGAAATGTTTTCTGGTGGATAATATTCTAGACAAAGCCTGTCTCTTGATGAATGGAAACTTTGCAAACACTTTGCAATCTTCTTGATTTTTCTGAAGCAAGGCCTTGGTGAGATTTTTCTTTCACTTTAATGGATTCATTGTGAGCAAGTTGCCATTCTGACCCAATATTCAGAATTTGGTTATGTTAGTTAAAGTTCTTCCTAATGTGGCTTGACATATTTGATTCTTGGGAAGCAGATATGAGAAAGAAAGAAAGAAAGATTAACTAAATTCTGTTCAGACTTTTTATGATTAATGATCAGGCCAACTTTCTGCTGGTAAAAAAAAAATATATAATTGTCTGGTCTCACCCAGATTGCACTGAAGAGAGACGAGTCTGAAGCTGCTGGAAAGGAAATCATGATTCACAGGATGGTGAAATTAAACATATAACTTTCTCTTTAATAAAAAATTCATAGTCATAAGAACAATTTTCTTGTTTTGCCACTGTACATCATGGCAGCAAAAGATGACTTGATACTTCTTTGGTTATATTTTTAATTTGCCTTTGTTTCATTCTGTTATTTTTCACGTGTGCAAGGCATGTTCAAACAGAAAGCTCGGAAAGTGGCTAACACGATGCAGTCAGCAGGCTTTGGAAGCAGATTTCTAGATACCTTATTCCTTGTGGTACCCCTCAGTAGGATGGTAGGGCCAGATGGGGAAGGGATCCAGAGTATTTTTTTATTTAAACCATCAATTTTATCTTACAAAAAATTATGAATTCAGCATTTTCCAGGAAGTCTTTATATGTCTCCAAATATCATGATTGTATATTCTGGGGAATGTTAGATCTCATTCAACTGAAAATGTAACTTTATTTTTTTCAGTCTTTCCATTGAGGAAGAGTGTGTGTCTTTAAAAAAAAACAAAAAGAGGAATGTGTATTGGAGTCAGACAGTCTTACATAACTTATATAGAGCTTAAACAAAATAGTGTATTAGATCTAAAACATGAAACATAATCAATATGAAAAAGAACTCTAAATGCCAGGATATACTGAATAAAAATGCAAGTACAAGCAGTGGTTGGCTGTCTAAAATGTGGGACTACTTAATGTGCAGTGAAGTTCCTGAAGCATCATAAACCCCAAATTCAGTTTACCAAAGCTGAACTAAACCTTTTGGAATCCGTGGGGTGATTTTGGCTTTATTCCAGCCAAGGACTGGCCAGGATCTATTTTGGGGATGAGGAATGCCCCAAAGTGCTGAATGCAGGAGTTAGGGCCACTGGGGCATATCGTTATCCACTTCACACTGCAGCAGGGACTGACTGTGTAATTCCCTTCCTAGGAACCAGCAGGCCTTGCAGAAACCTGGCTGTCCAAGCCATCTCCTGCTTTTAGCAAGCTCATTTATTTGTAGCATTTTGCTAACGCTGCCGTTTAAACTGCGCAAGAGCCAAACCCTCTGTGATTTGCCCCTCCCCAAAGGGATATCTCCTTTCCTAGTGTGCTAACTCTGGAAATGCAGTAGAAGAATGCAATAACCTTGAAATTGTACTTCTCTGCCAGGAAAATCAGATTTCAGTCCTGAATCTAGGAGTATCTCTTATTAATAGCTAACACGTATGTAGCAACTGTGTTTGCATTGCACTTCACCAAAAGGAACAAGACCTTCTCTTTGCCCTGATTAATATGCAGGCTGAATAAACCAAATGTGGCATAGCAAATTTATCTATTTTAAAGTCTATTTAGCTTCCATTACCACAAATAGCTGTCAGTTTTATATTCCTGGTGTTTGTTTTCTTAAAAATAGGCCTGTGAGACAGCGTGATGCTGTTATTTCTGTAGGTAACTAAAGCTGATTAGCTGGAGTTCACACAAAAACAGGTATGGCAGATGGGGGACCTGAACGGACAAATTCTGGCAACAGGTTCTGTTCTGACATATTCTGTTGTCCTGGATGATGTATTTGTCTTAAGATCAGCTTTAACTTTAAATGGCTTGTCTTGTTGGACATCCTGCAAGCAGAGCCTGGGAGTTCTTTGCTCGCTTTTAGAACCTCAGGAAACACCTGCATTCAGGAGAAACCCCTCTAAACCCACAACTCTCAGCTGGATATATCTGATTGTCAGGCTTCTCAGTCATGGAGTGGGTAGGAGAATGTGGAGGACTATGTAGAAAGATAATGTTATCATTAATCACAGAGAGTAAAGGAAATATTGCCTAAGGCACATTTTAGAATATTTTAGATGCTTGTTGGTATTTATTATTCAAGCTCAATGAATTCTTTCATCCACATCTTGGAAAATGGATTTTCAGGTTCATTTTCCTGAATACTGGCGCATTGTACACAACCACATGAGGGTTCAAAGTTACAGAACTTACTACCTCTAAAAATAGTTGCTGCTGGGAGTCACTTTTACTAACTTTCCAGAAGCAAAGCAAAAAATCAAAAAACCCAATAAAAGCTTGCCTTTCATTTTGAATTACTGAGCACACAGACCCTCGCTTTGTCTAACCCTCTCCTACACTGACGTCAGTAACATCATGGAGATGCACTAACATATTGTCAGCAACTGGCTGCATCAAAGCTCAATTTTTCAAGTCCAGCTCTGTGGTATTGCAATAAAGACCACATGTAACATTCCCAACTAATTAAACAAACAATATTTTTGACATACAAACTTATCTAGATACAGGAAAGTCAGACTGTTGTAAACTTACATAGGGAAAAATAAAAAGATGAGAGTCTCTAGGAAGTGCATATCAGGAAGATAAGGCTGCTTTTTGATGATAGGAAATGTGCAGAACTGTAGTCAACACAGACTTTTTTTCCTCATGATGTGGATATCTTAAAGCCAAAATGCAACCAATCATCCTTGTTTGTTTTCTATGGATTATCCTTTATCTGAATTTACACAAAGCATTTATTTTGGCTTGCAACTGTGAAGGCCTGTTAAGTCATATCACGACTTAAAATATGTTTCTGCTTCCATCCACTACTGTTTTCGTTGTGGTTTAGCCTATGATTGCTTTCAAATGTGTCTCATAAGCAGACATTCTTTTGTAAAGTGTTATTTTAAAAGGCTAAATTAATTTAAAAGAAAGTCTCTTTCCCCAAAATGAGCATATATTTTGGATGGCACAAAGTCATACTGCATGGAAGAATGATGCAATACTAGATTACTGCCTTAAATTAAAAATCAAATCAAAGCCAGTGGAATTCCCTAATCTAATAAATTCCAGATATTCTGGATTGCTGAGGCCAAAGTACTTTCAAAGTCCCTATATAGTGACTAATTAGAAGAAATATGTTGACAAATTGCGCAGAATGAAGACAAGAGAGGGAAGGTAGATTTGGGAAAGACACAGTATTGAATGAACCTTAAAAGGTTATCCTTGGTGAGCCTCTATGTGTAGCTTACATTATCCACTGCAATTTTTAAGTGATTAAATATTTCTACCACAATAAAAAGCGCCAAGGGGTGATGGGTTAAATGAAACTAATGGTAAGAACATCTGTTGTTTAATTCTAACAGTCTTGTTGCTGAGTAAGAATCATCCATTCCACGTTTAACAACCTTGCACAAGGTTTAATGCAGATTTGCAAACAGATTGGCTGTGTATCAGTTCCCAGTCAGGATCACGACGCTGACCTTTGTGCAGTTCCAGGTAAATGCAGGAAGGAAAGCAGAACCACCTTGTACAGGCTTTGTGTGAGGAGTCAGCTGGAAAAGGGAAAAACCTGCTCCTGCTGCAGGAAAGGGAAATGTGTGAGTTACGAACTCATGTCACCAGTTCACTCACCTCCTTCTGTACTCAGCTGTGTCAAAGTGTGGCAAGTTCCAAACACAGCGAAGGCACGGTCCTTCCACTATTGTATATAGCAGACAAGACAATAGGAAAATAGGGAGTGTAGGAGTTCAGCAAGGGTGGAACCCACCCAGCAGACTCTGTCCACTAAACAGTTTTACAAGGTTCTGTGTCTGCTCTCACGAGTCACAGATTATTTGTAGACATCACCAAATGTTAGTAGGTACTTTTTCACTTAGAATGTAGGTTAGCTTTTATCTAAGCTGATGATGTTTCAATTTCGGATTATGTGGTTTAAAATCATAGGACTGAACATAAGCAATTTTGTCTTGGCATTTACTGGAATGCTGTATATATATATTTTTTTTAATTGAGGTTTCCTGAAATGTGGTTTATTTTGCCAATTTAAAAAGTGTAGAAAGCCACATTCTTGATCTTCTTTTTAAGAATCAGATCCTATCAAACTTGTGTTTTCCTACCATAAATTCCCATGTATATAGAAAAGTGCCTTGTTTCATTAAAAAATTTGTACTAAGCATTTTTAAAAGAATATTTTAATGTAGACAGATTTTTGTGCATTCATTTAGTATTTCTAACAGATCTTGTCAGACAGAAGAAATCAATAAATATCATGTATTGTACAAGCTGGTTTTAGCTTCTGAATAGCTCTGACTCAGCACAGATTATAAAAAGCCAATGGCTGTTGGAAATGGGTTGGTTCTGTTTGGTTGACTGAGATGGTAAAATATGCCAAAATAAGCACAAACTCTACTGGTACTACTAAATAGTTTTCTGTTTCTATTTGTCTCAAAAGTAACTAAACACGCCTCAGTTTTGCCTCAAGAAATATTTGGGTTGACTCCCAACTAGAAATACTTCCATGTTCATATTTTGATGTAAAATTGGGGTTTTTTTGGTGTGTCTTTGAAATATCACTTTATGTGTAATGAGATTTATGTACAATTCAGGAAAAAAGGTGCCTTCCCAGATGTTTAGGTGGAAATGACTCTAAACCTTATGAGAATATAAGGAAAAAAATGAGATGGTGTTCCTAACTTAGGTGGTGCCTGACATGCTCACCAACTCTTGCTATCACTCTGTTTTTATTTAATTCCACAAATGTAGACCAAGTGTGTCACGTCCTTTCCTGGAAATGAGAGGTGGGAGAGGGCTGTGTGACCTCTCCTTTTATCAGGCTGAATTTCCACATGTGTAGGATGCAAAGAAAGAAGGTCTCGTGGCCATCTCGTGGTCTGTGGCCACAGGGAGGATAGCTGATGCACTGCCTTTGATGTGTTTGATGTTAGTTCATTTTCCCCGTCCTACACAGTTGGATCGATTGTGTTTTATCAATCATCCCGAAATAGCTGTTTGCAAGATTGTAACACCCTTGGCTGGAGCAGTGAATAATGCTGACTCCCACTTCTTCATTCCCTGCTTTCTCCAGGTTAAAAGTCATGTGTTGGTCTCCACTGTACACGCCCTTTGATGTATTAGGGAAAGAGGGAACAGCTTTGTGCACATAACCTTCCCTGGCATTTAGAGAAGCTGGGAAGTGCAGTGTAGGTTCCTTGGCTCCCTGCACTGTGAGCAGGTACAGTGACAGCTCGGGCTGGACATGGAATCCATTGGGATGGGCAGCAGTGTTGGCCTTCAGCACATTTTCCCAAAGCTTACTAAATGCAAGATGTTCAGAAGGCTGATGCCTTTGCTGGAGGTTATCTGGGATGCTAAGGCAGATCATTGCCGTAACAGTTCCCTATGCACAGCCTGATTGCTTCTCATTCCCTCAGTTGTCAGTAAAGCTGCTGCATGATGTTCCCGTTACTGTGCCCTGTGTTTCCTCATCTCTGTGCTGCCCCAGTTCAGTTCTTTTCAGGCAAAACTTCTTTTCAGAAGGGAGGATTGTTTAGAGAGTTGTTATGAAGCACAGGCTGCAGATTCTCCCCCAATGCTAGAGTCCTAAGGCAGCTGCAGTTGTGTGGGGAGAAGGGTTTTTAAGCAGAGCACAGAATCACAGAATCCTTTTGGGTTGGAAAAGACCTCCGAGGTCATCAAGTCTAACCTGTGCCCGATCCCCACCCTGTCACCCAGCCCAGAGCACTGAGTCTCATGTCCAGTTGTTCCTTGAACACATTAAGAGCACAGACAATCCATTCCAGTGACTCAGTGGTGGCATGACTGGAGTTAGCTTTGAGATGCTCCTCCCAGAACCAAGGCCAGTTGAGATCTGTACCATTGTTCTTCTTACTGTGAGCTGACGAGTTTCTGACCAAAACTGCAGGATTGTGTTGCTTACAATAGCAGGGGAGTTGACTCAAAGATGTAGGAAGTCTGCTCCAGTTCTTTGTTTCTACCAAAACCCCAACTGCTGTGTTCAGGGATTGGCTCAGTTTCTGTTAAAGGAATACTGAAAGCCCTTGTGAAGCTGCAGTACCCTTGGGCAGGCTTGGTGACATATGTAGATGTTAGTGCCCCCCAGAAGGCATTGAGAAGTCATCTCTGATTAAGTATGAGAGTGTCCTGGGAAGGGCTTATGCTGAAATCTGTGTAAAAGTAACAGAGCGGAAAAAAAAAATCTGTTGGAAACAACCACTTAGCATTTATCTGTAAAATACAACTATGGCAGCTGTTGTTTGTGGTGTTTAGATGCTGATGGTCATGTGTTATTTGGGAAGAAGTTTCACTGCTTTTGATCGGAAAAATATTAGAAAATGGAATTGTGTTCTGCACATGAGTAAAAAAAAATGAGGCTAGTCACAGGAAAGAGGGTTATATACTACAGTTATATATTTCACATCTGCACCTTTCTTAAGACAGTTGCAGAAAACAGTATTGGAAATGACAGAAAATGTAAGATTATGCAGAATTCAAAACATACTGATTTCACTGTGAATGTGGTATTTAATAAAAGAAAGCAGGGAAACACATTTCTGTAGATTTTGAGTATTCATGACAACATGCATGTTAATTATTGTCAATTTGTTCAATTGGAGAAGGTAAAAGTCTATATTTCAAGTAGTTTTAAAGTTTCACAAAAGTCTGGTTTTAACCAATTTTATTTGACTTTCCATGAATGACTAGGAGGAAAGCACATGCAAAACTTGTAAGCTATAGTTAACTGGGAGTGTTTTCAAATATTCTGGAGAATAGGATGAGAAAAGCTGTGTGGGAAAACATTGCATAGTGTTTGTTAAAGAGAAAGACTTCCCCCTGTGTCACCAGCAATGTTCCCCTCCAGCACCAGCTCCTTCCCAGTCCGATCTTGTCAGGTGTGCCGGAGGAGGCTCGTGGCCAAGGGCTGGCTGCACTCCACGCTGTCTCCAGCAGCACTTGAACCACGCTTCCTTGCCAACAAACTCCTTGTGCCATTCCATGGGGAAGGAGGGGAGGAAGGGCTGTGCTGTCGGCCGTTAGAGGCAGGTGTGGCCCTGGGGCCTAACAGCCAGAATTCAGAGCCTCTCACAGTTTCCCCATGACAATTCTGGGAACCCCTTGGGGGTCCCACCTGTTCCAAGGGGAAGCAATGGTGGCTCACAGTACTTGAGGCCCTTTCTCTTCTGCTGGGGCGTGCCAAAGGGAGCCTGGGTATCTGAGTGTCCACCTCTGTCCTCAGGTGCTTAGGAGGCAGGGCATATTTTGGACACATCCAACTAAACTGTTTATCTCCATGAGGGATTTTCAAAAAACAGCAGGAAAACAGGTAGAGAATTTGTTTATCTAATTTATTCCCTGAAGAATCTAGGAGAAAAAAACTGATGAATAGAGACAATTTGAAAATCAGATCCCTTTATGATTCAGTAATCCTTCAGAGTTAAGTCATATTTATACAATCACACACAGAGAAAATGGCCAGAAGAAGGCATCACAAGAAGTTATTTGTAATTTTTCGACATTTTTGTTAGTGTGTACGTATTCTGTTCACATTACTTCAGAAGTTGATGAACTCCAAATTTTTTGTGTCCCTTGTTAGCATGATCCAGTCAGCTGTAGTAAATGGTAATCCTTGCTCTTAATCTGGAGAGACATATATTTGGAATTGAAGGAACAGAATTTCAATATCTGTGCCTTGGTGAGACATGAAATATAATCCAAATCCTCTTATTCCATTTACCTGGCTTACTTTAAAACAATGGTATCTTTTGTCTTCAGTCACTTTTTCTGTGGAAAAAATATTTACTTGACATAGGGTTGGTATTTATCCGAAAGCTGTTACATGATTATCATCACATTCAGAGCAACAAACTGTAGATGAAGAGCTTCAGCTGAGCAGTTCAGTTTATATCTTATTGATAATGCTTTCATAATGCTCTCGAAGGACTAAGAAATATAGCTCCTCCAGATTGCTTGTGCTGACTTGCAATGCAGTAGGGAGACAACACATTTGAACCCTCCCAGGTTCCTCGCCACAATACCAATAAATAATTATCTAAGCAGAATTTGCTTTATACTTCCTTTGCTCTATTACAGTTCTGTACTTACATTTTATCTGAGACATAGCTCAACACCTTTTCTGAGTCCTCTCAGCTGTCTAAATTCAAGTATTTGGGGTGTCAGTTTTCTTGATTTTCTCTCAGATAATGAGTATTCTTATGTCAACATGAGCTGCTGGTACCTTTCTGCAGCTGTATTGAAATCTCTCCCCCTGCTGTTAATTGTGAGACACCGTGTGCACATTGTGTTGTCTCTGTGCCTTCTTGGATCTGTGTTTGGATTGGACTCTGTCTTTATTTCCCCAATTATCACTTTCAGATTCCACAGGAGGCAGTTACTGCAGCTGGCAGATGCCAACCCTCCCTTGTGTCTCAGTTTCCAGACACTGTCATTCCACATGGAGCAGCGCAGGCCATGTCTCCCTTTCTGGAACTACCTGCAACTGGAGGCCTGAAAAGATACCTTGATTCTGCTCAAAGCAAGATTTATTTGCATGGGGAGTGGCAAAGGCACCAGAGGAAATCATAATGGCTGTTTGTGGCAGAAATGGCTTTAGCCGTGGCAGGAGGGTGACAGGATCAGTTCTGCCTGGCAGAGGGTTGAGAGTAGAAGGGATGTGTGCAAGTGGCCTGCACACAAGAACACAAGCTCATTTAAAAAGGTCAAAAATATATATGGCACAGGGATTACTAAAGTCTTTTACCTCCAAATGAACATTTTTATTAAAAAGAGAAAGACATTCTCATAATTCAGGTACTTTGGGGAATCAGGAAAATTGTGGGATGATGGTCTGAGGGATGCTGAGAACTAGAGAAGGTAGTTTTGATAGGAGAGCAAGCCTGGTTATTTAGCTGCAGTGTTTTGTTTCAAATTTTCCTTGTAGCCTTCAGCAGCTGAACACGTTCCCCAGGAACATGTAACACATCACCTGGGAACCTGGACTGCACTGTACAAACTAAACACCCTTACAGCCTTATGTGCACTAATTTTGCAAGGCATTTAGTTCTAGGCTATGCTTTGCTGTCCCACTGGAAAATGGCTATTACACATTGACTTTAGGACCTTTAAGCTGCAAAGAAATCAGTTCCTAAGCATGATGTTCCCATGTAGCTTGAAGCAGGTCCGAAGATGGTGGGCCAAATATAAGTGTTGCTCTGCCACCACAAATATCTGTGGTTGATCCCTGAATCTTGTAGATAAGAAACGTGTGTCTTCAGGAATAGTAGTTCAGTGCTCATTTAACTGACTCAGACTCATGGAAGTAACACTAAATTAAACCCTAACTTTGGAGGTAAAGCAATTATTGAGGTACCATTCCCCGGAATCAGCAGCTTCTGGACTATTTCAAGATGTAGGTTAGAAGGAGGCAAATGCAGTTCACTAGCAACAATGTAAGATGTCTCTTGGGAACATGCACTAAATGGGAACATATCCAGATGTTGGGCTCCCAGATGTGTGAGTCATTGTGGAAAAAATATCCAATCAATCAGTTTGTGTAACAGCAGGAATGAAAAGGCAAAGTGTATATAAATGTGAGTTGGAAATTGAAATTCAGTGTACTGTAAGGCACATAGAGTGTCCTGTCAGTGCAGGGGACACTGGCTGTGCCATGGCTGAGAAGCTCTCTCTCAGGCAGGGAAAGAAAGGCAAAATTCAGCTGCTCACTTGTGTGTTGATGTGTAACAACAGTAGTGAATAGCCAACTTGCTGAAAATCAGATCCTTTCATTGTTTACAAACTGTGGCAGAATCACCACGGATTACCACTTCCACTCTGTATTTTTATAATTGCCTTTTCCCCCCTAATTTGTGTTTTCTTAACCCATTACAGTCAATTCAATATGATACAAATACAAATACTTGTAGCTTAAAGGATTTATAAACAAAAATGAATGAGGGAAAGACACTATGGTACTTTCCTTGACCCAACATTTACATAGAAAGTTTTTATTTTGACATGACTAGACAGATAGCAAATCCCAAATGGTTTTGACTAACATCAATACACAATTAGCAGTCTTTGTAATTAATCAGGGCAGAAAATTGGAGACAAGGGCCTAACACAGGCTTCTCTCAGTCTTCATGTCCACTCTGCAGAAGTATAAACTTTTTCCCTGCTCTTTGGACAATGTTCAAAATGGCTCCTGCACAAGCCCGAGATGACAATGACCATTGTTGCCATTCATTCAGAGATCTGTCAGTCTTTGAAACCCTGTCATTAGTTATGTTCAAAGGCAGGAAATACTAATGAGGTTTGATTTCACCAGTCTCCGTGAGGCTCCTTGCCTATAATTCCCCTCACAAGATAAACTCACATTTTGAGTTTATTTTGTGAAATATAAACTTAGATGTAAAACATGAGAAAACAGTAGCTGAGAGATGTTATCCTTAAACAGTCCTAAAACTATGTTAAAGGCACTCCAATAAAATCCTCAGCCCAGGCATATCATTGCAGCCTGTTTCTGCATTTATGTGATTTTAGGTCTTTAATGTGCCTGTTAAAAATGCATTCTGCTTAAGAAACACTTTGGAGCCCTGGTGTGATTGTATTTCAGTTTAAGTATTTTATATTTCTTCTAGTACAAAGTATAAAAAAAAAATTGTATTTTAATTTTCTTGCCACTCATGGCATTAATTAAAAGACACCAGAGTTCAGTCATCAAATCCCAAGATGTTTACTTAATTGGAATTTTACAAAAGATCTTTGCAGCAAATTACTGTATTCACAGCTGAGCTATTTTGCTGTGCAGTTTTTTGTGTGAATCGGAAGGTTTTCAGAGTTCAAGTTTTTTACTGTTTTTCCACTGATATTTCTAATGATCTTTCAGAATGACTCACTTATCACTCAGCACTGTGATTAAGCATTTAACATTCTGACTGCTAATGTTTCCTAGTCCAATCAAAAAGGTCATAGAACAATACATTACTAAAAAGCACAGTGTAATTAGGTTACTTGCCATGTAAATTATAGCTGCTTGAGTTGAAATGAACTTCTGTACTTAGACTGTTGGTTGTTCCTGCAGTAATCCTTACATGTTTCTGAATTTTGTCTTTTAAAATGTGGATTTGGTATGTTTTTAGTTGAATAGCTGAGGGATTTTTCATGTGGCTGGTCCTATTGCACAGATTTGGCTTTAAGCTGGGATCAGAAGAAAAAACATAATCATGTATAAGAATTAATTACAGCTTTAGTGGATAAGCTAACTTTGAAAGATACAGGAAAATCTGTACTCATCAAATAGTGACTTTTTTCCAGCTTCTTTGTTGATTGTCTTTGTTGTGGGAAAGTATGAGAGATATTTCAGGAATGACAACCTGATTGCAAAGATAAGTACCAGAAAAGATTTGATCATGTCACTGATATTGATGGGAAAATATAACTTGGGTTTTCATGGGGATTGACTTGATGGGCAAGCTAAAGTGCATGTGTAAGGATTAGGCTTGTCAGTGGGAAACACTAAGTCTGGTCATTACAGTTAGCTCATTTATGGTACAAAGAGGCAAGGGAACATTTGTAAGTCTTTGGTCCTTGCTGAATAAAACTGAATTATTTTAGTCAAGCTGCCACCTCAGCTGTAAAATATCAGAGCTATCAAATGGGAGCAGCGATTAGAGACTGCGGAATGACACAAATCCATCTGTGCCTTGGGTGCCAAGGAACCATTGGGATACTCTGTCCCAAGTCATGAGAGTACCACAGAAATTATAATAATGAATAATATGGTTCCTTTTTTCAAAGTTACTGAGAAAGTTAATGGCTGGTGTATACACAGAAATAAAAATAACTCATTGGAGAAATTCATGTGTAAACTGTTTTTTCTTCTTTACTCGAAGAACTGAAGAAAATTGTTCTAACTGACCACTGGTCTGAGAGGTGAAGCAGAAAGTGCACAGTCCTTGGTGAAAGGTTTCAGTGCTTTTAAACCAGCATTGAAATCTCCCCTCCATGGTCACTCCTGAAAAGTCAGCCTGGAGAAAGCTTGTCCAGTGTACGCCAAGCCCCCTTTCCTAAGAGCTCCTTCTGCCTATCCAGCCAGCACTTCCAGCTGATGTCCAGGTTCTGAAATCATCGCTCCTAGCTTTTTTCCTTCTGGAAGGGAGACATCTGATCGTTTTATTCTTAGTTGTCATAGAGTCTGCATTAAGGGAGTCTTCAACTTTCAGGTCTCAGGGCCTCAAAGAGCTCTTTATGCCCTTATGCAGCTCAAAAGAAGGCAAATTAGGGAAAGAATCTGAGCCTTCAGTCGTCTCTTAACATTCAGGTTTAGAGTCATGTCACACCAAGGTGCAGCCCCATTTTGTTTACACCATACTTTCAATGCAATTCTCTCTGCTTCCGCAATGGCAGAGTCATATTTCTGTGTTTCACGTGGTATGGTACTACTGATTTTATTATAGCTCAGAAACATGTAATTATTCATGCTATTAATATGGCACCAGTGGGATGGGAATTCTGTACTGCTTGGTGTGTGTCATAAAACCTGTAATGCCCACTTGAATGCTCCTTTGTTATCAGCAGTTATTCAGTAATGACAGAACAATGGTGGTGTCTTGATGTTCAAAACACAGAAGTATTTAAAATCTTTTCCAATATAATAAAATTCCATGATATAAACAGAGTTCCTCAGTTCCTTGCAAATTTAGGTCTTCAGGGCTCTCAGGAACTTCCAGAGCCTGTGGGTACAGATTTGAAAACAAAGCTTCAGAATAGGAACCTCAGTTTTCTGCTTGGGCCCGTAGTTTCCTCTTCAGCCATAGCTGTAATTGAAGTCTATTTTGTTAAATATATATTTGAATTGTTTCCCTGGTGGGGACAAGGAAGTCACCACTGTACTAGTGGTTTCTCTTGCATAAATAACTCATTTCTAAACCATGTACAGAACCTGGTCTTGGCTAAGCAGGCTGTTCATGGTCACCTGCATGGGTCAAAGGGTAGGCGAGAGGATTTTACTACCTCTATGCTCCTGAAAGTGCATTTGTACACCTGATTACAAAGAGTAATGTCTAAAGATCAAAGTAAAAGGGTAATTTTTAACCCTGTGGTAGCCTACAGTGGAGTTAATTACATGAATAATTCAATATATCACAAGCATGCATTGTAAAACCCAGGCAGAGGAAGTACCTGCATCTCTTTGCCCAAAGTGCACTGCTACTGAGAGGTTTAGGTCTGTTTTTTTAAAATCAGTGTTCTTTTTGAAGTTTTCAAACAATTTTATCCCAAAGATAAGAGGAACAATGGTACCTGTGTTGCACTGCCTTACAGCAGCACTTTGAAGGGGTAAGCAAACAGCCGAGGAGGGGTGTTCGAAGGAGCCATCAGAAGCAGACTGAATTTGGCAGTCAACAGCCACCCCATCTTCTCCAAAATTTCCTTGTGCTCCTTCACCTTCCCTGAAAAGCAAGCAAAATGTAAATCACGAAGTTGTTCCTTTCTTTGCCTTATCCTGACTTTTGAGATCTTGGCATGGCACTGACAGGCAGGAAGAATCTGCAGTGGGATGTACCTTCTCTCCAAGAGCGGGACAGTGAGCACTCACTTCAGTTAAAGTAAAGGCTGGCCCAGGAAACTTATTATTATTAATAATAATAATAATAATAAAAAACCCTCACAAGCAAGGAAACAATTTTTTCTCCATAAGCATAAATTAATTTAAAACATGTTATAGGGTGTGTCTCATATGCTTTGATGGGTATGTCAGACACATGACATTATTTAGTATTACACAGCACAAGGCATCATCTTTAAATCAAAATGTTGGCCCATATTTTTCCTTGACATGTAGCAGATGCCATTTGCTTACATAAATCTTCAGATGATCTTGTTAAGTTACAGGAATAGGCACAGTACAGAACACGGAGCTTTAGAGTCCTCTGCAAGAAAAACTGTTCACTCCCAGGAGATAGAGCCTGAACTGTACCAATTCTAGTGCCAGTTGTAGGCAGCTCCATCAAGCAGTGCTCTCAAAGTATCATCCTTGTCTCTAAAGGAAACTGAGGCAGGTGATGACATTTACTTGAAGTGCTGGTTTACCTCCCTGGTGAAACTAAAAATGCAGAGGTAAAGGTTTTTCTCTCCATCTTCACTACCAGCTGGATCTTTATAAAGCTACCCACAGCCTTTGAACATAACCTTCTTCCATCTGGCACATTCAGAAAGCTCTGGCTGATCATAGTCAGGATCCAAATCTTCCCATTTAAGTACAGGAGCAATTTACAGGATCACCCCTTCACACCAGAGCCACACGAGCATGGAAGGAGCAGAGCCTCAGCACTGCACAGGGTGTGAGACCTGCTGCACTGGACTGAAGGGAGGGCTGAAGCTCTGGGCAGGAGCCGCTCCTCACAAAGCCAAGGAGACAGCAATATTCTAGCAGAGGAATTAAATGTTGCTCCTGAAAAACAGAAAGTGACTGATTGGTGATTTGAACAGCATCAATGCAATACTAGATCAGAGGGCATGTGAAGCAAAGCTGTGGCCAAAGGAGATGATTGCTGGTGTTCGTGGGGCTGAAGAGATTGGTCAAAAGTCTTTTAAGCCTAACTTTTGTGAGGCCTATCTGTTGCCTGCAGCTGGGCAGTAGCAGTGATACTGGATTCATTACTGCTTCTTTTTGGAACTGTTTCTCTGAGAGTCATCCCTGAAACAATAAAGGTCTGTTCATTAATCAACTTTCATTAATAAGACTTATTTCTTCCCCTTTCTGTTCCCTCATTTTCCCCCTTTCCTCCTCTGCCTCTTTTCATCTGTACACACGTTGCCTCAAGCACTTGCATGTTCTCTAATCTTTTCAATATTCATAAAAGTAATACAAACCTGTGCGAAAGTATGCAAAAGTAATAGATAACCTGTGGGGAAATGCATTCCCATTCATATATTTTTTCAAGGTGAAGTACAGACCTTTTCTGAAGTGGTGAAGAAGCTCTGTCCTGCACTAATGGCTATCACACATGGCCTGGATACTCAGGTGTACTCAGGGTTAGAGTGTGCTCCCAGTCACTTTGCCAGGCACAGATTGAAGCCTGATGCTAAAGAGATGAGAGAATGAGCACAGAAAGCCTCTAGGATGTTCTTTATGATGGAAAAGACAGGAAAAGCAAAGATAATGAAGCAAAAAATGAAGAAAGAATAAAAAGAACAAAATGTTAACAGAAAGAGCAAAAAGCAAGAGAGCTGCCATATAGAATTTGTTTGTACACATTCTTTTAAAAGAAGCTGCTAAGTATTCTTCACAAAGAGTAGGGACACAGCACTATGTACTGCACACGTCATACAGGGAGCCTTTAGAAGTCCATTTCAAGTCCTTGCTAAAACAAGTTTAGCAGTCTACAAACAAGAATGCTTTTAACATTGCAACACCCACAGCCATTTTATAGATCTTGTGGCTTGGATCTCATTCTTGGTGGGGGTTGCTCTTTATTTCTTGTCCAGAGTGTTTACATCTTTGTGGTGTCGGCAGTACAGACCCATCTTTATAAGTGCAAGCAAGAAAAAAACCAGCAATAAATCTCTGCAATGTGTTTTCAGTATGTCTATAAATCTGAAATATTTAAATGTAAAACAGTCCCTTTCTTTGAAAACTGTGGATTGAAACTAACAAAAGGATTGATCACAATATTTTTATTCAAGATGATCTGAACAAAGATGAGGCTAATATCTTTCCTTGAATGTGCTCTTTAAATTAAGAAGCACTGAGACAAAAACCCCACAGTACTTTATTAAAGGTATTGTTGGTGGTTTGTCACTATGGGAGTGAAGCCAAAACTGTTTTTACAGGAAGAAATACAGTTCACTGATAAAATTATATAACCATCTCTATAAAGAGATGGTAAAAAGTTCAGCTGTTTAGGTGTGAAAGCAAAATAGGCACAGATAGATTCTATGCCTATATTAATCATCTTAAATGTAGTGTTATTCAGACAGGTGAATACAGATTCCTGTAAGTAATCTGTTAGTAGCTCGGGAGATTTCCTACACCCAGACATCTGTGCTGTATTTTTCGATGAAATTGAAGTTTCAATCTCCTCTTTTGACAAATGATAATATTTTCATAACAATGTGATCCCCAAAGGATCAAAGATTCACTTTGTTAAGTGCCTTTAGAGTGTTCAGCACTTTCTAGAGGCAAAAATAGTTTCTGTCCGACAGAGACTGAATGCCTGGGACCTGAGACAGAGTGATAAATAGATAACTGAGGTTTGAAAGGCAGGAGAGAGACAGACCCAGACAAAGAACACTACACAGCCAGGTAGATTTGAATAAATCAACAGGTTCTGTCTTCAACAATGTAGAGTGACCAGAGAAGAGGTAGGGTTACATGAGCTGTCATTCTCTTATCAACAAAGTGCTGAAACTAACAAAGCTGGAAGAGGATTAATAAGGAGATTGGAGGAAATAAAAGCAATTTTGATAAAAACAGAGTCCTTCAAAAGACTCAAGGTCAAAATGTGTGTTTGGGGAGACTCACCCCACAGTAAAGCCATTCTAACACAGCTTTGCTTCATATCATCCTTTCAGGAATGAGAAATACATTACCTCAGCCCTTCTCCAAGGCATATACCTCAGCCACCTTCCAAGGGATAGTTATTCCCACTGCCAAGATTCTCGGAAAAACCACTCTGTATTCAGCTATCTCTGAACACCAGCATTTTTTTACCTCATCTACTTAACACACTTACTGTTCTGTCAAAATACAGTCCTTAGCCCTGGTCTTGAGAGCACCTGGTAGGACTTTGGCAACAAAAGAAGATACAGAGCATTGAACCTGAGTCAGCCACATCACAGGCAGGAGCTAGGTCTGCAGCATGTCCATAGGCTGCCCACAGGGATAATGCACGGGCATTTCCAGAGGTCAAGTCAGCCCACTGAAGCTCTGGATTCAGGCCACCTTTGGCGTTCCAGGTTTCAAGAATTTTTACAGCAACGGCTTCAAAATATCAGCACAGAATTTATAAGCTGCACATAGACAGATTCCACAAATAGTCACACAAGGCCAACCCACACACCCAAATGGATATTTCCCAGCTGCTGGAGCCAGTGGGGTTCCCTGCTGCGATCTCTGTCCATCTTAGCAGCTGGGAAGGAGCTTCCTGCTGCTTCAGGGGCACATGGTCCTCCTTTCCGCTTTTACGATGGAAAGAATGGAAGGCTCCTAGAACATTCCCTCTTGCTGGGAAAAATCCGTCACTGCTGATACTGCAAGAAGGGAGTGGGTCTTGCTTTTGGGTGAAGAACCATCACTGACTTTGTGTTATATTGTGCTGCTTTAATTTGATTTAACGGAGACAAGAAAAGAGAGACAGAAAGGAAAACGAGTTAATATTGAGCATAAGCACTGATGGTACTGAAGAGGAGCTAGCACCAAAATTCAAGCATCCTAATAAATGGAGTGAGTTGAATAAACAATTTTTGTGACTATCATGGGTCAAATCCTGGAAAAACATTATCAGATATGTTTATGCCAGCATAAACATTTAACTAAATCACTGTGTATTATTACAATAACATTGCATTTGAACCAAAGTTGTTAGAAATCCCCTTCAGAAATTAACCCAGGAATTCTTAATAGCAATTATGGCTTTTTACAACCACATTTGCATTCATCATCTTAGAAACTGAAATATTTCTAATTAGCAAAATGGCAATAAAATGAAAAGAGTTTGTGTATTAGCTTAGTGTCTGGAAGTGTGTTTTTCTCTCAGCTCTCAGCTGTGTTGCTCCATTAGCTTTCAGAATGATTGCACATAGTAGTTTGCCAGGAGATTTGCTCTATGTAAAGTTGTACAAGTGCTTCTGTACTCTAGAAAACAAGAAATGACAGGAATATGTTGTAAAAATGTATTCTCTCTGTTGGGAGGCTTTTTATTACACATACATTAAGTCCAAATAATTTTAAACTTACATTTCCACCAAGGCTCATCTTTGCTTTAACAAGTGTTTTTTATTAACTGGAATGATGGGTTTTTCATTTTGAAGTGAAATCTCCTTTTTGTGTTTTCAGAAGGGCATATATCTGAAGGCTTATTTTTAAAGCTGAAATGCAATATGTTGAAAAAGCATTTGTGAACTCTTTTTCTGTAATTGAAAAAATACATGAGTTAGACTTTAAACGGTGAAGAATGATACAGCTACTATCTGTGCTGACTCAGGCCAACTTGCTTCCATGCTGGTATGACCTTCAGAAGCAGTTAGAAAAATCACTTGAGGAGAAGAGAATTTCTGTCTAAAAATGTGAGTCAAAACTTTTCATCGCTGCATGCGAAATATCAAGTGTAATACGTGTTATAATTTTGATCTTAACATAGCTTTTTTTCATGATATTGGCAATATGGTCTGGCTAGAACCCTAAAAGAACACTGTTATTTTATAGTTGGAAATGATGCAGTAATAAATTTTGTTTCTCAAAAATGTAATGAGAAGCAAGTGTCATCGCAGCCGTGTTTCTGTAACACTGCATTTTTTATTGTATCTGGCTCTATGTTATTAATACCCAGATCCAAATGTTTTGGTTTGGTTTGGTTTTTTTTCCACATACTCTCTAAATAGTACTTAGGGATCAGAAAGGCCATAATGAGCTGAATGATCATAAGAATAAATAAAACATTTTTCTTGGTCAGACAAGAACTTTGATCAGTTTTTAAAGGTGCATAATCCACACTGATTATGTTCAAAGAATTAATATGGCTTTATGTTCCAGAACTGTCCCTGCAGGTCCTCATATCAGCCAAGAATAATATCTAGACAGATTTACCAGTCTGAAAAGGTTTTAAGTGAACTTCATACCCATGCTCAACTTAGCCTGACTGAACTTGGTCAAAGTCAACCCTTTCACTAAGGTGCACTTTGCAGAAGAAACATGAAACGCAGCATCGAGGGCTTTTCTGCTCCTCATCCACCCCGCCAGTGAGGAGGCTGGGGATGCACTAGAAGTTGGAAGGAGACAGAACCAGGCCAGCTGACCCCAACTGACCAAATGTTATACATTTTTTAGCATTTCACCTAAGGTTTAAAGTTATTATTCTTTTTCACTGAGCACTCTTCCTGTATTTCCTTGCACTACTGAACTCATGTGCTACCACCCGTTTAATACAATTCCCCTGTGCCATGCCTATCTGTACCTGTTGTTTCTTTAGGGAGTCGAGAAAGGCCCAGAAAGTCTGGAACAAGACTTTGGTTGTTCCACTTGCATTTCATGTGTCATTATTATTTTTCATAGGTGTCTTTATGTGGTGGGAAAATGGGTTATTGAAATTCCTTCTCAGACACTTCACTACCAGTGTGCTTGTTGGACCTTACCAGTTCCAAAGAAGGAAAACCAAAAAGGATCACATTACATGTGTAGCCCAGAAACCATGCTAACTTAGACATTTCTGTGACCAGGACCCCAAGCTGTTCCTGCAAGTAAGAATTATCAATACCATCATCATGATCATGATCATGATGCTGTAGCCAAGACCACTCAGTGGTTTCCTCAGATTCATGCACCATAATCTAATGATCAAGATGAATGTACATTAGGATTTAGCTGTAGTGTTAGCACACCTGAGGGAGTGGCAGAATGCATCCCTGCCAAACTCCTTTCCTGAAGTCAGACAATTTTGTTTTGTAGCACCTTTTATTATTTTTACTGCTGTTTTCTGTTTCTAATAGAGAATTGACAGTGGTGCTGTTGTGTTTCGCAACTGGAGTTCTGCAAACAGTGTAAACTTAAATTTGTGAAAATGAACACAAATAATTTTTTTTCCATAGTGCATTCCTGTTAAATGTTCCTGCAACTGTCTTTTATTTACCCACTTGTTTCAGCCCAGTGTTCCTCGCACCTACCACGCTTAGCATCTTCTTCCCTTGGGCTTCTTCTTCCCCGTGGGAGGAGCATTAAAAAGGGCAGGTTGGAAGTAGAGTACTTCATAATCTAATAATGTGGGATCTACACGATTAACCTGCTGCTGCTGTTCAGTGACCAGTGCAGCCATCTGTAGGAGGTGGATCTGTCGCTCCACACAAAAGGACTGTATTGTTCCAATGTTGTTGCTCCGTGGGGGTCAGAGTCTCAGAGGTTGTTAAGGCCTGCCATGGTTGTCCCTTGCAACCTCCCAGTAAACCCTGGGATTTAAGCCAGTGAGGAATTCAGTACGCTTGATCAAAAAGAAAAGCAATTCTTGAACGTTCTCTTTTTGACTTGACTGTCCTTGTCCATAGCTGGGTCTGGAAGCACTGGTTGACAGCAAACTGTGCAGATCATACAGGTATATTTTCTCTCCTCAGCTCAGGTGGAACAGTCTGAAACCACCTGAAGTTGGTAGCACAGAAGCCATAGTGCAAACTTTGGGGTTGCACATGAGCCTAATGGCTGCTTACATAAACAGAGAGTGTCTCCAGGATCTGTGTAGTTTCAGATCAGAACTGGTTTCATTAGTAAGTGCTGGCTTGCCAGACAAGAAAAGGTGATTCACTTGTATGGGGGGAGAACTACAGTTCTTCTGTAATGAATTCATTATTAACACAGTGAGAGACAGAACCAGGCAGTTTCAAATTCACAAATCATCTGTCTTTTTACTAATATCTGTGTTTTTTGGCACCCCGAGAGCAGTCTCTGTTCCCCTGGAGAGACTCTTTCATAATGCTCAATAATGCATCTGTTATTATGAGAAGGATGTTGAGAGTTTAGAACACAGCAGCTCAGCTGAAGCAGCTGTTGCTTCAGTGACAGCAAAAGCAGAAAAAAAGACATTTAAAATTTTTAAATGTGCGCTCCCATGTGGTCTATTTCTCAGCCCAAAAAGGGGCCTTTGCATTGCAGCTGCCACCTGTCCACAAAGGGGGAAGCTTTAGGAAGGATTTTCCTGGAGCTGCTCTTGGCCGCCCATTCCAGGCCACAGCCAAAGCCAACTCTTAAGAACCATTTTAAGGAGTGAATTGAGCTATTCCTCTCTGCTTAGATTTCTCATGACCCTGATCTTCCACAGGGGTCTGCAGTTGTGGAGAGTGACATGGTAAATCTTGGCCTATGAACAGCCCAGCAATCTCCAGAAACAAATATCATTACGTGTCTGGTCATCTGTAGGTGATGCAAAGTGTCACAGGAAGCAGGAATTACAATTTCCTAGGAAAATGAGGTGTTGGTAGGTGCAGCAGAGGTCTGTGCACCAGCCAGGGAAAGACCCTCAGAGCAGAGAACTGCTATGGCCTTCCCTCAGGGCTCTGACCAAGCACAGCGTAGGGAACTTCCTTGAAAGGATGCCAGGAAAGAATCGTATGGATAAGCTGTGCACAGCTTCCAAAGGCTGTACCTTACTGTATACAAGCAAGCTGCTACACTGTGTGCCTACCACAGCTTTTCTTTCCTGAATGGCAGAGATTTGCTGTGGTTGAGATTCTGCCTCACCCTTGGACCCGCTTTCTCACATGAAGTAACCCCACTCTCAGTGAATACAGTTCACTCAGCTGTGACTGCTAAAGAGCAGGCAAAATCAGTTCTGTGGAAGCCTTGTTTTTAAAGCTGTTTCATATAAGATTTTTATACCTACCTTCTTTAAGTGTGGAGTGGAAAAAACTGAACTATAATTCATGCAGTGGTTCCCTTTCCCTGTGTTTTTAAAGTGTTAAATCAAAAATAAGATTTATACAAATAAAAACCAGCAAGTGCCTGTTAACACGGAGGGTGTTGGAATTCTGGATTTGCCACACTGATGTGTAGAGACCAATGGGAGTCATATATATTTTAGTGCATTTCTAGTAATTTCTAAAATTCAAAAAGTATTCTGTCCCTATTGCATATTATTTTGTTTATCTTCCTTGACTTCGCCAATTAACACGCATGGCCATGCTTGAAGTTATGGGTTTTACAGACCCTTATGGCTTTATGCTGACACAAATTGCTGCTCAAAAGAAAAGTAAGGGAAAGGAAAATTTATAGTTCAGCCCAGTGCTGTATGCCAAAATCTAAAAATGGTTTAAGACAGCTTCTTAAATAATCATACTTCAAACAGCATGCTCAAGCTCTTAGGCCAGAAATGTCAGGCATTTTTGTACTTCCCCAAACTCTGTGGAAATAAATTAGGTTTTTTTTTTTTTTTTTTTAAATTATACAATTATTAAAGGAAGTGCTGGACAATTTTCATCCAGACTCTGAGCTGCCAGTTCTCACAAAATTGGGATTTTAAAAAATAATTCCAGTTCCTGCAGCATGAATTACAATAGATCCTAGTTCTTGTTTTATTTTTTAAACGTAACTTCCTTGTTCTTCTAACTGTGGAAAGAAAAACATAACTGTGAACTCTTAAAGCTAAAGCAAATTTCATAGTGCTATTCTAAAATTATGATGGCTAAAGTTCATTTTGGAGACCTAACTGATGACGCCACAGCTATGCCAATACTGCTAATTTAAGATAATAGGTCCTCTTCTGGCATCAACACAGCTAAATAGGATACTGTAAGGTTCATGTTTTATACAAAAATAATGCCCAAACTTAAGTGTTTTTACTGCAGATTCTAATGGCATATATGAGCAGAAAACGGAACCTTTATAATTCTTTACGATCTACATAAAATGTCTTGTGATTGCCTTAAAAATACTATTTTGAAAAATCCTCTAAACTGCTCAAATAATTACTGTTCCAGAAGATACTGGGGGAGACGGAAAATCTGTGATGGTTTGAGCCCTTGTGCCCATTGAAAGGGCTGGCCTTAGATTTCTGATCCAACCTCTGGTGCAGTACAGACAAACTGCACAGTGCTAAAGGACATGGTCAGTTGGTGTTTCAGATGAGCTACAATTATATTAGCAAGAGGAATCTCATCTAGAGACCTGCTGTAGATTATTTCACTACCATTACTAGTTTAGATTAGCTAAGGAAGTTTTCAGCATTATTAACTATGGAAGAAGTGTATTAGCTGTGAAAGACGTGTATTTGGCATGTTTCTGGAGTCAGTGGAGTTGCACAGGCTGTGTTCACGGCAGATCGGTAGCTTCCAGAATTAACTGATGTCTGAAAGATCACGTAGATACCGAGGATATCATCTGGTTACATCCGTGCTTAGGTTTGGCACAACCACAGTGACACTGACATAGTTTATTTTAATACTGCCGAGGAAAATGACCCAAGGTTTGGGGCCAGTCCTTGGGCAGCAGGTACGATTGCCCTTGGTGTGAGATGTCTCTGGCCTGGAGGCAGGTGATGTGTCCCCTGCTCAGCCCCTGCTCCCTGCATAGCTAATCCCAGTCTTCTCTGGGCAAAACCTCTTGGGCCAGGAGGGAGGATACTCTTGTCTGTGACTGGCTTGTGAAACGGCTGGAATGCTAAACAACTTTCTTTTTACTGGTGCATAGTGGCTGTATTGGTGTCTCCTTTTGTCAGGAAGGAGAATGTCCCTGTGGTACTACAAAGGCAGGAGGAAGTAGTGAAACATGAAGTGCAAATCAGTGCATAGAACAATTAGGTTATCCTGCAAAAATGAAATACTGAGTGATGGTGACTGATGGCAACATTTGTACATTTATTTCTTAACTGACCATCATTGACACAGAGAAGAGAGTGGGGCTGAGTGATATCCCATAATTGCTGGGGAAGTATTCCAATTTTTAGCTATTTATTCATCATTGCTAATCTCAAACCTTTCATGATAATGCACTGCTTCTTTTTCTTCCTAATTCCTTCTAATATTAATCTATGTTAATACCATGTATTTATTTGAAGCATGGATTCTAAGGTGTTGGACAGCTCTGGCTCTCCACTTACTCTGCTTCTTATTAAATTTATTTTTATACATGTGTGTATACATATATATACACAGACATACATCTAAATATTTATAATGCATAAATATGTAAATCTCTCTGTATGTATAAATAGATATGTATGTAGGCATTTAATTTCTGTGTGGTTAAGTCAGACGTATGTGGATACACACCTATGTAGTTTTTGCCTTTTGCATACACATTTTTCCTTAAAAAGGGACTATATTGTGACATATGTTGCTGCATGCACAAACACCAAGAATTGCACAAAATTAAGCAGCATAATTTTAAAATAAAGTGTAGACATGTAAGTGCTGTCCTACATATTTTTGTGTAATGTATAAATACATTTGTGCAAAAAATGATTGTTCCATTGCTGTAGAGATTTATGCATAGGCTTAAGTCAATAAACTGTGGATAATCTCATTATGATCAGTGGATTACTACCAGGGTTTAGTTAAATATGAACATAAGTCTCTCTAGAATTATGAATATATAAATTAAATTATAAAGAACAGACATTTATATGAATGGTTGCACATCATACTGAGAACATTTGATCACACTGTAGCAAATGTTGATCCTTTTTCTTGGTGGCATTTAAATCCATTGGAAAACTGCCTTATAGTTGAAACCCTGATGCAACTCTGATGTATTGTTAAACCTGAGGGTTGGGAGGGTTGTTTTGTTTTGCTTTTTGCCCTAAGGATTGTCAAGAACCTAATCAGACTTGCTGGTTTATTTCCATATCAAAGTTAAGTAGGAAATATTTTATTAACAGATGTCTGCATCAAAACCTTTCATTTGGATCAGTACCAGGACTTATTGCAGAATCAAACAGCTCCTGCTCTGCAATTAGAGTTGTCATTGTTCTCAGACAGGAACCCACCAGTGCCCCACTAATGAATGTCCTTACATATTTCCTCCAAGGAATAATTGCAAAAAAATCAGAGCACATCTAGATGGGGCTCAGAGCAGAAAACTTAAAAATCACTTTAGTGAACATTTTCCATCAGTGTAATAATGTCATGGGGATCCTGAGTGGTAAGCATCCCTACAGTAGAACTCATACTCAAAATCAGGAAAGGAAAACAAGGCCTTTTGGATGAGTTGATTTAATGTGCTGAAGGAGAATATACCAAAGACAATCCCTCAGATGTTGCAGAATAGGGTTTTACAAACCCACACGTGGAATAACTGTTTGTGTTTCAGAGAAATCTGAAGTTGAGGTAGAAATTCAGTTACATGTTATTAATTGTTTTGGTTTTGTAGTGGTCATTTTGGTAGGGAGTACAGGATCTAGCAGACCTGTGACACTCTGGGATAGTTTATTTTACTGATTTTTCAGCCTTACTGCACCATTGCACATATGTACACTGGAGTACAGCAGTGGTTTGGGGACTGTCTAAACTAGGATTGCAGATTCATTCCTTTTTGTAAGTGTTTTTCCTCTCTGAAAACAAATACATAGAGTGAAGCAGCATCCCCTTAAGAGAAGAACACCCATGGAGTCACCTCAGTTAGAGACTACAATGGCCAGTTAAGTAATTTATTGCATGCTCCTGAATAGAAGCTGATCCCATTCTCTGTGAATGGAGATTGACTGAATATAATTATTCTCTCTAGAGCTTTAAACAAACCAGCTTTAAATATTTTAAAAGATGTGGCTTTTATCACTTCCTTTGGACAATATTTTCATTGTCCAATAGATCTCACTCTGAATTTTCTTCTGATATCTTGCCTAAATTGCTTAACCACATGTCATTATCTCTTATTCTACTTAGCTAAAATTCCTTACAACAAGCCCTGTCAATTACTGTTCCCAGGAGCTGCTGCTTCAAATGCTTTAGTAGTGATCATATAGCTAAAATCCTTCATCAAAGAAGGCATTCTTGTAGGTATTAAAGCATTTGGCATTAAAGACTATATATACTTCACAGATCATTTCTGTTTCTAAGCCTATAAAATAATCTTTAATTCAGTTATAAAACCCCTATCCTTTATAATTCATGCACAGTTGAAGACTGGTCTAATGCTAAGGAAGATATGTCCCTCTGGTAGCCCTGTGGATTGGGATGGACAGTGGGAAATCCTCCTGCCAGGTGTTGAAGCATTGGCACAAGGTGCCCTGATGTGTCTACAAACACTGTCCACCTCCTGCAGCTGTGGGCAGGAACAGGCCTCCCTCTGTTCTGGAAGTCACCAAGGCTCAGGATCTCTCTGTCTGGTGGCTGTGGGATGTTAGAAAAGCAATCCTGCTTTCCTGGTGACAGGGGTAAATGAGCCAGGGAGCTATGCTGATGGAGAAGGAGGGAGCTGGGAAACGGCAGGGCTGGATTCAGGCACTTTCCAGGCAGAAGGTGGTTGGTTCTTGTCTGTATTGGCCAAGTTAATCTTGAGACTATCAGAGTGAGCGCAAAGAAGGGAATGCAGATGTGAGCTGAGTGGCAGTGGTTACATGAGCTTTTCCAGTGCAGTTCTGATATCCAGGTTTGCTGATTAACTCAGGGCTGCCTGACCAAAGCCGTGGATAGGATGGGCATATCTACACTTTACCCACATGCCTTTGGGAGAGCTCTGGTTACAGGGGTTCTCATAAGACACCACAGTCTGAGCCCCCTGAACCTCAGCAACCATAGAGTTTGCATTCTGGTCAAGTTCAGTTTACAGTAAATGCTGGCTTCTGCTCCTTCTCATCAGTCTTCACCCATGTGTCCCACCATGTGTACGGGCATCAGCCCAGTGTTCTTCTGCACAGAAGATGCTGTGCAGACCCAAGCTGGTGCCGGGCACAAAGGTGTCTCACACACAGTGATCAGGCGTTGGGCACTTGCATTAGACTTTCAAATTTACTTCCCTGTAAATGTTTATTGTCACTTGGCTTACAGTTTTGTTCCCAGGATATGCTCTGCTGAAATCCTGCAGTGCAAAGCAATCTGCTGTAAGGCACAGATGCAGTGAATGCAGTAAATGTTGGGCAATGTGGCAGGACTTCTTTGGTGCTGCATGTTTGGCAGAATTAATGGCTGCAGTATACCCTCAAGTTGGGGTTGTCGGTGAGAGATGCACTTAGAAGCTTGTCCCATAATCATATGACATGGGAAAAGAATTCCTGACTTACTTTCCTTCCCATGGGATGGCAGCATCTGCAGTAGAAAACGCAGGGTTTCAGTCATGATTTCTACAAACTTTTCCTTTAAGGCTTTCTGCAAAGGAAAAAACTAATTGTCCAAAATGTAGGATGATTTTCATTAATTTCTGTCCTCTCTCAAACTAGTAGGATATTTGCAAAGAAGAAATGAAAATTACCTGAGACAAAGACCAGTTTGAAGTCAAAGTCCGGCCAGGTCTGTCCCGCCAAGTGCTGAAGTGATGAAAAGTGGGCATAGCAGAACCATGAGTGTGGTCTGGGAAAAGGATCTAATCTGAGACCTTCTCTATAGATACAGAATAGGCTGAACTAAATCACTCAGCTACATATTTATGACCAAATTTGCTTTTATTCCTTTTATTTGGCTCTGACAACTCCTGCAATGCCTTGCCTGCTGAGCACTTCTTTATGAACACTTTGTTGTCAAACTAAATCAGTTCCATGTCCTGTTCAAGAGATTATCTTGAGGACTTGTGACTAAAATGGTTAAATTGCTTACTATAAGAAATGACACTGGTTTTCCAAGGACTGAACAGTCCATAGAGTTGTAGGACAGGAGCCATATGGCTGACAAGATCTGTATGAGAAAATAAACTTCTGGCGCAATGCTTAAGGAGCGAAGTCAGAGGAGCAGCCCCTTTATTTCAGGGCAGTTTCACCAACTCACCTACTAATAGGAATGAGTTCAGGTCCACCCTTTTTTGATCCATTAAACATAATAGATACAAGAATGTAAAGAGGCTCAAATGGCAGATAATAATAAAAATCATATTTTGAAGATATTTGTCGGCTGCAGAGAAAATAAGAGAGCACACTAATAGTTTAAGACTTAGATTCATAATTTGATCAAATGATCTCTCTCTATCTGTAATATGTATCACTGCTAAAATTCATATTATTTGTCACATGTTCCTTAAAACTCAAGTGCCTTCAGCTTTAAAGCCTCACATCTATTTCCAGGTCTTGCTGTATTCAAACTAAACTGCAGAATTAGTGTTTGCTTTGAAAAAAAGCTTTTCTAATAGTGTGACTGAAGAATCTCCAATCAGTCTTAAAAGAATAGCAAAGTGTAACAGATTTGTATTTCTACCTTCCATAGCTGGCAAAATTGTGGAGATCAGAAGTCAGAAGACAGAGAGAGCTCCACGTATCATCTCTAAAAGCTCAGTCTGATGATCCTGTGTTTGGCTCACGCTGGCTTTAGCAGCTGGGGTTGGCAGTGGCATCAGCAGGGGCACTGTGCCTTCCGGTGCCAGCTCTTCCTGACATCTCGCTGGGCGGGTGCTCCTGTAACTGCTTCAACCACTGCAGCTACAAGTGGAAGGCTGGCTCACTGCAGAACACTGTGAAGTGTTAAAACAGGTCAAAATACTCCCATTCTATATATTCCCAGGGTGGAGGCATGGAGGAGATCATAAACAAATGAACACTTCTGTGTCCTAGAGTACCCAAGGAGGGGAGACAGGCAGCCTGAGCACATGCTGTGCCGCTGTCCCAATCAACAGGCAAGTCAGCTGGGGCACAGCACACACAAAGCCTCTTTCTTCAGTTGTTTGAGGGCTCTTCCATTGTAATTCACCCCAAAAGCTGTCCTAGACCTTGTGCTCCTGTCCAACAGAATAGACCAACTCTATATTAGCAGTTTAAACCAGATAGGCAGAGCAAGCAGTTTGGAATAGATAAGAGACTGCTGAAAGAAACGTGAAAATGACACAGTCCTCATGCAAAAAACGCTGACTTTGTGGGCCAGGTCTGAGATCCCATAACAATAAATAGAACAAACAACAGAATTGTAAATAACTGACTGAAAGGACAAAGCTGACTGCACATAAAATTACAACAATAAAAGGGAGGCTATGATAATTCTTTCTCCTGACTGTTTTTCAACCTGCTGCGCCTCATGGAAGGACAATTAATGTATGCTCACCCTCCACGTTGCCTCAGCACTGCACTTCCACACACAAAGCCGCTGAAGAACAGGTTGTATATATTTCGCTTCTGCTGGCAGCTCCTCCCATCCCATCAAAGGCTAATAAAGGCATTTTGAATGCTTCATCTCGTTTGTTATCTTCCTGATGGCATTATCATTCCAGTCAGAAAGGCAGTGGGATCTCCCATCCCTTATGGCCGTGCCAGCAGAGTTGCCCCATCCAGACTGATGGTCCCCCTGCAAGTTCTTCCCCCTGTTACTGTCAGCACGGACATGCACACCCTTAGAGACTGCGTCCCCCACATTTTTATTGAAAGAGTTGCACAGGCACTGACAGGGCAGCTCTTTTTCCTCCCCAGCCCTTGCTGTAAGGGTGGCCTTAGCACACTGCAGAGCACTCGCCCCGTTATTTGCATGCTGCGCACGCAGCCCCTGTTAGGTTGGCTTCAGCTGGCAGCATGAAAACACTTGGATTTACACATTGCTAATGCTCTACTACAGTACATAAGCCTCCTCCTCTGCTAACTTCTGCAGAGAGTGCCCTGGAGGAGCACAGTGTGACCACTCACAGGCTGAAGCTGCCCACTGGGGGTTTGCCACACTGAGATTCAGGCTGTTCTTTTGCAGCACTGGCATCCAGCCTAACTGCACAGCAGGCTTCAAAATGGTGTAGAAATTGGTAACAGTCTTCCTAAGATGCCATACTCCTGAGATTATTTATTAAAAGATTTGTATCTTTTTAATAATGATCTCAGAACCACCCACGGGTGTTTTGCTTTAGAATCTGTTTTTGTAAATTGATGATTAAGTAACACCCAAGAGATTTGTTCCAGTGAAGAATTATTTTCTCTTTAATTAATAGAGGAATTTCAAGGGAAGACACTCTTATCTCTGTCCCCTTGAAGGGAGAGGGAAACGTCATCCCAGCAGCAGTAAAGCTTAAAACACAAGCACTGCTTGATTTGTATGTACGTGGGTAGTCCCAAGTAGCTGGTCACCAGGATATTTGCTCCTTGTCCTCAAAGGGGGCAGTGAGCTTCACAGATTTGGATAAAATAGAGCCTAAGGGCAAAAAAAAAAAGTGTCTGAGCAAAGAAAAAAAAGGTTTGTGAGGATGAGACTCTCTAGTGGACCAGTAGCTTTTATGGGAATGCTCATTGTTGGACAGGGAACTGTCAATTATGTCCCAAGGCTGATTGGGGAAGAACAGGAGGAGATCGTTGCTCTGTGGATCTTTCTGTAAGATAAGGACATGATCATTAGGCACCGTTCACAGCCTGAAACAGGAGTTTGGCAGGGAGGCAAATGCAGGTGGAAGAAGTCAACTCTACAGGAAAAGTCCTATATCAGTGGGGATTTAGGAGAGATCAGTCTCTGGTGAGCAAAGGGAACTGCTGTGCCTTTTGGCTGACAGATATTTATGAGAAATCAATCTCCTTGGGTGCCACAGTGAATTTTATTTCTGAGGCTGTAGGTGTACCCTGCCACAGGTATGTGACATAACATGCTCTATGGTCATGATTTTTCAAACTATTTGGATTAGGAACCTGGCAGGATCACACAGGGACTTCTTTTGAAGGCCTTGGGCAAAAGAGTAAATGTGTGCCAAATTCTCCTCCCAGACAGAAATCTTTTGAGAACTGTACTTATCTCCAGGTGCTTAGTTTATACAGGCTAAAATAAGCTTTAGTCCCGAGGAGAGGTTACTAAATAAGTGCCAGCTCAAAGTGCCAGATCTCTGAGGAGATGAGTTGTGGCTGCAGCAAAAGGGGCAGAGGATTCAAGTATTGAGACAAACCAGTGCCTGTGTAGTGAAGTCCATGTCTGAACTGTGTCTTTGGCAGACACGTCTGTGCAGTCAGTAAAGAAAGTGATTGAAACCAAAGGTTTCAAGGTGGTAACGCCATTTCCACTGAGGTGTTCCTTGTTTTCTGGGGATCCAGCTTGAGACATCTAAGCTGATGGTTCTGGTTTGCAGATGTGGCAGGACCTCTCTTGCATTGACATCTGTTCTGAGTGGAAATGTGCTATACACTGTAATAGCTTTAAAAGGTCAAGCCCTGCGCTTCTTAAAGCAAGCGACCGAAGCACGACAGCACATTTGGCCATTATGGAAGACTCATGAGCCTGTTGAGGTGCAGCAGGGAATGCAGGGAACAAATAAGCTCCTCACTAGTGGCAGTGAGCACTGCCTGTTTCTGTACAGGGAATTTGGCTGTGTACTGAGAGTCTGCACCATAACGCTACAGCATGCAGGTCACCACTGCAGGCAATTGCAGAGGAAACCTTCATTCTGGTACCTGCTGGTACCTTACTTCACAAATCCTTGCTTCCCAAGCTTAATGTCCTTTTGTAAATAGGGTTTGGGAGACATGATGTCATTAATTTGCACTGCAGAACTCCCCAAAGGTAGGAGCTGTTGCATTAGGCACTGTGCAAACCTATAAAAAGGGTTTGGTCCTAAACCAAAGGGCTTGTAATTTACATTTAACAAAATACTTGATGGGTGGGTATAAAAGGCATACAAGAGGTACTGAAAGAAAAGTGTGTCTCTGAGATATGTTATAATGATCTCTCCAGTCCCATATCAAACCTGAAATGCAGCAGTTAATTCATAGTGGTAGCAGATGTTCACATATTGCTGAGCCCCAGTTTTGTACTGACACTGAACGAGTTAAAGACCCTTTAATCATCACAAGACATCATCTCTTTCTACAGCCCTATTTTCTTTAATAAAAACTATTTGTATCATATTAAAGAACCAAATCACCTCCTACTAGTTCACTGGAAACAGGCAATAATGTACCATAGGGTGCCCACTACAGGAGGGCTCTGAGCCTGGAGCCACCCAAAAATTCAATAGAACTGTCCCAGTAATAGCTTTGAAACCAAAGATTCTTGAGACCTTCTTAAGTTTCCTTATGAAATCCTGTCGTGCTTTTCCTGACCAACCAAAACAACAAAGTACAAGTCCACACAAGTCAAAGAGCTGCAGGAAAACCTGGTGCAAGTTGAAAAACAGAAATTCCAGTGTTGGTGGGCTTCAGGGCTGGAGGATTGTGAACTCTGTGAAAATCTAACAAAGCAACCCCCTAATGTTCACATAGAGATGTAAACAGAGAGCCACGTCTGCAGCACTTGGACTGGGTTTCTTCTGTGGGGCTGTTACTGCTTTAACCAGAACACATGCACAACAAAGTAAAACTTATCTTGGTCTTTCCTTGGCCTTACTTCTTTCAGAATTAAGTGCAACATGAACAGCTTTGGGGAGGTGATGGACAGAAATACACTCAGGCTGCTTTCTTGTGTGTACTCACCTTTGTTAGCAACAGAAGAAATAAAAATTAATAGTGCTATTACTCCTTTCCCCTAATCCTTCTCACCCCAGCTTTATGTCTCTTCAGCAAAAGGTCAGTCTTTTCAAGCATGATTTAAAATGTGCACTCATGAAAAGAAAAGAGCCAAACCACACAAATCCTGGATGTTGAAAATATATTCCTCTGTAAAGTGTGCATTCCTCTTGTGTCAAATACACACTCCCTTGCTGAGGTCTGGCTGTTTTGTGGTGTTGTGAGATATGCTTGCATGGAAAGAGCTGATATAAGTGATATCAGAGGAGCAGTAAAGGAACTAAGATACTGATCATGCTCTTCTGTGAGACAGCTAAGGAAAATGGAGCCTTAATAAAGATCCTTAAAAGATGAGCCACACTCAAAGAGCAGGATTTAGGAGGGGACAGGTTGAATATCTCCAGATTCTCATGGATTTGCTAGGTAAGATCCACGCGCTTTGCTGCTGCTTCCCCAATAGCACAGAATAACTGAGGCCTCATGCAGTGTTCTCCTGCTACTCTCCAAACTCCACCTTTAAGTATTCCACAGCCTGGTGCCATTCTGAATAAAGTTCTGCTGGGTCACAGTAGCATCTCCTGGTAACCCATGAAGGCTCAGACCTTCAGGAAGCACAGGGCAGACACTGTGTACGCTGCAGGAGAAAACAGCTGGCAAAGGTGTGGGGGGTAAAGCACCACGCTGCTGCCCAAGGTGCTGCAGGCACTGGAGATGTGGGGATGTGGGGATGTGGGAATGTGGGAATGTGGGAGGCAAACCTGCCCTGCAGCTCTGGCTGGCAGGCAAGGAACCAAGCCCTGCGCTTGGGCTGGAGTTCACCAGGTTTACTGACAGTGTGTAATCTACTTAGTGTGGCAGCAAAACACTCCAGTTTTCCAACTTTGCATCCACCAAGGCTTTTAAAAATCCTTTGAATTTATCTCTAGTCATTTGCAGAGACATTTTAATGAAGAAAGAGACACCATTATAGATTTCTTTACCTCAAACAACAGGGAAGCAGGGTACCTACTGGCAAAAACCAGAGCCAGAAACAAGAAAATAAATCTCTAGGGGACCAGGAAAATACAGTTCTGCCTAGAGATAGCATTTTTTACTTAAAGCTTTTATTGTCTAGATTTTCCAGCTGAGGCTTCTGCTGTGTGAGAATGGGCTGTGTATTGTGTGTGTTTGGGTTTTTGCTGTTGTTTTCCCAGGGATATTTGGCGCCCTAAAGGAATCTGCGAACTACAGATGGTGCCCAAAGCAAGGAAATGTGGAATGTGGAGTGGAACACAAATGGAGCTCCTTGTCTGCTCCTGCAGGCCAGGGGAGCAATGCAGAGGAGACTCTTTGCTCCTATTCTGTTATATCAAACTGTTTGCTGCAGGACTGTTCATTTTCCTTTTCTTTCTCTCCATCATCCACCCACAAAACCTAAACACTTAAAAGCCCAGTTTGAACAGTGGAATGTGTGGTACATTCTTGTTCTGTCTGATGGGACAGTGTCTGTGCCATGGGGGGGTTGCTGAGGTAATTCTTTATTGACCATTAGTAATTCTGGCAGCCCATTGTATGAAATTCCAATGAACTGTATTGTGTCAAAACCGTGCTTAATTGAATATCTCATTTAACTAACTTTTGTATTCCCTGTGCTGAAGAATGCTGATATGGAAAGACATCTCCCAGGTATTGCCAGGGCACTTCATGAGTTACATGAGCTGTTTTTCAGTTATTATTTTGGGTTTGGATTCAAGAGTTTTTACATACAACTAGAGGTCACTTTTAAGCAGCAAAAGCAAATTAAAATACTCCAGTGGTTTCTTATATTGCTAAAGAAAAGCAAGAGTTACTGTGTCATCTTTGGGATTTATTTATCTTTTACTTTTGCATGAATTTGTCAAAAAAAGTGTGTTGTCTAAATGAAGACATAATTCTAGCAAATAAAGGGGGTAGTTCTTCTGTCTGCAGTCTCGGAGTGAGGCATCTGCCCTCTCTTCTGGGCTAAGTTCAGTCACACCATGGCTGTCCCAATCCAACCAGACACAGCTGATTGGAGCAGAAATGTCTAATCTTCTAAAAACCACTGAGCTGCATAGAAAAGAAACACTTTGGCTCAAGATATAATCACAGGCTGTTAATTATTTTGAAGGCACTAAATTCTGAAAAAGTTGTTCCAAAATTTTAAATAAAGTCATATCTTTCTTAGGTGAGGCATATCCAGGTGGAACATTCAGACATTTTCAATTGTTTCCATTTAATTAAAGAGTTTGTTGGAATGGACAAAATAATCACCTGGGTATCACCACAACCCCCCAATGGTTTCAGAACCATTCTCCCCAACACTGTCCAGCCTGGATACCACCATGCAAAATGCCAGATTATATTTCCTTTATCAGCTGCAGGGGCAGCAGTTGTGGCTAAAAAAAGGTCAAACAAGTCACGTGGTGTGATCCAAGCAGAAATTTTTTAAAAACATTTGTGTATTCATCTTTAGAAAAAGTTGAAGCTGTATAATGTTGCTTGTATCTGATTTAACCCCTCTGTGACAGCAATGCACTGGAAGAGGAGCAGAGTGATTTAAGTGCAGTTAGAACATGAGGTTGCTGATGTAGCAATGGCATTCACATATCTTGAAGATGTACAACTTCTGGAATACAAGTAATCAAATTTACTAGATAATTTAATTCAGATGTTTTGTGGTTACTGGAAAACAAAGACCACAAACTGAGAGAGAAGCCTAAATATCCTCTAATGATTTATTAGGAAAACTTTCAGCCTACATAAGTGTTCCTATAAAATTGACTTAATAACCGAGATACAGAACACAGTAAGACCAGACATTTTTGTCTTACAGTTCAGCGTAACCAAAGCCTACAGCAACATTCTGAAAACTCAAGCAGATGTTGTTTAAATAAATTGTTTCATGAAATGTGCTGCTCTTTTCTTAAGAACAAATGTCCTTTTGGCTGTGCTTTAATGGAGATACTTTACTGACTTCAGAGAACAGCAGAGAGAAAACTATAACCATATTGATAAAAGCAGACATTTTTAGTTCAAAAGCAATAATAGTAATAGAATTGAAGACCTTAGTGAGATGAAAATTCATTCCTTGGTAAAGCTCCATAGCTCTGACTGCAGGAATGGTAAAATAGTTGGTGGTTTTTTGGGGCAGTGCAGTGCTCTGATCCCAAATCCCAGTCAGCAGAGATGGCCCTACTGCAGGGTGTGTGTTCCCAGCGCTCATCCTGCTGCTCACACAGAGGGGGTTTGCTGGCAGAGAGCTCAGGAGCTTGTCTTGGTACCCCACAGGCAAAGAGATGCTCTAGGCAATACCAGGACACCACGTTACAGCACAGGAATATGGACAAGCCTCCCCTAACAAGAGTGTCAGAGAATGGAAAAGACCCTTCCTGATTTCAGTGGCCTCTGCTCAGTTACTAAAGGATCACTGACCTTAAACCTACAGGAGACTGTAGCTGGGGGGAAGGGAATGGTGCCAGGGAGCTTTTCGTTCCATGCCTGTTAAGGACAGCTCTATTTTACAGTAAGGACTTCCTGAACAGACTGTGGAGATGTTTTTTATGCTTGTAGGTTTCAGCAGTAGATCCACTCAACAGCATCTCTTGCTTCCAGTGTTTTTTGAAAATCCTTTGTGGGCAGATATATTTCAGGCTGTGTCAGTGAACTGGGTAGGAAGTTAGTTTTCAAAAACCTTTTCTATTTTTTTACTCAAAACCTGCAATTTTCAAAAGCTTTGTGCAAAACCCAAGGCTGCAAAGTAGCCTGGGCAAAGCTCTTGGGATTTAATGGGGATTTTGATTTAAGAATCCGCTCTTCACATCCTAAAAGGTTGTACCATGCTGAGATGAACAACTATTTAAGCAATCCATTTTCTCTTAACTGATTTGTTTGCTACCCTAATGTCCAGCTCTTGAGAAAGACCTTCCTGTGACAGGTCCTTTGGGAATGGATTGTCCCTGGATCCTTCAGTGCATGTGGCAGTATTGTGATCAGACAGTGCAATAGATGGCAATATTAATATTAGTAAAGGATCTTCTGCTAGGCAGGAAATATGGGGAATACTCAATTTACTCATCAAAAGATGACATTCGTGATTATTATCAAGCAGACTGTAAATATGAATTGTTCAGTGTCATGTTCTCTGTAAAACACAGGTGATATTTGTCACTAAGAAAACTGACGGTGTTGATGTACATCTGCAAGTGACAGATAAGAGCCATGGTATCAGAAATGGGCTTTTCCTGCAGAGAAACAATAACTTAATCAGTATTTCAAACATTCAGGACATCTCTCATCTTTCAGTACGTGCTGCTGTTTATTATGGCTATGTGCACATGCCCTCAGACAAACTTCTATATCCTCCGCATGTCTTAGTCCTTTCAGCTGACAGTTCTGACAGTGCTGAAAATCTCTTTTGACCTTTGGACTGTTTTTCATCTGTAAGTGTCCAGATTTCCTTTTGATTTGGGATATTGAAAAAGCACAAATGTGCTCAGAGCTCTGACCTGTTTTCCATAGAGGCTGACATCTAATAAAGCAATAGAAAAACATTCTGCACTTCTCTGACTGAAGCGCAGTAGCTGCAGTGGCAGAGCAGCAGCCACGGCACGTGGAAATTATTTTGCTATTGCTAGTTTTTAAAGCAGGTGAAGTCCACTGTGATGCAGAAGGCCACGAAACTCCGGTTCCTCTGCATGAACCAGTTCTGGGTGGAAAGCACCTGTGTGAAAGCTGTACAAGACGGTCTGTGCATTGTTCTGGCATGGCACAGTAGAGGTGTTCATGGCACCAGCATCAGCAGTGTGGCTGGACTGGATAGGAGACAACATGCAGGGTGTGTGAGAACACAGATTAATGAGAACACAGATTAATTGGCCTTAAAATAGTGTGTAAGTGCCACAGAAGAGGCTGGGTTACCACTCCCACTGTGCTGGCACACACAAAGTCTCCCAGTGTCTCCTTCTTTGATGTACAACCTCCAGGTTTCTTATGCTTGAGATAACTTCCCTCTGTATCCCTGCATGAAGGGAAACAGCTAAAACCTTTTGCCATTAAGTGAAATAACAGTGATTTATGTTCTCTTCATCATTTATTAACATTCATTGCTGCCTCAGGGAAATTTTATATTTGGCAACTGATAGATCTACTTTTCAGCTCCAGGAATCCTGCTCAGAGGTGTCTGTGAGCCACAGGCCTGGGTTGTAGGGGCATAAACATGGCATGAGCATGAAAATAGAGAATTTCACTGGGAACAACTGTTACTGTAGGGGTAAAATGATGTCTGTAAATTGCCATCAGACACTAAGGCTGCAAGCTGCTGGAAATATGGCAAGAAAGGAGCATCTATCCAACTCTGAATCCTTCTAATGAAGGTGCTTCACAACAGCACTGGTATTTCCTTTTTTACTTGAGAGATGAATAGAAATGACTTGCTTGAGTTCATCAGGAAGGCATGTTACAAATGATGCACCAAGCACCTGCATCTGTGCTCGGTTTTGTAGTCATAGATATTTCAGTGGAGCTATTCATAAATGGGGCCTTTTCTAGAAGAAAAAGATTCCACAGAGGCTTTTTTATTTTATTCTTTTTTTTTTTTAAAGTAGATGCAGAAATTCAAGTGAAGAGAATTTCAAAGACACACAAAATTCTTGTACGTATTATGATTGATAAATGGTAAATTTGTATTTGATCTTTTCAAAAATACTTACAAGAAAGAGTTCAGAAAGCTTAAAAGCCCCTAAAATTCTTTCCTTTAGAAAAAATTCAGACTGTTTGGAGGAGTTGTTTTTTTAGTCATCAGCATCAGACATCACTTTTATGTGTTTGGCAAATTGTAACCTTTTTTTTTTTCTCTCATTTTGATTTGATTAATTAGACCACAATGAAGACATTGGAATAAAATGGACTGGTTACTTCTTTCTTTGTTTGAAAAATAAACATTTGGTTTGAGATCACATTTTTCCACTGGAGTGCCTGAGAATATTCTTTCATGGGGCTTGATTTTTGAAGATGTATTTGAAACATATCAAATATTTCTGTTTAGCTTGCTTTATTTGCAGTTGCAATTTTTAAAATTCATCAATATTATTTGAACCATGTTCATGTTCTTTGGAATATACTGAGCAACTTTCAGCTACTGAGCCCTCTGGTAAAAAGACGATGAGAAATTTGTCAAATTCATGAGGAAACAAGAAAGAAAAAGCTTACCTTTTCTTTCCCAGCAGTTTTAAATCTTTCCACCTCATGAGACACAACTTGTACAATCATTAAAGAGTTCTGTGACATAACCACGTGAAATTATGAAAATATATGGGGTGAGAGTATTACAAAGTGACGACAGCTGATTCCTAATTTCATCATCCATTATAATTCTTGTCTTTCTGAGCAGCTTGAGATAAGCTGATTTTTGTGGTTGGTATATTCATATGTTGCTATGTTTCTTGAGACATGTGTACTCTGCAAAATAATTTAACAGTGAAAGCACCTGTCTGAACTAAATAAAATGAGGATAATTTAGGACATGCTGAACCCATGTAGAATTCCTCCTGCATAAGGAATGAGCCATAAGTCAGACCAGGAAAACAAGTCTGACAGTTCTCCTTTTGCAGGCCCACTGAATAACATGGAGAAAGATGGAGTGAAATAAGGAAAAAACCCAGCTGCAGACAAAAGTTTAGATTGTTTACCTGTTTGTCTGTGAGTCAGGCTAATTTACTACCATCATTTAAGGAGCCAGAAAGGAAGAAAAGGAAAAGCCTCACCAGTGTCCCTTGACATGGCATTTGCACTCCTCATTATAGTAACTTCTGTATTTGCTGGGAATCAAAGTAAGGTGGATCACCAAAGCCTCATTTCAAAGTGCTATCTGCTTCCTACATTACAGCTAATTACTGAATGATAACCCAAATACTGAAATAACAGGTGAGAATGGGCCTGAAGTAATTTCTCCACTGCTAGCATGTTCTTCTATTTTAAGATTTTTTATGTATTTTATGGTACGAAAATGTTTCCACATTAACATTTAAATACTTAACTTTCTATCTCTGTACTTTAATCTCAGTCTTACATCCTTCAGCCTTTCATTACATTACCATTATCTGATAAATGCACAGTTCTCTGCGTCCTTTGAAGTAGTGAATTATTATACAGTATGGACTAGATTATCCATAGATTATTGTCCATGCAACACAGTCAGGAGATTCTTGAGAGCCTGGGGAAACACTCTGCATCAAGCAGCAAGGTCTGCCTTAGTACTTGCTCCAGGATTATGGAATTGAATTTTCCTCTCCTGGCTTTAGGAAGCATCCGTAGCCACAGGCACCTGAGGATAGAATGTGAGCTTGAATCTTCACAACAAGCATCATTTAATTTGTTTTCTCTGAAGTGTGATTTCATTAACTAAAAGCAAAAATTGTCCCTGCTCTTAGAGTACTAGAAGGAAGTTCTAAATTCCAAAATTCTGATTTTTCAGTCCAGTGTTTGATGCTTATTATTAACTTCAGCAATGGTATTAAGGAGGAGGTAAATATCCCAACATCCTTGAAATCATGTGGTCATTTAAGGATCTAAAAAAGAAGTTTCCATCTTTTAGTTATAACAGAAAGACCAAAGTGTACAGATAACTAGAGCAAGTAACCAGAGGAGTATTGATTTCTGCTGCATAAATCCTCCTACAAACAGCAGTGCATGATAATTTAATGGCTTGTACATTTCTCTCATGATTCTTAAGACAGCCCTGATGCATCTGGTTTGAGATGAAGAGCCAGAGTTGGGACTGGAATGGTGCCTTGGTCTTCTCTGCACTCTGGTAACATGGACACCTGGGTGGTGAGACATGGTCTAAATCTGTGTGTAAGTAGCCCCAGGATTACACACAAGCTAAATATCCTTGCATTTATGCTCAAGACTACAAAAACCAAACAGTGTGAAAATTGTTTCCTATAACATCTCAAACCCAAATATTCTGAAATAAAGGAGCAAGAAAAGAAAAGATATTTTGCCAGCCAGAGGTCTAAATGAAGAAAGGTGTCTGAAGCTTCATGAGCTCTGTAATTCTGTGTGTGGCTCCTGTTACTTCTTTCCTCGCAGGGCATCATCAAACTCTCTGATATTCATAGGAGCTGCAGAGAAAATAGTTCTGAAGCAAAAGGCAANTAAGTGGATAACTCCAGCAGACTGAGCTGTTCTTTGTGCTGGACAATTAGTTAGAAGCTTATGGTCCATGCCCAATTCCTAATAACTTTTTCCACTCCACAGAGAATTGAGTGGTGCCCTTAGGAAATATGTGATTCAGTCATTCCAATTCTCTTTTAATTATTAATTTCTAGTCTTCGTTTATATTTCATTGTTCTGCAGAAAATCTCCAGTCACCACAGTGCCACTTCCATCTCTTAACAGCCTGAAATATTTATTAAACTCATTAAGGTCCAGTCTTGGTAGCTAATTA
>WEIT01019481.1:174416-188334 GCA_013389985.1 Dryoscopus gambensis | reverse complement strand
GGTTTCCTAAGTGGATAACTCCAGCAGACTGAGCTGTTCTTTGTGCTGGACAATTAGTTAGAAGCTTATGGTCCATGCCCAATTCCTAATAACTTTTTCCACTCCACAGAGAATCGAGTGGTGCCCTTAGGAAATGTGTGATTCAGTCATTCCAATTCTCTTTTAATTATTAATTTCTAGTCTTCGTTTATATTTCATTGTTCTGCAGAAAATCTCCAGTCACCACAGTGCCACTTCCATCTCTTAACAGCCTGAAATATTTATTAAACTCATTAAGGTCCAGTCTTGGTAGCTAATTACAACAAACCTATGTTTGTGGAAGCAAATCTAGCTGTGAAGATTAAATATAAATGAGTGCTAAGAACTCCTTGCCTTCAGAGATTTTCGTTTTTCTTCTTTTTAATTTGTCATGCTGATTTGTAAAGCTTCCTAGCTATTCTGGTAACATTAGCACTGCTGATAATAACAGACACTGCTTGTCTTGGAGAATTGCCAATATTCTAAGTACATATCTAATTTGTCCAGACAGTTTTAAAGTTTCTTGAATTAAAATTTTAAGTTTATTCAGAAGAGTTACAACAGACAATTACAGATGAAAATTTGAAATAAGAATTTTTAGAACAAAATGAACTACCAGAATTCTTTGAAGTTAAAGGCACTGAACAAATTCAACTCCTTTAGTACAATGAATGTACCAACCCATGCATTTGATCAGGGTTCTCAGAGGGTTCAGCATGTGGACTTGATGCTATTTAAAAGTTTCAACAGACCTTGTGTAGCGGATTTTGAGGCCACTGCTAGACTTGAAAATATGTGTGTGCATTTACTGGGATAGACATAGTTTTTGGCTCTTTCTGAAATGCTGTCCAAGTTAGACCTCCTTTGAAGCATCCCCTGGAGGTCCATCTTCCTCTCCAGAATTATGGATGGCTACTGTGATGAGCAGTTTAGGCTGTGATAGGAGGCATTCTAGAGTAGTCTTCAACTTAGGTGGCATTACAGAGTAGACCTCCATCTAGAAGTCTTCCACAACAAAATCATGGAATGCTAAGGGTTGGAAGGGACCTTAAAGATCATCTAGTCCCAATGAACCTCTTAATTTTTTCAGCAAAGTCTTCCCATAAAGTTAGAAAAGTGTGTTCAGGCAGCTACAGCAGAAGTGGGAGTTACTTGGATATTAACTCCTACTTGCTAAGAGTAGTTGCCTTCACTACTAGTTGTGAGTCTTTCTGGAAGCTGTCCCCAAAAGTATCACTGTTCTTACACACTGGCTCCCCAAGAACCACTGGAATAATTCTGTGAACATCAGCTGTCCAAAGCTTTCTGTGAGAGCACTCTCCTCTTTCCAATAGAAAGGGAGCAAGCTGAAACTGTAGTTTTTAAATAGCATCTTTCAGTTTGAGAGTCAAAAGGTGAAGGCTAGAGATTTTTAAAAAGGCAAAAGGCCTCTCACATAATCACTCCTGCAAAGGAAATATTCTCTGATATTTTTAATACAAAAATGTATTTTCTTCTTGATTCATATGTCAATGACTTTGTCTTCTCATTTTTCTGAATTCAGTAAATGCCCTGAGAGGAACAACAGCAGAATGTGTAACCTGAAGAGGGGTGTGCGAGTCTCGCTGCTGACATCTGTTGAGTGGAATTTCAGGTTTACTGGCAAAGGTAATTTTGTCTTGACTTGCTCCTTGGCTGCAGTGGAGTCAGGATGTAAAATGTTATGGTGGCATAGAACAGAGAAATTCCTTTATGCACATGGTAGGTCTAGCATAACCTTTGGATGCACTGGGTCCCACCATTCCCACACCAACTGCTTTTCAGGCTGGAGCATGCACAGGGACTGGATGGAAAAGTGCTCCTGGTTTTGTCATTGCCTGCTTCTTACCCTTTGGATTTAGGAAAAAAATGCTTACCATTATTTTCATACTGTTTAAAAAAATACTTGTGGGTATCCTTTGAGTTAGGTTACTTAGATAAGCTTCAAGTTGAACAGGACGTGTCCCTCTGGCATTGTTTGCTGTAATAAGATAGATTTTTAGGGAAAAGTGGACTTTTTTTAAATCCAGAGAAATAGTAGTCAGATAAGATATTGTAGCTTCGTGGCCATTGGTGTACATTGGAAAACGAAATCAGATTATGTCTTAGAGTGTTTCTGTAGCTGCCAGTGGTGCAGAACTTGGGTCCTGGTCCATGAAAGAGGTGCCAAAACGTGTCTGGTTGGGTTGTGCTCAGCCACACTGCAGCATACTGCACTAGCTGCTTCCCATCCTGTTCTTCCCTTTACTCTACTGAAATATTAATGGTACACTGCTGAAGTGCACATTGTGGAGTTCCAAAAATTTCTGAATATGAAGGACTGTCCCCACCTGAGGACTGCAGAGCCTCTTCAAAACACAAATACATTGAAGTGCATTTCCAAAAGTGCTGCAAGTCCTTAAAATCTATGGTTAAGATCAGGATTTTTAGTGTATGTTAACAATACACATATATTAGGCTGGAAAGAAAATGGCTTATTAGATTTTTAATGTTTCAAGGAGGATCTCTCCCTCTTGAACAGCAGCACTTATGTTCCTTTGTAAACAAGAGTGGACAATGATATATTTTTCTAATCTCTCTCTGTGGACACTCAGGGCAATTAAATTTCCAGTATCTGTAGATACCATTCCTTTTTTAAAAAAATTGTTATGAATGATATCTTCAGATGCCTCTCTAAAGATACCACTAAGCACACCAAATGAAACCTGTACGTACGCAGTTTACCTAGGACTGCATCTGACTTTTTCCAGGAACGTTGTCTTTTTTTACCTAGATATTTTGTCTAGGAAAAACCAAAGTTTAGTCACCTGATGAGCAGATCAAGGCCATTTGCAGACATCTTCACGGCACAGGGTCAGATCTGTTCTGTGGCATATGGACAGTGGATCTCACTCATTTGGGATGCAATGGGATCTAACGTGTGTGCACTGAGAAGGTGATCTGTGTGAGCACAGTAAATCCAATTCACTCTGAGCGTACTGCATGGGTATAAATCAAGGATGCATCCCAGACACATTAGTCTCACTGCATTTCATTTTGTCTGGGAAAACCTGGACAGAAATATGGTAGCCCTAAGCTTCCCACATTCCACACTCCACACACACACACATAATAGGTTCATGTCTTGAACCCTTGGTCTCTCTCGGGCTTTCCATTATTGTTGATACAACACATAAATCTCAGGTTAAGTGTTCTCCTGACTTTGCAGTTATTTGCCTTTTTCCTATAGGCCCAACAGTCTTTAAATCCTTCTGAGTTGCTTATTAGAGTTTTAGGTGGGAAGACCCTTGGTTTAGCTCTCAGGCTGATTCAGGAGAAATCTCTTCTCTGTATAATGCTGTGGTCTCTCCAACAAACCACTCCAAGCAACTTTTGCAGACATGGGCATTGTTCTCTTTGTTTCATGTTCTCTGTTGTTTTCTTAGCCAGCTTGCTTTGGTATTTATTAATTGAGAGTTGTAAGTAATTCACTTAATCTAACACTTGATCAGCAATTTCAAATCAACACTGAGAGGGAACATGCCCTCAGGCAATCGTTATTTATTCTGGTCAGGTAATTCCTTTCTGGGCTGTTTAAACAGCAACGTTTTCTGTAACAGTGAGGCTGCACAACTTAGGAAAAGAGTTTGCAAAAGCCTGCCTTTCTGTTTCTTTCAAAGTTTAACTAAGTAGACTGCTTAGTGTGATAATGATAACCAAGTACTGAGATGGGCAGATAGCAGCATAATTAAGAATATGCAACACTGCAGTATAAAGTCCAGGCATCTGGTAAGGATTAGATTTGCTGGTTATACAAAATCATGAAGATACAAACCATTCTGACAGATCTGATAGGGAGAAAAGGATGAATACATTTCCATCTACGCTGCCCTTGTAGCACTGAGAAATCCTGTAGTGCTGTCCACTTACAATATTTCAACATCAAAAGCTAAACATTTGACTCTCAGGGAGAAGTTGTATCACACATTGTTAAATTTTCCCTTAAGTATTTTACTCCTCTGTGGAGGAAATATCGACTATACTACTCACATTTGAGTTTTAGGAGATTTTTTTTTCTCCTTTTGGAGTTTTGGAGTATGAGTAAGCCTGACTTGGTATTCCAAAGAAGTCCAATAGTTATGAAGCTCCATAGAAGAGTTGCTTCTGGCAGTCCATAAGGAAGAAGTTAGAAGAATCTCACTGAAATATGCAAGCCCAGAAGACTGAACTTTAATAAGACCACTGTGATAATTCAGGGGCTAGCATCTTCAAGCCACATTTCTAGTTAACAAACAACCAAGCTTTAATCACTGCAAGGAGATTGATCCCTCTACACCTATTAAAAAATGCTTTGAAAGTTACACAGGCACTCAGTGACAACTCTGACATTACAAAAGTTATACCTCGTCAGAGTTATCAACAAGGCAAAGCCATAACACAAACCTCCATTCCTGCTTTCCTTCCTCCTCCCAAAACCAACAACCAGCAGCTACCAAAGCATTAAGCTCTATTTAGGGAATCCTTAGAGCAGGTTTTTCCTGGACCCAATAAGGCAAGTGTCTGCAGCTCCAGAATAAAGTGGGAAACTGAAGAAAGCTTTGACTTTCAAACATCTTTCAGTGAGGAATTAGTTTTAAAAGACATACAACAATAAGCCATGAAATAAGTCCAGACACCATAATTCAGGGATAGAATATGCTATGAAACTGGCAGGCATCCAGGCCAGAGCCAGGTGCCTCTTTTGGATTAGATTCAAGTGGCCTTAGGCCACCTACAGAGCTTTCAGGTAGAATCTGGAAGCTGCTCACCTCAATATGCCCTACCTTGCTTCTATTTCAGGTACTTGTGAAGGATTCCCAGATGGCTGGCGCTTGTCCAGACCCATCTGCTTTCAGCTCTCCTCGTCTCTATACTGTCATGAGACAGGTTGCAGAAAAAAATGTATCTGGAAAACAGAGACTTAATAATTAACTGCCCATTTTCCTCAGTTTGCAGTGAGAAAATTTGACTCATGAGAGCTGCATTTATGTCTTGCTGCTCCTGACACCCTGAGTGTGGGATTACAGATGAACAAGGCACAAGTGTATGCATGTAATCAAGGGGAAACACTAGATAGATACCGAAAAAAAAATCTTGACTCTTAGATTATTATAGATCATAAAAAATAAAACTCCTTTGTCAATCTAATTCATATTTTACCTGTCACATTCTTCTGTTTACTTTTAATTCTGTTTTATACTGGATCATGAAAATAGGCCAAAATAACTCAAGTCCTGAACTTCAGTTGTAGAATTCTGACTGTAAGTGGTTTTAGCCTGACCATGGCTGGGTCCTAGACATGCTGTCTTCCATTGTTCTCTGGAAGATCCTGTGCATGTCCTGCCGTGGGACTCCAGTTTCATTCCGTGAGGGCGGCTGGCTGGAAGGGCAAAGCTGGAGCCAGCGAGGTTCTTCCTGCTAGATTCAGTACAATTATCCTGGAAGCAAGGGGAAAAACTAATCAGGCTCTTCTCAAACAGACTAATCAGTTTGAGTTTCTGTTATGAAGCTCTAGCACAACGTTGCTGTGTCTCCCTTGCCAAGAAGGTTTAAATCTCATTTAAATTCAAGCTAAGCAACTCCTGCTCTCATTAAAATTAAAATGATTGAAAAGGCCATGAAATCACTTTTATTAATGTTACAGTCTTAAAGAGTTCATCCGTGGAGCAAAACAACAGCACTGTCACAGTATCTGGTATTCCTTAAGGGGGAGGAAGGGAAGGATTTTGGTTATAAGGCACCTCCCAGCAAACATAAAAATACCTGGAATTAGAATCGTACATAAGGGTTTGCTGAGGAAAGCCACAACCTGCAGGACTCCAATTTTCATTAACATTCTATTCCACATTTCTCTTATTGTAATAGAACTAGAAATCACTTTCCCAGCTACCTTTCATTCGTGATCCACTGCAGCACTTGTCTTAATAGACCACCATAAAGGCCCAGCTCTTGCCTTACTAAATTCAGTTTAAGAAGAGCTGCTGATTTTGCTGTTACAGGTGTACAACCTAAAATGATTTCATTCCTTTTTCTACCCAACATCCTGCTCTATTGAAAATAGACAAAAATCAAACACTTTCCACTTGGTACACACATACAGAGTAAAATATTATTAAATGTTGCCACAGCAACTGGTGCAACACTGAGTTTATAAAACAACTGTTTGACTCCTCAACATGCTGAAATCACTGGAAATCAACACCACAGTTGGGGGATAGTTTTGTTTGCAAATTAGGAATGCAAAGAAGGCTGTGGTAAATCAAAAACTGTAAGCTGAGCTCTTGGGATAGGGACCAATTTTCTGTTCTGCATGTGTTCAGCACCTAGCTCAAGGAGTCCTCTACTACTGCTACCATATTCTTCATCTTTTCATCTCATTGTCCTTTGGCATGAAAAATAGTGGCAAAAATAAATCTCTTTGCAGAAAAATCACGAAGATTTTCGTAGATCACGAAGGCCTTGTTTTCCTGGTGAAAGAGTATAAAGCAATTTAAAGGGAGTTAATGCCCTTATCCAAAACTGTGATTGCTCACTGCCATTGTGGTGCAGTGTAGTCCTCAAGTAATGAGCTCTGGTCCTCAAAAGACACAACGTTCCAATGTCTCACACAAATCCCACTCTTGTTATGAACAAGAGTTTAGAGTCTTTCAGTGCACAGCAAATAGAGTATCTATGCAGATCTTTTAGACAACACCTTCTTTGTACAGTACTGCATGGTGCTGCAAGCCCTTTCTTATAGAAGCAAATATGGAACAGCTCCATAATTCTGTGGGAGACCTTTTCCTGTTTGTTTGCCAAGCTGTAGTTAAAATTCCCCCGGAGAGGTCCATTTGAGGTAAGAAAGACGTGAAGGTGGTGGGTCTGGGCAGACACCTACCAAAGGAAGATGAACACACACTGTACCAGAAGTAAAACGACCTAATTTTCATAGGAAATGGGCTGATACTTAACTGAGAATGGTAAAACAAATGATTTGTGAGAACACTGCAACTGTTCCACAGAAGGGACTGAAAAACCTCCTGAGCTCCTTTGCAATCTGTGCTCCCAGCAAGAAGGCTGAAGTAACAAAGGCTCATTGATGTGAGAAGGGAGGGAAGTTTTTAATGGAGGAATCCCAGGAGCCAGCCAAAGAAGCATTATCTTGTATTAAAAAAATCTGTAAATAATGAAATTCAGAGAAAAGAGAAGCCAATTTTCTTTGCCTGGCCCATGAAATGAGTAGCAAATAAAAGAAGAAACATGTTTACAAAGGACTGGAGACTAAATCTTCCCTGTAACACTCTTCTTGGGGTATGTTGCTCAAAAGCATACAGGGATCCACGTTCAGAAATGTTCAGCAGGTTCAGTTCCTCTTGATCCCAACTGGAGCTGTGAATTCTTGGTACTGTGGAAAATTAATTCCCAACATTTTCATCGCAGAACTCAGACTCCCACCCTGAAACTAACTGGATAGAAGCGGGAGAATGGTTATCAGAGATCTTATCTTCAAACTGATGCCAGCACTTGTGGGAACTAGTCATATCAGGAGAAGTCACCTTTCCAGTCCAGTAATAAAATGAAAAAGCAAGATAATATTTCAGGCTTGGGTGTGATGAAGCAGCACTACCGGGAATGGGGCAGAAAAGCACATCTTTTAGTCTCTACTGGATGAAACAAGTATCTTTTGTTTACAGACACGAAAAGAAGAACCAGTAAGAAATGGATGAGGAACCATTTCATCCCAATGCCATTTGTTTTGGGGGTGGAATAATCTCATGCATTCCTAACATGGAAGACAGAGGCTGAAACTTCCATATGGATTTTGTTTCTTGGCCTGGTTTATCCTTTTCTGGGGTGCAGATGCTGGCTGACTGTAACAGGGACTGAGCTTTCCTTCCTGCACGTGATGCCAGAGTACGTCTGAAACTAATCCTAGTGTCTTAGAAGTAATTTGCAGGGGTTTTAACTGTGTCTTTGTGACTCTGTAGGCTGCCCAGCCTTCCGGGTAGAGTGCAAATCACTATTTTTAAAAAGCATTTTCAAAGTGGATCTTTGAACCTGCTGGACTGCACAGTTTCTCCTGTGCCATTTTTGATCCATTGTATAAATACAAATTTTGGCACGTGCACAACATTATAAAGTGCATAATTGTTTTTATTAGAGTTCTGTGAGTTTGGAGGTACCTGTGCTTTAATTACCATTGGCACATTTCCAGGAAAACTCTTCTAAAATCTAGTGCTTGCAAAGCCTTCGTCGGGCCACCCACAATGACAGCTTTTATTTTTCCTCTATTAGTGATGGACATTTTCATTTAATTTCGGTCTGGGTGTGTGACAGAGCCCCCGTGTACTGAGCTGCAGCATCCCCCTGTTCACTTCCCAGCCACAGAGTGGTCGGGACACCGTGGCAGCAACTTGTGACGTTTGGACCCGAGCCAAGCAAATGCTGTTTGCAAAGTTTTTTAGGTTGTCTGTCTTGCTTCCTTGGTCTCCCCTCCCCCTTTCAAAAATTGCTGGTGACACTAGAAATGCAAGTCAGTTAATCTGTTCTAAAATCTCAGCACCAGCCTACAGCAGAGACGGCCGGAGAAATGCAGAACATTGCTCGGAAGGTGGGTTTAGTTCCGCTCCTGAGCCCAAATCTCTTGTGTCGCAGGACAGAGCAAGGACAATGGTAACAAGTCAGCAGGATAGCTGGAACTTCATACTCCATGCCAGAAAACGGGATGTCCAGCTAGCACAAATAAATGTGTAGAACTAATCAAATTAGGATGGACATGCTGTGCAATACAGAGAAATGCATGTAAGCAGAAAATTGTGTTTAATATTTGTAATCAAAAGCATTTATTTGGGACTATAACAGCCCGGTGCTATGTGCAAATTGGGTGAGGAAAAAATGTAAACATTGTTTCTTTGATTTCACGGAATTATAGTGCAGCAGGAATGCTGGATCGAGCTCCTTTTCCAGGGGCTGTGATTAAAAAGCTATGTGAAATGAATTTAGGGGCTTATTGACAGAAAATATTACTGTGAATGGTGGTGTAAACCTATTCCACAATGATTACTCATTATTGCATGGAGTTTGCCAGAATTTCTAGGATGCAAACTGACAACTGTGGGTTTAGACACAAGCTGAGGATATAACTTCCATCCTAACACCACATTTTAAGGCTTCTGCAGAAAGCAGAATTCAATAGAGAAACTGGTGAGACAGTGGAATTTTATTCTGTGAACTTTCAGGTCCTGAAGGATCAGGAATTAATGGAGGAGCTACACTAAGTCAACCAGTATATGTTTTTGTTACTTATGAGTTTTCATGTCAGCTGAAATATAGTTACCCATAAACAGAATAACCAGTGGCATGGTATAGCCCGTGCCACGTGTCCCTGAAAAATGCAATTAACTATCACGCAAAAGCAACTCTATTCCTGTAGCTCATATGGTAAACTGAACACTGGTTAGAAATGCAGAAACATGATTTTGGGAACATGCTAGACTAGCATTTTCCATTCCTCAGAACACTGCAGTCAGCTTCAGATTTTGTGGAAGTAGAGAAAGGAGTCCTAAGAGTTTCTATTTATGAGAGTGGCCTTTTAAAATTTGGGGTAGAGAGGGGGAAGAGGACGGTGCAGGAGTGGATCTGCTGTCAGCTGCCATTCAAATGCTGTCTGGTACTTTATAACCCTGCTCTGTGGAAGTCAAAAGCAAGTGGAGAAGGTGCTGCAGCTGTGGGGAAGCTGAGCAGTGTCCTCAAACCGTGGGTGTGTCAGGATGTGCCTTCATCCCAAACCTGAGGGGCACCAACTCTCTCTGTTCACAGCCTCCTCTCTGCACAAAGGATCTTTCTGGCAGGGAGGATAAAAAAGACTGTCTTCTGAGGTTCTCTAACACAGCCAGAGAAGGGAGCTGTGATCAGTCATGCCAGTTGACAGGATTTGGCCTCTTCCTAAACTGTACAGTATTGCATGGGTTTAGAGAACGTACAGATAGACGTGCCAGTGGGATTTGATACCAGCTGAGCACATCCCTGCAACTCCACTAAATCTATAGGAACCCTTCCCCAAGGTCTTTTTAAGTTGTTCATATTTTGTTTAACCAGCAGCCTCATCCTGCTACAACTGAGTAATAGTTGCTGAACTCTTTAGACAAATTATATAAATTCACAAAATGCCTTGAGATTATTGAATGAGAAATGTAACGGGAAAGAAAAGCCTCAGTAGCAGTTGTGTTGTGTATGGAGCACAACCAACTTTGGAGCGTAATTTCACTTTGGGGCCTCTTCAACTTGTGACAAAGATGAACCTGATGGGTTTTAAAAACTACCAGCTCATTCTAAAGAGGGTCATTTGTAAAGGAGTTTCCAAGAAGACTTCTCTGCAAAGAGTTTCACCCAGCAGGTGGTTAATCACCACTCACTAGAAATGAAGGCAAAGGGCTTCTGTGCCTCACAAGAGTGAAACTTCTTTGTGAGGATAAACACAGAGAGCATAAAGATTGAACTGGAAGAATCCTATGGAGTGCTTATATGTATCCTGAGTAACCCAACAAGTATGTATTTTGGCAAGAAATAGTCCCAGAAATGGCCAAGCAGGAAGGGACAGTTGCAGAAACTGAATGCTGAGTTAGCAAAAGAAAATTCTGCTCTAATTCTGCTATGCATATTCACTGAATATTGATTAAAATGAGCCCTCCCTGCACGATTTCCCATAGGAAGTACAGTGCCTCTGGTCATCCAACCATATGTGGTTTCACTATGGTATAAATTATATAAATTCATTTCAAACACAAATAAATCTGGAAAATACTCTAGATTGACAGCTGTCTTCCGTGAATCGTTCACTCATCTCAGTGGCCACAAATGTCCCAATGAAGAGTTTGCTCTAACAAAGATGGCAAAACAAACATGATGGCATTTTAGTCCAAGGTGTATTTCTCCTGCATGCTTGTCAGTCACGTTACCAGAAAGCACAGAATCATAGAACCAGAGAATGGTTTGGATTGGAAGGGACCTCTCCTTCCAACCCCCCTGCCATGGGCAGAGACGCCTTCCTTTAGACAAGGCTGATTCAAGCCCCGTCCAAGCTGGCTTTGAATAATTCCAGAGATGGGGCAGCCACAACCATGTGAGTTCTGTGTGCAGCTTGACTTTATCATGATGGCCATGACAGCTTAGTTCTTGGGGAAAAAAATGTAGGACAGTTTACTGGAAAAGAAGGATTCAGAATTAGAAAGAATAGACTTCTGAAAAATAGTAATCCATTTTCTCTGATACACTCACAAGTTGAAACAAGAACATCCAACATCTTTGCATGTCGACGTTTTGCATGCAGGTGTGGTCTGTCTAGAGAGGGGGCTGAGACCTCCTGGTGAAACTTGGGCTCTGCTTTTTGACCTCGGTGTGGGGAAAGTGAAGCAGTAACTCACTGCTGGTGTGGAGCTGCAACTCCTTACTCTCCCTTGTAGCTCTGAGAGAAATCCTGACTTGCTGAGTCGGGGTCTGTAGCTGATCTCTTTACGCTGGAGATCCCTCCCCAAGAAGGTTATTGCTACCTGCAGGGCAGTGCTGCTCCAGGGTGACAGCCTTTACTGGGTCTGCACAGTTCCTTGTATTCCTAGGTAATAGAGGAGTTTCTCACAGAGGTAGAACACAATTACAACAGGTGGATACAAACTAGTAGGGGAAAAGAACGACCTATTAAGAACCTGACAAAACTGATCAGCATAAAAAAATTGGTGTGAGCATCAAGCCTGAGAGCTTCGGGAGGATAGAGCCCAATGATACTGCAGTGTGGTAATGACTGTCTCTGAGGGAGTCTGTACTTGTGGTCATCTGAGGTGGGACTTGCTAGGGAGAGGGGGGAAGAAAGCCCCCCTCTGACTGCATTGTTTACTCCACTGCTGGCTGTGGAGCTTTAGTTTTCTCTGATGTTTTGCGTGGTGTGTTTGCACATGGAATGAGCTGCCTTGCAGGATTCTCTGATGTTTATGGCCATCACGGCTGGGATCTTGATTGACTTGGGGGGGAAAGGATGATGTTGTCTGAGCATGTTAGCAGATCACTGTTGCTGCCTACAGCCCAGGAAAGGCTGGGGTCCCCTGCCTAATGCCAACTCAAATTTAGATGCATGTCATTTATAGTCATGCAAAGCAGTGTCACATTTTTTTCTTCTTCTTTGATCATACTCAGAAACTATAAATCCCCAGGGTGAAATCTTAACTCTACAGAAACCCAGAGCAAACCTCCTTTCAGTGCTGCAACGTTTATGGTGAAAGTTGTGCTTTTATTTCTTAAACAATTCTTGTAATTGCTAGAGAATTGTATTTATTTCTCTCCCCTCACAGCAAATTAAATATCAGTTTTCATGGTCAGGTAGTCTACTGAAAACAGTCAGGTCTGTCTGTTCAGGGTGTTGAGGGCTGATAATAAAATTACAGCCCAGTAATTTTATATTTTTTTTCCTATTATCTGCCATGCACAGTATGTTTTATGTGTTCTACTCCAGTGGGACCTTTGTAAACCTGTGGCCAGCTCTTTCATTTGAATATACTCAGTGGGAGGTGGCAGGTGCACTGTTACAAAAAGATCTTGAAACTTTATCATAATATATTCAGCAAGGTGATAGTGTAAAACCTGCTGGGAAATAGAGAGAGGTGGAGGAGAAATTCCATGCCTGGGAACTTATTTAATGTTTAAAGACAGGAAATGCTTTAGAAGCTAAAATATCTCATATCTGTCTAATCCACTGCCCCAGACTAGTTACCATGAAACCCCAGGTGAAGGAGGCAGATAGAGGAGATGACCTCCATCTCACCTCAGCTTCCATCATGCTCTCCAGCTCCTGTGCCAACAGGAGCAAAGAGGCACCTTAAACTGACACAGTTACTGTTTATTTTCACTGTGTGACTGTGAGACCAGGGAGACTTTGAGTGAGGTTGGATCGAGACACATACTGGAAAACTCTCTGGCACAAAAGGGAGATCATGAGGTGAGGGACACTTCTCCAAGTCCAGCCAATATCATCAGAAAGAAGTTCTGTGTTGATTTCCAGCCTGGACCAGTCCCATCCACTTCAACACTTGTTTACTTTTAGATTATGTAGATCTTTGATCCTTTACTGAAGTTTTCTGTAGAAGGGTGTGTGTAATAGCACACCTACATTGGTTGGGACCAGAACCTGGTGCTGTGTTTGGCTCAATACGTGTGAGCCACTGTGTGGAAACCAGCTCCTCACTGAACCATCAGTGTTCAGTGCCCAGTACTTGTCACAGCTGAGTTTGCTCCCCAGGCACCTTAATCTTTGTGTGATTTGTTTTTTGTTTTTTTTTGTTTTCCTATGATGCGACTTTTATAAATAATAGAAAATAATAGCACATTGTCTCCAGGTGAGTGGTGGAAGCTGCACAGCTGGTCTTGGACTGTGCTCCTCCCAGCATCCTCAGAGAACTCTGCTCTTTGTGAAGAGAGGGAATCTCATCAATGTATGAAGGCGTAGTACCAAGTATTTGAAGTGTCTGAAGGAGGAGTGCCGGGGGATGGAGCCAGGTGCAACTTGGCGGCGCCCAGCAATGGGACAAGAGGCCACGGGCAGAAACTTATGCCCAGGGAGTTCCACCTGGACATGAGGAAGGACTTCTTCCCCGTGCAGTGGCTGAGCACTGGAAGAGATTGTCCAGAGAGAGTGTGGAGTCTCCCTCACTGGGGCGTTCCACAACTGTCTGGACACAACCCTGTGCCCGGTGCTCTGGGATGACCGCGGTTGGACCAGCTGATCCACTGCGATCCCTTCCAGCCTGACCCACCCTGTGACCAACCCCTGCGGGCCGGCCCCCCATTCCGCCCCGCACCGCACGTCCCCCGCTCTCCGCAGATCCCCACAGGTGCGCCC